>ML685780.1:7533686-7755327 GCA_007922175.1 Pelusios castaneus
GTAACTATAATAGACTCCTTTCCTTGAGAAGATAAGTGCTAAAAAGTAATTTTAAAGATAGTGTCAAGTAAAGGATGAAGAGATGCTTAAACTTGCATTAAAGTAGGGCAGGGCACTAATGGGTTTTATAGAACATTTCTCACAGTTGGAGCACACTGAGGTCAGTAACTTGACTGAGAATCAGGTTGGGTTTAGAGCAGTGGTGTTCAAACTTTATTGGATCAGCGCCCAGTTTTTCAATATTTTCACATTTGCAGTAAGTTCACTGCCCACCTACATAAATTGTTACTTTTTTATAAATTGCCACTGTCATTACATTAATTGTTACATTGCCGTGCTGTTAATTGTTAATTATAATTTTCAATTTATTTAAATTTTAAACTCATATTTTAAATAGGATATCAAAGAAATTTCATTCAAACAAAATTTATTTATTATTCATACAAACTTTTTATAAATTATAGCCGGATGAGCATGGCCATTATCTCCTTCCTTCATTTTTGTAGTGCCCACCAAAAATCACAAAACGCCCACTAGTGGGCAGTATCGTCCAGGTTGAAGACCACTGGTTTAGAGAATAATTATATGACATAATAGAAGGAAACAGTAACAGTGAGGACAGTAGGAGAAGCTGGTATCTTCATATATTAAGTGTGTCAGTTGTATGTTTAGATTATGTTCATTTGATTGATACTGTAGCATTGGTGTGCATGGCTCTTTGCCAACGTGAAGAACCAAATTCCTCTCCCATTCCCATTCCATTTCCAGTCTTTCTCCTCAGCATATATTCTGTGGTATCTGAGACTGCGTCTACACTTACAAAGTTAAGTCAACTCTGTTAAATTGACTTAACAAGGTTGACTTAAAGTTGGTTGACTTAAGCCATTATTAAGTCGACTTAAGGAAATGCTTACGTCGACTTAATAAAAGCCCAGTGTGGATGCAGAGTAGTTTAGGTCGACTTAAGCGTCCTTAAGTCGACCTAAGCTGCCAGTGTAGATGCGCCCCAAGTACCTGGCTGGAGATAACATATTTCTTGGTGTGTCTGTGGTAACTGTAGGATCTGTGGAGGCAAGTGTGGTTATCTATGAGTTTCTTGTAAATAGTTGTTGTGGGGCTGCATTGTTGAAGCTGATCATGGTGTGCAGTTGATGCTGGTATGACAGTATTCTACAGAGAGTTTGATGGATGTGTGGTGGTTGTTGAAGTTATGAAGAAAATCTGTGAGGTAGTAAAGGGAGAAAATCCAGTTTTACTGTCAGTGATATGTTTGCCAATGACCACCACTTTGGAGAGAGGGAGCAAACTAGTTACAACACAGAAATTGAATGAAAAGGTAGATGGGTAAGTGGCAAAATACTGCACACTTATAATAATTTAAATCAGGTTAATAAGTTTAAGTATTGTGAGCCAGAACCGGTGCATCAGATTCCCATTATACATGTTCGAACAATTCTAGGTCCTTTTAGCTAACTTAGGCTATGTCTACACTGGCAAGTTAGTTCGAATTAAGGAAGCTTAATTCGAACTAACTTAAGCCTTGGCCACACTAGGCTTTTGTTAGTTCGAATTAAGGGCTTCCTTAATTCAAACTAATAAATTCGCTTATACTTTTCAAAGTAAGGGTTAATTGGAACTAGTTAGTTCGAATTAACCCAATGTGGCCATGTTAGTTCAAACTAAGCGCTTAGTTCAAACTAACCGGTACATTGAGCTCAATGCAGTTGACTAATTTGAACTAAGTAAGTGCCATGCATGGCACTTGCTTAGTTTGAACCAAAATTTGTTAGTTCAAATTAAGTTAATTCGAACTAACTAAAATTAGTTTGAATTAGTTAGTTTGAATTAACTAATTCAAACTAACTTTGGTAAGTGTAGACATAGCCTTAAAGTTTTATATCTTTTATATGTTGGTATATTTGTGTAAAATACGTGGCTCCAAATCTGGCTTACTTAGTTTAAAGGAGTCTAAATTGTTTTTTGTTTTGTTTTGTTTCATTTTTCTCTGAAAATTGAAGTGTCAGACAAAGAATATAGCAAGAAAGCAACTAACAATAATAAAAGGCGGTCACCTGGCTTCCCTGGTATGAAAGTTACCCCAATTACGACTTCTGTTTACATTCATCTACCAGTGTGCATGTGTCCATATAGATTATAGGGAATTAAATAGAGTCTAAGGGAGTTTCTTAGTACAGGGGTGCCTAAATAACACCAATGAGTGTACTCATGTACAAAAATCAGAGGTGATGAGTGACTGTCACCAATCATTATCTGTGTGCCAACTTCTGTAGAAAAGTAGAATATATTCTTGTTCAGAGACTGATCATCCAAGAAAGAGTAGCAAAGCACTGCATGCAAAACAACAAGAGTATACTTGATTTACAGGTGAAAAAAAGAGAAGTATGCAGATACAGATTGTGCCAGAGAAAGAAACCAAATAGAGAAAGCAGAAATAATAGCTGTTCTGTTCAGCTCTTTGTGAGCAAGATAGATTGCACCTAGTATAACATTAACTGTGTCTTTTATATTAAACAATGGCTTCTGTCAGCACACACATCTCACTCCTCCCCCTCCTTTGTCTCTCTCCTCCTTTTCACAATTCCCTGGGTTCCCTGCTTCCTCCTGACTAGGTTTAGCTATATTTTAAGACACATTTATACAGTTTTACACAATATAAGATCTGGCAAGTCCAAAAAATCTACTGTCACAGCATTCCTATTCATTTTCAGTGGTAGAAAATTAATTCCTTTATGCAAACTTTCAACAAAGCCATGATTAGCTCTTATTGTAGTAATGCTGTCTCTTCAATCTTCAGTCATGTCTCTTCCATTGGAAGATAGTCTGTTTCAGATCTGCAGGCCCTAAATTCAGCCATTTTTGTGACGGGCAAAAAGTGTCCAGCTTCCCTTTCTTCCTAGTTGCAAAAGTTGTGATATTTTCTAAGCAGGATTTTTGCTTTTAAAAGACCAATACAATGAATTTGAGGTTTCAATCAATAATGGTAAGATTTAACTTTCCCAACATAGATACTTGACTTCTTATTAAGGATCCTGGGTAGTGAAAATCAAAAGCAATTTCCGATACTAAGATAGTACCTCTTGTCATGGGGGCACTGTGTGTAAATAGGGTTGCTGCCAGTTGGAGTCATGCTGTACCAGTTATTCTCTTGCAGTCCCCTCTTCTTGCAGAGTTTTGAAGTCTCATAGCAAAAAGTCCTCAGCCCCACACTTAATCAATGTGTGGTACTACCACTGACTTCGATCCTCTGGGCAGGGCTGTGCAAACATGCAATTTACAGTCCTTAGCCTATTAGCTTGGGCTAGGAATAGCAGTCAGAGACTCAGGACTGGATGGGGTAAACAGTTTGTAGCAATGATCCCTGGTAGTAACAACTAGATATAAGCATGGGATGGGAGTAGGGAAACCTGAACCCTACTTCACTAGGTTTTGATGTAATACCATATGAAGCTGGTAATGTACTTATTCAGAATTTAAATATCAGCTCCCAACATGTTCCCTGGGTTGCTTCTTAATCATGAGTCTACTTCAGGTTCATCCTTCATGGGTAGCATCTCTGTTGATCTTCATAGCTAGGGTATCCTTCATAGCAAAGTCTGAGATCCCTGCCACAGCTCTTTAGAGAACAGGTGGTTCTTCCATCTGTCCTTTTCCTGAGCCAGCCCCGACTGAACTGACCAATAGCCTTTTCTCTGTTCCTTCTACTGGGACCATGTGTATCAGGAAGGTGAGGAGGCATGGCCTCCTCTGCCATAAGTAATTGGTTAATCCCCGCCTGACCAGTATGGGGTTTATACACTCCATCCTGCTTTTAATTATAATATAGGGTAGGAAAAGAACTGTAGGTCACCTGCCCTGCCCAAGTAATCAGGGAGGCAATGGGAACATATGGGGTAACTGAGTAGAGACAGAGCTAGATGAAATATACCATGCAAAATTTGCAGTAAATAATGCAGATTCAGTGACAAACATTTTGTACACTTGTGTTGGCTATGCTGAATTGTTTTGTTTGGAAAAAAGAGAAAAACTGAAAACAAAATTCAAATTCAGTTACATGAAAGTTTCAGCAAACTGAAACACTGGTTACAAAGAAAGAAAGAAAGAAAGAAAGAAAGAAAGAAAGAAAGAAAGAAAGAAAGAAAGAAAGATTCCGATAACAGTGCATTCCGATTCTCACCTGCTTTGTTTACTAGCATGCAGGGAGTCCTCACAGAGCTTGAATTCCATCCCATAAAGTGAGCAGTAGCCCTCAAGTAATCACCCTAAAACCTGCCCTCTGCTCCACAGTATAATCACATTGGGTATATCTGTATTGCAACATAAGCCAAGGATTAGTAGAACTTGAATTAGCAGACCCTGGGGTTGTTATATGGTTGTAACCTTAGGTTAGGAATCATTGTACCCTGGGTCCCAACCTGAGTCTCCAACATCTACATTGCATTATGTGGACCCAAGTCCCACCATCCATATCCCGAACTTCCTAGTACCCTTCCAATATATGGTTGCTTTGTCAATTTTCTTATGGTGCAGTGTAGGAAAGAATGACTGTCCACCTAAATGTGATTGTGCAAAGAACAAAGAAAATTGGACCAGAGTATTGTGCAATACTTTTGGGAGACTCCTAGAGCAGTGGTTCTCAACCTTTTGCGGATTGTGACACATGTGATGGTGTTTTGCGACCTTGCAGGACACATCAGCCCATCCCCCCAGGCCGAATCTAGCCATTTCTCTTGCTCACTGTGACACAATTACCACTGTATGGCAACACAGTAATGTGTCCAGACATAGTGGTTGAGAACAAATCTACTGGGGCTCCAACTACACTGCCAAATAATAGTGCTTAAACTCTGGATCCTTGCTTGACTCAGGGTTGGACTCTCCACCCAAAAAGGGTCCTGGTTCTAAGACCCAGTTTAAAGCAAATTGACTATGTCTACACTTAGAAATGTAGGTCGACTTTACCAAGTTGACTTTACTAAGTTAACTTTAAGTTGACTTAGAGAGTCCACACAGGACTCTTAAGTCGACTTAAAGCTGTCCACTAGACTCTCTAACTGAACTGGTTAGGTCCAGGGAGAGGCGAGGCTGCTTTGGAGCCTTGGCTCCCCAGGCTAGGGGGGATTGTTCTGGGGAGAGCCAGCCCCACATTGGACTGGTTCTCCCTGAGACAGCAAGCCCCAGAGCGGTCTGGGGGAGAAGGGAGCATGGAGTTCCCTTCTGGCCCAGACCGCTCAGCTCCCTTCTGGCTGGGACTGCCATGGGGATCCCTATCAGCTGGAGAGCAGTCCCGGCCAGAAAGGAACCATTGGGCTCCTTTTTGGCCGGGACTGCTCAGGTCCCGGAGGGAAGGGAGCCCTGCGCTCCCTTCTGGCCGGGACTGTTTGGGTCCTGGGCAGAAAGGAGCCGTGGGACTCCCTTTGGGCAGGACCACTGGGGTCCCACCAGAGCGAAGGGAGCCAGGACAAGCCACTAGCAGCTTCCTGGGGAGAAGGGAGCAGGTGCTCCCTTTTTCCCCTGCCCTAAGTCGACTTATTTTGTAAGTTGACTTAGGGCATCCACACAGGTTTAAATGGATTTAAGAAGCCGATTTAAGCCTTAAGTCGAGTTAAATCTATGTCTAATTAAGTCGACTTAAGTTTTCCTTAAGTCAACTTAAGTAGCTTCTTAAGTCGACTTAAGGAAACTCCAGTGTGGATGCAAAGTAAATTAAGTCAACTTAAGCCTGCTTAAGTCGACTTAATTTACTAGTGTAGACACACCCATTGTGTGTAGGCATAAGGGGGAGCTGGACTTCAGCCCAAATGCTAAATTTATACTGCAATGTGGGCATTTAAAAATCTCAAAGTTAGAACCTCCCATTCCATCATTTAAGCTTTAAAGTTAAAATGAAGCTGTTTGTTCTTAATAACAAAGAGCAGTCAAGGCCACAGTGATTTCACAAAAATTAAAGCTTCTCAAATTTTGTTTCCCAAAGCTCATGCAAAGAAAAATCCTATTAACTTCTTGTATTATAAGTGTGTCATGTATATATTTGATTTCACAGATCACTATTCATTTTCTACACTGTTTATAATTTTTCAGAAACACATTTATTGTAAATGCTAATAAGATTTTTTTAATGAAAAGAATTTCAATCTATGGGAAATAATAATTACCAAAAGATTTTGGTTCATGAATTTTAATGATGTAAATTCCAATGTAGCATATTAAAGCATTCTGCTTAGGAGTTATCTAAAAAAATTGTATTCCAGATGGGTTTGTTTTCTGTTATAGAACAAATTGTTCCAGATGAAAGATATTGCATAAAAATTCTGTAGCCATACAAACAGGTTATTTCTAGCAATATTTTGCATAGCAAAAAAGTTGTGGGTCTATTCTCTGCTTGCTGAGAGAGTTCTGTCATACTTCTTTTGTGAATTTTCCAAATAGTACCAGATTATGTGTTATCAAAAATAAGCTACTGTTGCAGATATGGTATAAGGTAGTTCTATCTCAAACAATTAAAAACCCAACTTGCTTAAACTTTGTCTTACTGCCAGAATAACTAAATAATAAAATAATCATAGAACAGGAAGGGACCATGAGAGGTCAATGCATCTAGCCCCCTGCATTCTTGGCACAACCCAGTTACATCTAGACCATCCCTAACTGGTGTTTGTCTAAACTGCTCTTAAATTTTTCCAATGATGGAGATTCTACAACCTCCCTAGGCAACTTATTCTAGTGGATAATCACCCAGACAGTTAGGAATTTTTTTTCCTAATGTCTAACCTAAATCTCCCTCACTGTAATTTAAGCCTGTTGTTTCTTGTCCTATTGACAGTAGCTAAGGAAAATAATTTTTCTTCCTCCTCCTTAAAATCTGTTATGTCCCCTCTCAGTCTCTTCCTTTCCAGACTAAACAAACCCAGTTCTTTCAATCTTCTCTCATAAGACAAGTATTCTAGACCTTTACTCATTTTTGTTGCTATTCTCTGGACTTTCTCCAAATTGTCCACACCGTCCTTGAAATGAGGTGCCCAGAACTAGACACAATACTCCAGTTGAGACTTAATCAGTGTGGAGTAGAGCGTGACTTACTTATAATATTCCTGTTAATACATCTCCAGAATGATGTTTGCTTTTTCTGCAACAGAATTACACTGTTCACTCATTTTTAGCTTGTTGTCCACTATGACACCCAGATCCCTTTCTGCAGTACTCCTTTAAAGGCAGTCATTTTCCATTTCTGTGTGTGCAACTGATTGTTCTAAGTGGAATACTTTACATTTCTCCTTATTGAATTTCATCCTATTAACCTCAGACCATTTCACCAGTTTGTCCAAATCGTTTTGAATTGTGATCCTATACTCCAAAGCACTTGCAACCTATTTTCTTTCCCTATTTTAGCTTCTGGTCTTATCACATTTTATTGCCATTCACTACATTAGGCATCCAATTTCCACCAACCTTCTTGGTGAAAACTGAAACAAAGGAGTCATTTAGTTCCTCTGCCATTTCCATATTTTCTGTTATTGTTTCCCCCTCTTTATTGAGTATCAGTCCTATGCTGTTCTTGGTCTTCCTTCTGTTTCTAATGTATTTGAAGAATGTTTTCTTGCTACCACTTATGTCTTCAGCTAGCTTGTTCTCGGGTTGTACTTTGGCCTTTCTAACGTTCTCCTTACATAATTGTGTTGTTCATAGTTATCCTTTGTAATTTGACCTAGTGGGAGGTTTCTATTTTTGTAAGACTTTATTTATTTATTTATTTATTTTTAATTTTTAGATGATTGAAAATCTCCTGGTTAAGCTAGGGTGGTATCTTGCCATACTTCCTATCTTTCCTACACAGTAGAATAGTTTGTTCTTTTGCCCTTAATGATGTCTCTTTGAAATACTGCCAAAAATCTTCAGTTATTTTTCCTCTTAGACTTGCTTCACATGGGACCCTACCTACCAGCTGCCTAAGTATTTTTGTGATAAAATCTGCCTTCTTGAAATCCATTTTCTTTGTTTTGGTGTTCTCTCTCCTACCATAATACATTTAAAAACAAACAAAGATGTGTCAGAATTCCACAGCTTTAGTCATTTAGGAATGTCACGTACAATTCATAAGAGTAAAATGTTTTAAAGTAACTTATTCATATATGAGGCTTAGGCACAGGACCCTTTGTTACAACACTCTACAACAGAGCTGCTCAAACACAGGAGAAAAAAAGTGTGAATTTCTAATGAATGGCAAGGCCTCCATTTCATTAACTTTATTTAAACACATTTGCTTTTCTGAATTTATAAAATTTCAAAAGTGACCTGAATGATTGTTTAGTTATTTAACACTGTGTATCTACTTTTGATTTTGCTTCAATTATCTGATTCCTATTTGGTCTTGTTTTTACTATGTCTAAATTATCCAGACAGGTAAGAGAAACAAAAGTGTCTACATTGTTCTGTTTATAAAATTATTTGTGACAAAAGAAGACACCGGCACATATGCCAAGTTCCAAAGGGATAGCCGTGTTAGTCTAGTCCAGCAAAACAAACAAGGAGTCTGGTGGTACTTTTAAAACTAACAAATTTATTTATCACATGAACTTTTGTGGGAGAAAAAAATGTACTTATATTAGGTAAATTGAAGAATACAATTTCATTTGTTTATCTTTTTATAATGCAAATATTTGTAATGAAATGATATAAAGTGAGCACTGTATGCTTTGCATTCTGTGTTGTAATTAAAATCAATATATTTGAAAATATAGAAAACATGCCAAATGTTTATAATTAAGTAAAATTGGTATTCTTTTATTGTTTAACTGTGACTAAAACTGTGATTTATATTTCTAATCAATTTTATTTTGTTTTGAGATAATTACTTGAATTAACTGTGATTCATTGACAACCCCACTTACTGGTAAATATTCTGAAAATTCTGTTTGTACTAAAGTGTGTAAATTTAATAAGGATGTGCTATTATTTTAAAAATAAAAAACACAAAGAGAATGAATCTCTTCTTTAAGTATAACTTATAGTTAGAATGGGAGTATGGGAATCAACTTTACTATTTGCCTACTTAGTTTTTACCACTGATTATCCGTTGCAATGGGCACCATCTTGAACACATTCTGGCAAAGTGTATTTTTAAAAAAAAATAGATGTAATGGATGTTCACCTTACAGAAGTGATGTAAGAAATAATTAATGGATTTAACACTCTGAAATCTAGAGGTGAAAGCTGCTGAATAATTGACAATGCACTACTTGAAAATATTTAATCCTTTAGATAGCAAAAATTGTTTTCTATGCAAAAATGAAAGGTTTTCATTTGCAAAACCTGTGTCTTAGTTTTGTAAGTAAACAGACAAAGATCAGACCATGGCATGTTTCACACCTTCATTAAAACAAGATTTTTCACACGTTTTGCCATCAGCAATAATATGCTGTTGTATCTCAAATCAAAACCTTTATAAACTGTTCTAGTGACAGGCAAAGTCAAAATGTCAATTGCAGAAGACTTTTACATAGTATCAGTAAGTTTAAACAGAGCAGAAAAAATTAAAGGATGCATATCCCGCGAAATATATTGTTTCTGTGTCTTAGTGGAAGGGAGCCATGGCTCCCACTGGGGCAAGGGAAGCTGTAGTTCCCCCCAGGGACAAGGGAGCCATGGATTTCCAGGGGCAGCAGCTCCCAGGAAGAAGGGAGCCATGGCCCCAGGGGTTCAAATCACCACATAACTCTTAGCATGACCCAATATAATCAAGTCACTAAGGCACTGTATCAAAACTAAGGAGGCTTAGGTTGAATTCCTAGCTGTACACCTGATCTGCTTTGGGCAAATCCATTCACCCCTCAGTTTCCCTTGCTAGTCTGTGAGTGTCTTGTCTATTAAGATTGCATATTATTCTTGGCAGGAATTTTCTCTCATTGTGTTTAGTACCTAGTCTTGATCTTGATCAAGGTATTTAGATGCATCTGATGAAGTGGGTTGGAGCCCATGAAAGCGTATGCCCAAAGAAGTGTGTTAGTCTGTAGGGTGCCACAGAATTCTTATTGTTTTTGCTGTATGCAGACTAACATTGCTACCCCTCCACAACTCTGTAAACTGTGCCACAAGTGAACTGCACTAATTAAAGAGACATTGAGATTCTATGAGTGTCTTAAAATTGGATCATGCTTTCACAAAACATGTGTTTTCCAGGTCTAGAATTACATAAATTAAAGCTAATAGTGTACTTTCTGAAAAAAAATCACACTAAGGACTGTAATATCTGATTGCTTTTCTCAGCTTCTACATTATCTGTTTCCAGGGTGAGGGATGGAGGGGAAGTATAAATAAACACTCAGATGCAAATCTGAAACTGCATACTTCTAATAATCATGTGTCAGCTGAATCTGCAGTTCTAGGTCTTTTTTTTTCTGCTCTTTCCACACTATCTAATCTTGCATAAATTGATATAAAATATTTTGAACTTTTTAGCAAAAATAATCTTCAGAGCTAGATATATGTAGATTTGTTTTAAATGTTAATTTGACCATTTAGAAGGTCAAAATTGTGTATGTTTTATTTATATATTCCTATCATCTAAGATAGCAGTACAGTTAAACAAATCTGTTTGACATTTTAAAATGTTAACCACTGTTCTTTATTGTCTAATGTAATGGATAGACTTGCCAAGAAATACCGGTAAATTTTATTTTTACTTATTTGAGCAGTGATAGGACTGCATGAATGGTAATATTTTACTGAAAATTTACAATGTTCAACACTATTAAGCAACGAGATTGCTTAGTAGTAAAACTTACAAACTGGAAGCCTTTACACAGTACTAAGGATAAAAATTTTGCCTAAGGAAGACCACATAATAAAATAAAAGGAAGCCTTGCAAAATATATAAATAGGGGAAAAGTCTTGTAATAGTCTAATATTAAAAAGTCTAGAAACGGGTCAGATAATCCTTGTAAATGGATGGATTGAAGAGAAGAACATTTCCTCTTTTTAGGGCTAATTGAGGTATGGGGGGAAAATAATCCCAACTTGTAGCTATAGCCAGACTGGGCAGAGAAGCTGCCTTTGTTTCTGATGTTCTGTTTGAATTTTATGTCTAAAGAAAAAAAATATGTTTGGAAGGATATGTGGGCATGGTACTGATTTCTTTTGGAAGATCCAACTTGAGAAAGGGGAAACTGAGGCAGCTGTTAACCTGAAATTAGATGAAGGAGGTGGCATTTCTTCATAGTTGATAGTTTTTTTTTTCTTCTTATGTTGTATAAATTTAACATCTATATGAAAATTATGGAGCTCCAACCAACAAAAAAATCTTTACATAATTTCCAAATGATATGTAGCCTGGCAAAACTGGATATCTTAATGTGGCGGGACATCTGTCCCACACCAGCCAGGATGGGTTAAGAGGGTCCATGCAGAAGCAGCCAGAGGAAAGGAGCTGAAGGATAGCCATTCAGGACCCCAGTCAGAAAGGGATCTGCCAAGCAGAACAGGATCAGTCAATCCCAGGAGCTCAGGGAGGGAAGGCTCGCTGCCCTGCAGAAGCACCAGAAAGAGCAATGACTGACTGCTGGAGCTCAGCAGAGCAGATACCCTGATACATGGATGGAAAAGGTGCTGGGGCTTAAAGGGAGAGGCACAGGGAAGTCTCTGGAGGAGTTGGGGGAGAGGCAGTGAAATCTGACTTCTCATAGCGTCCCTGGGAAGGCACCCAGAGTAATAGATGGGCCTGGTCCCTCCCCTAGATGATCATTGGAGTGATGGTAGATAGTGTCATCTTCTGAATTAACTGGCAGAACTAGGACCACAAATCTCATGGATCGGGGGATGTGGGGTGGGGAGGAGGTGTTACATGGATTGTGACTGGGGGCTGCGTCAGAAAGAAGAGGTGTTAGATTCTGATGGCAGCAAGAAGGACTACTGGTGAATTCCAGAGCACACCTGTGGACTATTCCCCAGATCACCAGAGGGGAACCAGTCTGCTGGTGAGTGGTGCAAGTCAAATAGTTGTACTGACTGTTTCAGAGGTGGTGAGATATTTTAAATGACACCAATTTTGATCCCCGAACTGAGATACCTTAAAAAGGTCATCAGTTAAATACCTGCAGGATACTTTTTAAAAATATCATATATATATATTTAAAAGGATAAAAAATGCAACCACGGGTAAACAACAAAGTAAAAGAGACAGTTAGGGGTAACTGTAACAGAGAACTCCAATCCTACTGAGGAAAAAAAAAAGGAGCATAAATTCTAGCAAGTCAAGAGTAAAAGTACATTAAGGCAGGCCAAAAAAGAACTTGAAGAGTAGCTAGCAAAAGACAAAAGCTACCAGCAAAAAATGTTTTGAGTACATCAGAAGCAGGCAGCTGCCTGCCAAAGACTAAGTGCAACAAGTGGATGACTGAGATGATAATGGAGCATAAAAGTACAAGGCCATTGCAGAGGAGTTAAATGAATTATTTGCATCTGTCTTCCTGGAAGAACATGTAAGGGAGATTCTCACAAAAGCCATTTTTTTAGGGGAGAAATCTGAGCAACTGTCACCGACACAGGTGCCAGTAGAGAAAGGTTTGGAATAAATTAAATAATTAAACAGTAATAAGTCACCAAGACCAGATATTCCCCCAAGAATTCTGAAGAAACTCCAATATGAAATTGCAGAATAATTGTGGTATGTAACTTATTGTTTAAATCAGCTTCTGTTCCAAATGGCTGAAGGATAGCTAATGTAACATTTATTTATTTATTTTAAGGCTACAGAGATGACCCTAGCAATGGCAGGTTACTAAGCCACACTTTAGTCCTAGGCAAATTGGTTGAAACCATAGTGAAGAACAGAATTATCAGACACATAAATTAATACAATTTGTTGGGGGAAGAATCAACATGGCTTTTATAAATGGAAGTCATTCTTACCAATCTATCACAATTCTTTGAGGGGGTCAACAAACATGAGGACAAGGTTAATCCATTGGATATCATTTACTTAGATTCTCAGAATCTTTAATAAGGCCCCATGGCAAAGGTTCTTAAACAAAGTAAATGCCATCGGATGAGACAGGAAGTCTTCTCATGTATCGGTAACTGGTTAGAAGACAGGAAAAAAAGAGCAAGAATAAGTAGTCAGTTTTCAAAATGGAGAGAAGTAAATATTGGGGTCTACCTGGGATCTGTACTTGGACCAGTGCCATTTATGATATTTATAAATGATCTGGAAAAAAAAAAGGGGGGGGGGTAAATAGTTAGGGGCAAAATCTGCAGTAAATATAACATTACCCAAGTTTGTTATGTACAAAGCAGATTGAGAAAGTTAAAAAAAGTCTCCCCAAACTGGGTGAACTGGGCAACAAAATGACAGATGAAATTCAATGCTGATAAATGCAAGGTAATGCACATTAATAATCATAATCCAAATTATACATACAAATGATGGGATATAAATTAACTGTTAGCACTCAAGAATCAGATTTAAGAACCATAAGAAATATTTGCTAAATTGCAGTGGCAGTCCAAAAAACTACCATAATGTTAAGAACCATTAGGAAAATGATAGATAATAAGAAAGTAAATAGCATAATGTTGCTACATAAATCCATGGTATATCCACAGCTTGTATACTGCATGCAGTTCTAGGAACCCCATTTCGAAAAAGTTATAATGAAATAGAAAAAGGACACAGAAAAGCAACAAAAACTAATAGGCATATGGAATAACTTCCATATGTGGATAGATTAAAAAGACTGGGACTGTTCAACTTGGAAAACAGACCATTAAAGAGGGTATAATAGAAGCCTATGAAAACGAGGAATGGTGTGGAGAAAATGAATAAGGAATATAACACAAGTACCAGATGTCACACAAATTAATTAATAAACAACATATTTAAAGCAAACAAAAGGAAGTACTCCACACACTGCACAGTCAACCTGTGGAACTTATGGAGGTTATGAAGACCGAAAGTATAACTGGGTTAAAAAAATGGTAAGATCATGGAGTCTATTAACCAAAATGTTCAGGGATGCAACCCCATGCTCTGGTGTCCCTTAATCTCTAACTACCAGATGCTGGGACTGGAGGCCAGGAATTGGATCGTGCGATAATTGCCTTGTTTTGTTCATTCCCCCTGAAGCATCTGACACTGGTCACTGTCAGAAGACAGGATACTGTCTAGGTGAACCATTGGTCTGATCCAGTGTGGCCATTCTAATGTTCTTATGGATGACTTTTGACAGGGTGGGCAGTCTATATATATATATATATATATATTTTTTTTAAATCAGCCTCCTCTCTGGTGTCTCATATTCTGCATCCAAAATCACTAGTCACTCCTGAAAAACCTTCATCCATAATTACCTACTGATTTGGAAAATCCACTGAAATAGGACCACGACTGGGATGTGGCTGAAAAATTAGCTGGCAAAACAAACAAATCATCAACTGAAATATGTTAAATTGACTTTCTAAATCAGTGTAAACAAATTGAAAGGAAGTACTTTTTGAAAAAGAGATAGCATCACTGTTTTACTAACACTTAAACATACTTTTTATATATATGTGGGTCACCCAAGTAGGTACTCTTGAGAGCTGATGTAAAAAGCTAGTAGAGAGACCCATTTGCAGTGTAAAAATTTTATCACTCCTACAAAACATAGGAACTATGCCCATATTCTTGAGTGCCCTCTACCTTATCTGTTACTATTTACATATACATAGAGTACTCTTTATCAAAGACACCTCTTTTGACATTCAGATTTCCTTCCTTCAGATCCAATAACTGTTAATGGAATACAAGTGTATGAAATATATCTTCAGTTTCTTTGGACCACCTCTCAGTGAAGTTGACAACATAATGAGTTCTGGTAGGAAATATAATTTTTATCTTCACATATTGCATTGTGCAACAACAGTAATTACATGTATTATGATGTCTGTCTTCTTCTTTCTGAAGCATTGAGTATTGGCTATTTCCTAGGGCAGGTTACCAGACAATGAACCAAGATAAATCCTAGATTCCTATTTTACTAATTTAGAAAAGTGGCTACCATATGCTGTACATGGTCATGTGAGATTGCTGGGCTGTACCCCTCACTCCACAAGCCAGAGGCACAATGAATGTAGAAAATTAAGCACTGGGGGAAGCTGGCTTTCTGGAAGGTTACTGGTTGCTACAGCTGAACCCTATAAAAAGAGCAAGGGATATGAAGAGTCTCTTAGGGTGCATCTACACTTGTAAATTAAGTCGACTTAAGCTTGCTTAAGTCGACTTAATTTACTCTGCGTCTATACTACACTTTCCTTAAGTCGACTTAAGCAACTGCTTAAGTCGACTTAAGGAAAAATTGTCGACTTTATAAAATCTAGTTTTAAGTCGACTTGCTGCTTAAATTAACTTTAGAAAGTCGACTTTAGCCAGTGTAGACGTGGAGTAGCCCTAAGTCGACTTAGGGGGCTCCAGGGCTTCCCCACTGCCCTCCCTGCCAGGGTGTCTGGCACAGCCACAGCCTGGCATGCCTCCCCCCCCCCCAAAGGGCAGGGCAGAGCCATGGCTACCCTGTCCCTATGCCCAGCCAGGGTCCCTGTCCCCCTTTGCCCCATTGTACCTTAGTACTAAGGTACAATGGGGCAAAGGCTGAGCCCCCTGGAACTTGGCAAGGGGTGCCCCCCCTGCCACCGTGGACCAGTACCAGGTCCACCTAGCCTGTAGAAGTTGACCTAGGTGTCCAGTGTGGACGATCTAGGTCGATTTTTGTAGGGTCCCCTCTAAGTTGACTTAAAATTTGAGTGTGGACATGCTAAGTCAACTTAAGAAAGTCGACTTAAAGTCGACTTAAATTCACAAGTGTAGACACAGCCTTAGGTATTGATTGCTATGCTACTTCTACTGCTGGTTAGAGCCTATGATGGTGGAAATTGCTGAAAAGCCTTAGGAGTTAATAGAGAAAACAAGGGGAATAATAATAATAATCATAATCAGCTACTCCTTTACATGTGCACTTAGTACAGTTTTGTATTGTATTAGGCAAGAATGTCTAGTGGGACAGAGCTCATTCTCACATGTTCAAGGCTTACCTCCATACAAGATGTGATAGGGTCTTTCAGCTAGTTTATGTAAAATCATACAATTGTAGGACTAGATGGGAGCTCAGGAGGTCATCTACTTCAGACCCCTGCAGTCATGGCAAGACCAAACATTATCTAGACCATTTCTTACAGGTTTCTGTCCAACCTGCTTTTAAAAATTCCCAATGATGGAGATTCCACAACCTCCCTAGGTAATTTATTTTTCCAGTCCTCGAAAATCTCTCCCATCTTTCATGACTTTTCAAAGATAATTGCTGATCGCCCAGACATCTCCTCAGTCAGCTCCTTGAGTGATCTTGCATGTATTTCATCATGTCTTGATGACTTGTAGACATCTAATTTATCTAAGAAAGCTTAAGTATGATATCTAATCCTGCTAAGATTTTTGGTGAGAACTGAAATTAAAAAAATCATTTAGTACTTCTCCCATTTCCACATTTTTTGGTTGTTAATTTTCCCTCCCCATTGAGTAATGGTTGTAACCTTTTCTTGGTCTTCCTATTGTTTCTAAACTATTTGTAAAATATTTTCTTGTTACTCTTTGTATTTGTAGCTAGTTTAATTTTTTGTGTGCCTTGGACTTTCTAATTCTGTCCCTACATACTTATGTTATCTGTTTATATTCCTTTTTTGTAATTTGATTTATTTTCCCCTTTTTATAGAACTGCTTTATTTTTAGTTTCAGATAATTGAAAATCTCCTGGTTAAACTAGAGTGGTCTTTTTCCATGCTTCCTATCTTGGGATAATTTGTGGGGTAATTTGTTCTTATGCCCTTAATAATGTCTATTTGAAAAACTGCCACCTGCATAAAAGCAATATTTAAAAGAGACAGCTATAATGTTTAAGACTGCAGGTTTCACATTAACCTCGCTATATAAGGTGGAATTTTAGATGGATTCAAAAGCAGACAAAACTAGAAGTTAAATCTGCACAAGTGCACTTGAATCTGTGCCAGAAAAAAGACAAATCTTAGTAAACCTTTTAATAAAACCTAGGTTGACTTAATTTTTTTTTAAATGAGACATCAAAATCAGAAGTTTTGAATTGGGAAATGACACTACAGTTATGAGTTTTATAATGCAGTTTCATAATCTAGTATTTAGGCTTTCATTGTCTGGAATTATTAGTTCAGGATACAGTCCTGCAACCCAAAGATATTAAGTAAATAAAAATACTAGACTTGCTAATTCCTTGTATTTCATACCAAATACAATCCACATTTTTTTCCCTAGGGAGGATAATATATTAATTTGTTGTTAATTCTTATTAGCTATCTACCGCCACATACTGTGCAACATGACACAATACAATAAATAAGTAAGAAATTTTCTTGTAAAAACACATTTGGTCAATGGAGCCAGAATGCTTAATTGAATAACACTTTTTATGGCTATCCAATTGACTATAACCTTCCCTCCCAAAAATATACATATTTTTCTCTTCTGTAGAAAGAAGAAGAAAAGTAATGAGGTCATTAAAATATATATTTGGTTTCTTTCACAAAATGCATATATCAGCTCATTTCACAGCAGAATTCATTGATTTTCCTTTTTTTGAGTCAGCTGTTCTTGCATGAAAAGAATAAAGCTCTATTTGTCTTTGAATCTTGATATAACAGACTGGACTAAATGTCAGAAAAGTTTTTGTATCTATTTTGTATTTCAAATAATTGTTTTTTCTGTTCCAAAGAAAACCACATTTGAGTCCACCATTCACTTTCAGTAGATGGGGTTAATGGTTTCCATTTCTTTTTCTTGTGGTAATATATAATAAAGTTAAAAATCAAGGTTGTAGTCATTTCTTGAGCAGACTTAAATAAACCATGTCTGGTACTTAACACCAGTATTTCTTCTAATACATCCAAATTAAGTTCTTTAACTTTACTAATGTTGTCCCCAAAATCTTTTCATATGGGACATATATCAATTTATGTACCTCTCATTTTCCTCTCTGTCCACATTTCAGAGCCAGCTCTAGGCATTATTCTATCTTAGGACATCCTTTCCCATTTTAAAAACTATTTATACAGCTATATAATGTAACATTTGGGCATATCTTTTCTTCTGAAGAAATTGCTTCTGAAAACATGCTAAATTATCATCTTTTTTTTCCCTCCTTCCATTTCCACTCTAGTATGTGTTTATCTTTCCTATCATTATCTATCTTGGTGTGTCTTTACTCCATCTCTTACAGTATTTGAAAATTCAACTCCATTGCCTCAGGGTTAAACAGGGACTACGGATTTTATTCTCATTAAAACAGGTGATTTGACTTCACCGTCTCTATATGCTGTTCCCCAGTGTTTGAATCCCAACACCTATTCTGATTTGCTGTTACAGCCTGACCTGATCCTGTGTTATACATTTCCCTGCATTTAATTTCCTCCCATTCTGTAAGTTCCCCATCTTCAAAGTGTCTGATGAAGTGGGATTCTCTCCAATGAAAGCTCATGCAATAAATAAAGTTATTAGTCTTTAAAAGTGCCACACGACTCCTGGAATGTTTGTTTTCTCTGTCACGTATAACAGTTCTCTTCTCCTTTTTCTGCACCTCCATCTCCTTCTTTGTTGCTCTGTCTTTTCTCTGACTTTTTAGACATATTTTAAATAATTATATACTCCCTCAGAGAGGGAGGAATTTTGACCTCCATCAATGCAATCTTTCTTGCTTCTCTTCTTCCTTAGTCTCACTGGCTTCCTATTCTCACTCCACTCTCTCATACCCATGTCATGCCTTGTTCCACATGAAATCTCTTTGAAATCAATAGAAGTAAAATACCACTTAGTACAACTAAAAGTGGCAGATCTGAACTGTGAAGTGTGTAAGATACAGTTTTACAAGTACGATCCAAGGTAGTCGATGCTTAGAGAAAATTCTAAGAATTGGTCCTTGATATACTGAAATCCTATAGATAAAATGTGATTTCTTACTAGGAATAACAAATATAACTTGAGTGGGGGTGGGGGGTAGATCGCAGCCATGGAATATTGCAGCTACTTTGCACACTGACAGCCGGTTTGGGCTCCTGTCAGCAAAGTTCTATTTTTTTACATGGGTATTGGGCCACATTTTCAATGCACAATGTATTATCAATAATTTATTATATGTTTCAGCAGTAATTCAAACTCAACAAACCTTTCACCAACTGGAAAAAAAATATTACCATTGTCATATTGCCAATTAGTAATGTGTCTTTTTTTATTTTACCATGCTTCATAGTAATATTGTGTCTTTTTATTACTTGGAAATACTGTCATTTTGTAACAGATAGTGGGCCTCATCCGACAGTCTTTTCTCAAAAAAAAAAATAAAAAGATAAATGTTCCTAAGTAAGAACTGTATGAATAGGTGGATAGATCACTAATGTTTCTGTCTATGAAAGGCTAAATATTAATGAACATTCATGAACAAGATACATGCTCCTGCAAAATTTCAGATTGGTATGCCTCTAACTACATTTAGGATAGTGTAAGAGGGTGCTGCTGGCCCTTTACCTTTTTAAACAGCTGACTTGCAGGCTTTGTTCTGCCGCAAACTTCTGTGCTCTTTATTTACAGTGTAAAACCATTTTCCCATACACGGTCGGGCCATCCTGGAACTTGCCCTTGCTGGCCCTGAGACAAACTGACTGCAGGGCTCTAGCTTTCCTCTCTGGCCATGCCTCTCTTTCTTTCCTTCCCCAGCCAGTTCATATACCCTTGACACTAGGGGAGCAGCTATTCTTAATTGCTTACTTAGTGTTAACTCACCTGGACCCTACTCAGCCTCTACAGCTGTGGACCCTGCTGACCTGCTCTTATCCAGCCTGAGCTCTAAGGGGGTGGGGGTGGGGTTAACTCCACCCCAATATGCCACAAATGGCAATAGCGTCCATTTATTACATCACAACATTCATTCTTATCCTCAAGAAGAGGAAAGTACTTTGTTCACTAAGCAAGCTTTCCTAGACATCATAGAAAGTAAATATATCTTATTTCTACATGTCCTGTTCTGCTCTTGAGTGTCATGCTAAATGATACCCACCATGGTGAATGTTCTATCTTCTTTCTTTATAAGTCAGTCTAAAATTTCTGATCTACTTCTTCATACTACCCCAATTATTGCCACCATTTTGATCTATCTGCCCAGTCTAGGCTGTCTCTGTCTTTGCAATTATTCCACTCAGGAACTAACAAATATGTTAGGTATTATTTCTTTCCAAATAGTGTTCATTTTAATCAGTCTGTGCTTGTCAACCAAACCATTGGTGTTAAAATATCCATCTAACCTCTATATCTATATTGGTTTAAAATGTGACTTTTAGTCACAGCCTGCAATAGAGGGTACCTCGTGGAATTATTATATCTCAGCGACGGCAATGCTTTCTAAACTAATTGTACACCACAGCTACTGCAACACTCTTTGAAAAGTTAAAGCTTTTGCATCCTCCTACACACAGCCAGGCCTGTTAGCTGGTGGACAGCCAAGGCTCCATTTACTTTCTAACCCACTTGCGTGGGTTATAGTTGCTATTGGTGCTAATTTACCATAATCCTAGTGCTCCCTGAGATCAGGCCCCCAACAGAGTCTTTGAATAAAAGCATGAAAGGAAAACAATGTAGTGTTCAATGTCATTTGTGCATCCCTGCATAACTTGGCAGACTGGTACAATATGCTCATGTGTGGATACATGTTTACAGTACGATATACAGACATATAAAAACTAATGTGCTTATTACATACTAATCTTTTCCCCTCAGTTTGAAGATATAAACACTTGAAACAGAAGTCTTTTGCCTGTGGACTGACCACAGAGAGAACAGAAAGCAAAGTAAAGTTAGATTTCCTATTGATTGAAGAAAGATGCATCCTGACATTCATATTCACCATCAGCCCACATACTGCTTTTTCTTTGACTGTATTACAATCACAAGTAATACATACAGTGCTTTTTTATTTATTTATTTTAAAGTACCAGTAATCAATCAGGGATCTGGGGCCACCGGCAGCAGCAACAGTAGCCAGGGCCACATCACTGTGGGGAAAAAAATGCTGGTACTCAGTACACCTGAGTACCATCAGAAAAAAAAAAAAAAGATGTTGGTACTCAGTACCTCTAAGAACCATTACAAAAAAAGCCCCAAATACATACAAAGATTCTGCTTGGTAACAAGAAGCTAAACACTGTCTCTGTTAGGTCATCAGCCCTTCTCGCTACCCCAATATGTGGGCTTTATGATGAGAGGTTATCGAAAACCAGATTAATCATATGTGAAGTTCTTCCAGTCCCTAAGAATCAGCCACTTTGCCAGTACAATATATACTCAGATCTTACCCAAAAATCATAAGCTCTTAGCCAATCCTTTAATAACTAAAAATAAAATTTTAATGATGATAAAAAGAAAAGAAAGTTATTAAGCGGTTAAGGCATCATATACATTGTAATTGAGTTTTAGAATTTTCAGGTCAGGATCATAGAAGTGGTATTAAATCTGCTAGTGTATAAAAAGTAAAATTCTAATAGGATATAGATAGACAGACAAACACATTTAGCATCTACCCATGATTTCTATTATTACAAATGAATGGGTTCATAATAGTTGGTATAGCACATCTTTTTATTCACATGCAAGTGAATTTTCCTGATTACAATTGCAATACATCTGGTTTACTTGTTATGGGTTAGTTGGTTTATCAGTGTCACAATATCATATTCTGTGCTTTTTATTTTTTAAAGAATAAACAGAAAACATGACAAAACAAGATCCCTTCAATATCCTGTCATCACTCTCCTCCCCTCCCCCCATCTCTCTCTCTCTCTCTCTCTCTCTCTCTCTCTCTTTATTTATTTATTTATTTATTTTAATTATTTTTGCAAACTGTGTTTCTTCCTATAATTAATCACAATAAAATGCCAAGTTTTATTTCTGTTTTTTTCATCTGGTAAGGTTTTCCTTAATAATTATCAATCCTTAAATATATTGTTACTAGTACAGATATTCAGATATCCAGGGCTGGATAAAGGCAAGGGCTTTAGGGGCTGCAGGCTAGAGGGGGAGCCCGCTGCCCCACCAAAATACAGCCCTGGCTGGCTGGCTGGTCTGAGCAGCATGATGCTGCTGCTCACTATTAGCTGGGTCACCCTGCCCCCATGATGGCTGGTCTGCTCCAGAAGGTCTGGTCCCTGCTGGGACAGACCAGCCAGCCTGGGGGTGAGGCAGGAGCTATGGAGGTTGTGGCCTCTGGCCCACGGGCCCTGGCCTCCCTGGGGCTGGCTGGGCCACAGGCCCCAGTCCCCACCTCCCAGTGCTGGACAGGCCCCAGGTCCTAGACCTTCACCAACCCTGGACCTTCTCCCTAGCTCCAGTCAGGATGCCCCACCCCCGGGCTGGGTGCCACTATGGTGAGGAGGGGCACAAGAGTGGGGAGCCCCTGGCCCACAGGGGCCTTGGTTCAGTCCTGCAGATATCCATCTTGTTTGGTAGTAAATGAGCATTTATACCTGTAAGGAAAACTATTCTTATCTTTCATAAAAGTATTTCTTGTTATTGGTAATGTATTTTTTTTAATCTAATTTAGAAGGTTCTCTATTCCATAGTATGCGTGTGTTTGTGTGTTACAATTTAAGATCTACATGAAACAATTGTACCACCAGACTTTTTTTTCTAATAGAGAAAGTTTGTCATCTTTTTTTTTAAAACAAGTGATTAAGTTCATTATTCTCTTCATAGCTAGCTAATTAATCATCCATTGATTTTTATGAACACAACATATTTTTTGGAATTAAGCAGCATGTATGGAAAAAACTTGACTTCAGAAAAATGCATATTTGAAAATATAAATAAAATTGGAATCCATAATATCTTTCCAATAATAATATGAAAAAAGATAATTAGGGGCAAAGAATGTTCCCAAAGTTTGATATTACTATTTTGTTGGACTTAAAAATGAAACAGTGTGTTAGTAAAATTCATTAATCTTAATAAATGGTTACAGAAGCAGGTTTCTACTAGCAAATAAGAAAGAATGCACAGAAATGAGTGTATTTACTCTATTTTTTCCTTTCCGACTTGAATCTAGATATTGTTTTCTTGATGTGTGAGGAAGGCTTAACACCCAGTACTACTCTCACTAAAGTCCGGTTTAAGTTAATTAAGAGCAAGTTGGTGCCTATCCAAAGCATCTCCCCTTGTAGAGAAATAGTATTGGAAAAAAATAACTTTCTATTCTCACAACTTCAAATCTGGCCTTATTCACACTTGTAACTCAGTCCTCCAAAGTCACTTAATCGCTCCTGTGAGAACTGATGTCCCATCAATTCCCAGTGATTTAACACTCACTCAAGCAATGAACACATTGCAGGATCGATCCCTAGATGCAGAATGTTGTGTAACACAAATTCTTTGGGCTCCACTGTATGTGAAATGGGAGAGGTGTGGGTGTGTTACTACCTGCTTCCAGACTAATTTGTGTGTGCAATTCTCTAGTGATACCTGTTGATAAAAGGAGGAAAATGGAGGTGGTTCTTCCCTTCTGAGACATACAGTTTCCACTATGTCAGAGGAATTTCATAAAGTTCCCAAAACTGTGTTATCCAAAGTTTTTTGTCCCCCATTCATGAAATGCATGAGCTATGCTTTTTGACTTTAGCTATGTAAAAGAAGGGATGCAAGTGTGTAAAGATGGTTAAACAGATTTAATAGGGAAAGAAGGTCACTAGACCAGAATTCAGTGGGCCCAGACTGGGTAGTCAGGCTTGAGGTGGACAGAAGGAAAGTGTAGCAGTATCTTTTGTAGTCGTATAGTGGCTCTAGCAACAAACACTCTAACCGAGATCTAGTCTACACTGCCGTGCTAGATTGCTGGGAGATACGCAATCTACGTGCTGTAGAATGAATATCTCCTGTCAACTTATTTACCCCGCCTTATTACAGCACGTTCACTCAGCTGCACCAATGGGAAATGTTCTCCATTCGATGCAGCATCACTCTTTTGGAAAGGGAGGAACGGAGTTTCTGCACTGAAGGGAAAGCACTTCTGGGATTGATTGAGCAGGTCTCCACTGGCCGCTCAATCGATTCCACTGCATTGATCCATGCATATTGACTCAGCAATCTCAGTGTAGACATGTCCTAAGTGTCTCAAATTCCATCACTGAAGTGGATAGGAGCTAGCAGTATGGGATCTAAGCCAAAATGATTGGACCATGGCAGCTCTCTGGAGGGGAGCTGGCAGCTTTGTGGCATCAAACCGGATCGGAATAGATAACATGCTCAGTTTGAGAATATCAACAAGCTAGAGAAAGTCCACCACTGAAAGGATTAGCTGTTGGGCACTTGCACCTATTCAACTGAGGTGGGGTTAGATTGGACTTGCATAACCAAAGTTTGACTTCTCCCGGGAGCAGAATTTCTGGATATGGTGAAACCATATAATTTCTTCTTTATTTATCTGCCCAAATAAAATTGGCAGTGTTTCCAAAGTATCAAAACTCCTATGTGTTTATCAGAGAAGGCAATTACCATTACATGTGGCCAGGTCACTAAGGTTGCATCTACACTTACAAATTAAGTCTATTTAAGCTTGCTTAAGTCGACTTAATTTAATCTGAGTCTACACTACAATATCCTTAAATCAACTTAAGCTGATGCTTAAGTTGACTTAAGGAAATTTAAAGTCAACTTTATAAAATCTAGTATAAAGTCAACTTTGCTGGCTAAATCGACTTTATGAAGTCGATTTAGCCAGTGTGGATGCAGATTAGCCCTAAATCGACATAAGGGCTCCAGGGCTCCCCCACTGCCCTCCCTGCCAGGGTGGCTGGCACAGGCAGAGCCTGGCGTTCCCCCCACAGGGCAGGACACAACCCTGCCCACCCCGCTTCTATGCCCTGCCAGTGTCCCTGTCCTGCTCAGCCCCCATTGTACCCAGGTAAAATGGGGCAAATACTGAGCCCCCTGGCACTTGGAAAGAGGTGCCCCCCTGCCACCGTGGAGCAGTCCCAGGTCCACCTAGCCCCTAGAAGTCGACTTAGGCGTCCAGTGTGGACACTCTAAGTCGATTTGGAAAGGTCCCCTTTATGTTGACTTAATTTTTGAGTGTGGACATTCTAAGTTGACTTAGCAAAGTCAAGTTATTTTGACAAGTGTAGACATAGCCTTAGAGTTCATTTAATAGAAATTTATTATGTGAATCCGGTTCTAGGTAGCGACTGGAGCCAAACTCTGTTTTTTTAAAAAAGGAACCCCTTCCCCAACCCCATCAGATACTGTTTGGAATCTTGCTGTAAAATTACACATAAATATGGTGGCTCCTAACAAGGTTCTAACACATCTTCAATCTGCAGTGTGGACCTGAATTAATCCCTGGTCAGTGTAGATCCCAGTTACTAGACATCTAAGAGAGAACAAATTTATTTTTAAACTTAGTTCTAATATTGGCCAATTAAAGGTTCTAAAAATAGGTGTGAGAGCCATTTATGGCACTATAGTGATTAAAATAATCTGAACAGGAAAAGCAGGTTCTAGAGACTATATGAATGTTTAAGCTATTTAGTTCTATGATACTCAAATGTTATTGTGGTGAGGCGCCTCCCCCTCAATGTCCTGGACAGGGTTAGAGGGCCTTTGGAGAGGCTCAGTGAAAGGTAACCAATAGGAATGGGCTGTGTGGCTGCCAAATGGGGCCTAGGAGGCCAGTATAAAAGGGAACTGCAGAGCAGAGCAAGTGGAATGACTCTCAGGAGCTTGAAGAGGGAGGATTGTCAGCACCATGAACAAAGCAGTGGCTAGTTGCTGGGACTCAGGAGAGCCAAAGGCCATGATATAAGGGCAGAGAAGTTACTGGGGCTTTAGGGAAGTGTCCCAGGGAAATCCACTGAGGAATTGGGGAGACACGCAACAGAAGGGTCCCACAAATACATGGTTCCCAGGCCAGGACCTGGAGTAGTGGAGAGGCCCGGTTTCCTTCCTTGTCCCCCGCCTAGTCACCATTGGAGTGGTGGCAGGACTGCAGGGACCTCAGTGGGAAGCGGCTAGACTGGACTGCAGAATCTCCCAGAAGGGGGTGGGTAACATGGATTGAGATTTAACCAAAGGCTGAGTCATGAGAAGGAGGGTCAAGTGGAGACAGAACTGAAAACGAGATGTTGGAGGGAGGGGAGTCTTCTTGGCTGAGAGCTGATTCCTCTGCTAACTAGCAGGAGGCTCCAAGGCAGTGAGTTGAATAGTGTTATAGTTATGTTTTAATTTAATTATGTTTAAATTTAATTCCGTTAAAAGTTAACTGGGGATATCCATTTTGGATAAAAATGAGTCCATTAAAGTTTACTTCAGTAATGACATCAATATTTAGTCTTCTCATAGTTGAACACATTTTGCAAAAAGACCACAGTGGAAGTATTAGAATATTACGATTCCACTCTTATTTCCAAAACAGATGTATCTATACTTTGGTAATATTTAGGTAGCATTCACACATTTGAATGCTTATCCAAACCTCTGAACTTTGAAGTTTGCTCATTACTAAAGTTAACCTTATCACCTACATGTCAACATCTTTGGAAAGTTGTGTACTGACAGAAAGTTATAATCACTGATCATTTTTTAAAGTTTTCACTTTAGATTTTTTTCCCTTTACTTATGTAAGTAACAGGTTTTAAAGGGCTTTGTCAAGAGTCAGTGTGATGTTTTATAGATTGTCTACGGTTATTCAATGATGCAGAATCTTGGTCTTTGTATATATTTAAGCTTTATTATTTAAAAAATCAATCAACTTTAAGTTTCAGACTCTTTTTAGGCATGTGTTCTAAGACAACCTTTAGAAAACTGAGTTGCCTAGAGTAGGAAAAAAAGGCTAAAGGTTAAAGATGAATCAAAATTAAGAAGCTTAGAACTTGTGAAATGGAAAGAGTTTTGAACAATTGAATTCTCAGATAAATTCTGTGTGTATAAGAGAGAATACCTACTATGTCTACCAAGTTGCACAGTTCTTAGGCTAATCCACTTATTTATAAAGCCTGCTTTCTCTCATGCCCATCAGAAACAAAAGCAAGCACAGCAGCAGAGGCAGCTATAGCAGAAACATTGCTATATGTCTGAGAGGAAATTATTAGTCAGTTTTCAGAGGCTGGTGTCCTGCCTTCAGGATTACTTGTCAGCCAATTTTTCTGATGTTGAAATGATTCTATTTGGGGCAATGTTGTGTGTGTTTTACTCTGTAGTAGAGCAGTGGCTCCACTATGGCTGGGAAGGGGTTAACTGGCTGGAGAGGGGCAGCCAATCAGCAGTCAGAGGTCAGGAGCCAGTATAAAGCCAGGAGCAGCAAGGCAGAGAGTGCAGTCTGGCCTGGGCAGCCTAGGGAGAAGGTTTTCCTGCTGGCTGGCTGATTGAGCTAGCACCCTGGAGAGCTCCCAGTGCAGCCACTGGGAGCTGATGAATCCAGATCAGCAGCCAGAAGGGCAAAAGCTCTGGGGCAGTGGTCCAGAGGCGAGGAGACCTGGAGGGACAGCAGCTGGGAATCCAGAGCAGCAGCAGATGTAGGTGGCCATGGTGGGGCAGTGGTCCAGGCAAGGGAGGCCTAGGGGGACAGTGGCTGGACTCTGCACGGTGAGCAAACAGTGGCTGGACCAGCTGTCTGAGGGCTGGGAGCTGGGAGCAGACATGGCTGGACCCAGACTGGTGAGCAGCAGTGTGAGACTGGGGGCTGCCGGGAAGTGGCTCAGGGAGTCGACGCCCAGCAAAGTGAAGAGACTGGAGGGAGATGGAGCCTCAGAGGAGGTGTCTAGGGTCCCTGGGCCGGGACGTGGTGTAGAGGGTGGGCCCAGGTCCCTCCCCGCTCCCCCAGCATGCCAGGAGAGGCGTGGATGGCAGGAGGGGTACAAGGTTGCTGTCCCTAGACTGTTTTATAGTGTGGCTGGAGAAGGGTGAGCTGGACTAGACTGCAGGAGGCGGCCCATGGACTAGGCCTGGCCACTGCTGCAAAGTGAGCCAGGGGACCTAGCTGAATTCTGGAAGGGGTGGAAACGGACTCGGCTGGAGGACTGAGGTCCAAGCAGAGGACTTGGGGACTGAGTCTGGTGTGTGGAGAGCAGAGCATGGACTACCAGCAGGGGGACTACTTGAGTTCATGAAAATTAGTGAAATGCTAATGTTCATGAAAACTAGTGAAATGCAAATGCTGTTGTCTAAACTCACCTGTAACCAGCTGTTGGCTATTATATTACATATACCTTATATGTACTCTGTAATTAGATAACCCCAGATTAAAGTGTAAATTAAAGTTTTTGATATGTAAGACTTCATGAAAGATTGTTGTTTGCTCCTCAAAGAAACCTTGGGTATGTAAATGAAGGAAATTGTTAACTTCAAACAAGGACCATTGAATAACAATGGGAATTCAGACTTTCTGCATTGCTTACCTTTTGTCAAAAGAAGCACCCATATGTGTTAAGACACTTGTCAACTTGCCTTATGTAACCAGGGCTTATATATACTGACTTAAGGGAATGATCCTGTATCTCTGCACAGATGTATGCTGAATGATTGGACAGATGTCCCCAAAGCCATTTTGAGCAACTCTGAGAGCCTTATGAAAAACTAGCAGATATTGCATCTCTGCTATCATTTGGACAACAAACTTAGACTCACCTGTAATGTATTTTACCTGATTTAATATCTCTATACTTCTCATTGCTTCTTGAAAGCTAATACATTTTTTAATTCAATCACTAGAGAAATTGGCTGTATGCTGTCTTTGGTTAGATCAAGAGTATCCATTGCCCTGGAGTAAGTGGCTGTCCCTTGAGTTTGGGAGAGACCTAATATATTCTTGGTTTTAATAACTTTTCATCACTTAGTCCAGGTTGTCAGAGTGGCAAAGTGATGGAAAGCCTAAGGGGATCTGTTTGTGATTCCATGATAAGACTAATATAGTAATCCAGGAGTGCAGGGTAGTTACTGACTTGGTGAAATGTAATTATAGAATACACCACCAGTTTTAAGTGCCTGCCCTGTGTTCTGACACTCTGACCTGAGACTGGTACTTTCTGTTGTGAACTAGTCCAGGTAAGGTAACAATAGCTACCTCGTGAGACTCAGGAAATTTGAAATGATTTAACTGTATGTGTGAAGTAGATACACAGAAGTAAATGCACATTAGCCCCACATGTGAATACTTTCATGCAGGAGTAACAGAGCTTTAGTTTGTTGTAATTTAATAACTTTATGCAAGAAGGATTATTTGCACTGACTTCAAACTTCAGTTGATTCACCTTCACTTTCCTGACTGTCCCCAAGTAGCCAAGGCCTTAGTTACCTTAACATTCTTTTGATCTCAAGTAGCCCCTGTAGTGTTCTACAGAGCAACTGGATCATGGTGTACAAGTCAAAGTTCTAGTCAGGTGCCAGATGAATCTGCTTATGGCTGACAAGCCCAATTCAAGAGTGACAAAGCTTGTTACAGGTTTCACAGATGCATGTGTTTTTTGAGTTAAGTCAAAATTACACCACATTCTTTTTTTTCTTGCTTTCTTGCTTTGCTTCCATCCTCTGGATCAAAGATACTTCAAGTTGTGTTATGCCTAGTGCCAGCTGTTCCCTCCATTTTGAAAAGGATTTTGTACACTCCTCTCAATCTATGCTGGTGTTGAATGACTTCATATAATTTTTGTATACATCACAGTGTGGCCACAAAGTGTGATCCTGCTGTCTAGAACCATCATGAATCTCACTGTACAAAATATTCTTGGAGATACTGTCTCCTCCCATTATCCTTATATAACTGAGCCACCATAACCTCCTCTTCTTGATAACAATTTGTAAACGCCAATCCTGCGCACCTCATCATTCCCATGTTTGGCATTTTATAGTCCCACTTTATTTCCAGAATTATATGCAGGCATTGCATGTAGAGGCTGTTCAGTTTCCTGATGTGCCTAGCATATGTAGTCCACATTTCAGATGACAGCATGTAAGTCTCATCTATTCGTATCTTTATATTAGTCCATAGCCAGCAGTTATTCCAAGCACATTTTTGTAGTAGCACAAAATTCTTAGCTGCTTTTCCAGTTCTGTTACTCAGTTCCATCTGAAGGTCAAGTTTCCTGCTGATTGCAAAGCCCAAGTAGTGAAATCTGTCTATGACACCAAGGCTATGTCTACACTTGTTAATTTAAGTCGACTTAATATGTCCACACTTAAATTAAAGTCGACTTAGGGGGGACCTTACAAAGTCAACCTAGAGCATCCACACTGGATGCCTAGATCGACTTCTAGGGGCTAGAGGGACCTTGGGCAGGTTCACGGTGGCAGGGAGGGTACCCCTTGCCAAGTGCCAGGGGGCTCAGCTTTTGCCCCATTGTACCTGGGTACATGGGGCAAAGGGGGACAGGGACCCTGGCAGGGCATAGGGTCAGGGCTCTGCCCTGCCCTGCCCTTTGGGGGGGCACGCCATGCTCTCCCTGTGCCACCCCCCTGCTCGGAGGGCAGTGGGGGAGTCCTGGAGAGCCCTAAGTCGGCTTAGAGTTAACTTAGAGTCGACTTAGGGCTGCTCCAGGTCTACACTGGCTTAAGTAGACTTAAACTACTCAGCATTCACACTGGGCTTTCCTTAAGTCGACTTAAGCATTTCCTTAAGTTGACTTAAGGAAAAGTTAGGTCAACCTAATAACGCCTCGTTTTGGGTCGAATTAAGCAGGTGTGGACGGGGATTAGTGCCTATGTCAACTTTATTAAGTTGACCTTCATGGCCACAGTAAGAAATTGTGGAACTGATGTCCTGTCTGGGACACGGCGAAGCAGGGTGAAATGTTACTTCATGGTGTTAAAAAAGTAAAAAGCCAAGTGTAGGTATGGCGTGGGCCCGGCAGGGTCTGGCCCCCTTTAGGCAGGGCAGGCCCAAACCATGCAGTCTCTGGCCCCATTTGGGCAGGGCAGGCACAAACACAACAGTCTCTGGTCCCCTTCAGGAGGGGCAGGCCCAAACACAGCAGTCTCTGGGTTAGGGGAATAGTCAGCTCAGGGCTCACAAACGTGGATGGCCTCTGTGAGTAGGTTCACACTGGTGGGGTCGCCCTGGAAAGGAGAGGAAGAGGGGGACACAGGCCCACCCGGCTCCACTGTGTCCCAGCCCAGGGCCCTATCCGTGGCCTTGGCCATGGAGTCTGAAGGGTCCCAGCCACAACACACCGACTTATTTACCAGGCCCCTGAGCTACTTTCCACCTCCCCTCCCTGCAGTACTTGTCAGTCCTCACTCTCACCATAGTAGTACCCCTGGAGTAGGTTGCGTAACCCCTCAATATTGTCTGGGGGAGGCAGGTCTGACAGCCCATCGGGGTCATCAGCAGAGGGCAGCTGTTCCAGGTCACACCCCTCTGTGGTCTCCTCTCCGGGGTCAGCATCTGGTAGCTCCTCTAGGTCTGTAGTCTCTGAGGGGACCACCAGGCCCTTCCAGTTGATTGGAGCCGGGGCTACCTCCGGATCCACAGCTTCCGGGAGCTCCTCCAGGTCGCAGATAGTCGGGGTCTTGGCCTGGAGGTGGGGGTGAATGCTGTCACCGTGACTCGGGCTAGCGGACTGACAGCATACAGGGATCAGGTCCCAGTCTGCTGGCAGATCTGCCTGCGGGTACTGGTCCCATGGTCGGGGCAGCTCCAGAGAAGGGGGAGAGGCATCCTTCCTCTCTGTGAGCTCGGGGCCAAGTGAGTTGTGGGGCTGGCCTTCTTTTATCTTTCCTGTCCCGCCCCATGACTTCCTGTCTACAGGATAGGCTGTTTCTGGCTCCTCCCAGCTGGGTCTGGCCCCTCCCTCCTTGTCTGTCTGTCTCTCAGGGAGGCCAAACCCCTTCCCTACACCAAGGTTCTTCAAAATTACGTTTTAAATCCATTAATATAAACTTATTTAAAATATGGCAAACTAAAGTTTATACTTAATGTCTATATTACCATACTTCTGTCACATTCACTGTGACCCAGTGGATTGATGGTTGCCTAACATTTTTGAGGGAAGACCTCAGTTTTATAGTCCTTTTAGGATGCAGTGGATTGAGAAGGGAATATAAAGCATGATGCAACAGATGATTTAAAGAGCTTTAGGTACAGAAAGACACAAAACAAGGAGACCTGAAAAAAGGGGGAAAAAAAGAGAAAAAAGTAAGAAAAGGGGAAGAAACAAGTAGGTAAGCTATCAGTTAAGTTTCTTCCTTCTTTTGCGTATTTAATAAAGCCTGTGAGAACTGCTTCACAATCAACTACAATGAATTATGTATTTTTTTCATTAATACATTTCTGAGGTGCCCATCAACAAAGATATCTAGAAATTATTTTCTATTTACAAAGGAAATATAGCATCCTTCAGGAGAAGAGAGTAGTTATTTTCTCCCCTGAGTCATTTATGAGTAGTTGGATTTAGGTGGTTTATACTGTATGTTAACAGAACTGGCAAAGGTAATAATTAAACTTCTTTTTGCTGTTTTGTATTAGCTTAAGTGGAGATAATATTGTTGTTCTGAGAAGAATCAGAGTGCATTGTACTGAGTGATGTAGCTGCGTATAAGAAAAAACGGCCACAGCCCTGAGCATCTGGTCATTTAGATGACAAGAAACATGTGAAGGATGAGAGAAGAGTCCGTACAATTATTAGACTAATACCTTTCACAGCCATGTATACCTACACGTACACTACAAAGTACCACAAATGGAGACAAGGTATGCTAGATATTACAATTCCATGTCAAGAAGAAAAGTTCTAGACTTTCTCAGTCACCAACATGGTATCTTATTTAGTTATTTATTTATTTAGAAGGCAAATGCAGGAAGAGCTGCCATGAATAAGAAATAGAACAAAGGGGGAAAAAAGGTAGAAAATTATTCTGTTAAGATCTGAAATGGGATTTTTGCTCAAAAGTGTTCCTTGTTTAATTAATTTAAAATTGATTACAGGCAGTCCTTTGTTACAGTGACAATAGTTAGAACTGAAGATTTTATGGAAACTTTGAGTAGTTGGGATTTTTTAAATAATTTCTTGTGCTTTTGAAAGAATTGATAGGAGACGGGAAAAGGGCTATATCCTATGTTTTTGGAAGTCGATGTCAACACTCATTCACTGCAACAGCAACAGGAATAATAATAATACAACTACATTTTCAATAATGTTCATTGATATTGAATACCTCACTTTCTTGGTATATAAAATGATAGCATTGATTTTGTAGAGTTGCTCTTCTTATTTCAGTTGGCATGTAAGCATATGGGAGATCCAAAGCCAAGTTTTAAGTAACAGGTGAATATTTGGTGATTGAGCAGAATCTGAGTCCTTAGAGCACTTGTACCTTTGCATTTCAGTGAAATATAAGAGGATGTAAGTTTCCTGATGATCACTGCAACCTATTACCAAGAGCAGTAAATGAAAAGCAAACTTGATCTGTTTCTTGCAAGAAACGTTTACACAAATTTCCAGGAGCATATAAAAGGTTCAGAGAATTCCTTGATTGAATTTTAAGGAATAAAATGGAATTTCAGTGTTCACCTACAAAAATGAGAATTTCTTAAAATGGAAATTTAAACCCAACACGGAAACCAGTGATAATACTCTTTTGGGGAAAAAAAGATCCCAAATTCTCACAGCTTCACTTTTTTTATATTTAGTATATTTATGCAGAGTGTTCTCTCCTTCAAGAGATGTTTTAGATACCCTTCTAAAAAAGCAGTGATATTGCCTTGAAACTTAGTGAAAGGAGATCATCGAAACCATTTGAGTACAGTGAAAAATATGGTTCCCAAATGCCTTTACTTACTTGCAAGGATTGCAGATACTGTAACTTCCCAAGGACATATCTGAAAAAATTGCCAAAATGGAGCCAAGAAAAGAAACAGCATGGAGAAATACTGACTTGTAAAAGTGGGACTTTAATCCTAATAATTTTTCATGGGGGCAATGCATGCGGAAAGTGTCACATCTGTATTTATTATAACTATATTCAAGAGCAAACATGGGTAGTAGATTCTGTATTATGTATACCTAGCTATTTCTTCTTTTGTCATGATAAAGCTATAGAGTACAACATATACAAAGTTTAAGGTAAAACAAACAAAGAGTCCTGTGACACTTTTAAAGATTAACAACTAACTGTTTATCACATGAGTGTTTGTGGGAGTAATGCCACTTCATCAAATGCATGAAATGGAAGCTGTGTTAAGTCAGGTGAATAAATAAATACAAAGAACGGTAAGTCAAAAGGTCAGTTCGAACTTTTTCACCAAACCAAACAAGTTTTTTTGATTCAAACAGTGTAGAACAACAGATAAGAAGATGAGAATGTTAAAGAGAAGGGAAAATTGCCTTTGGTAATGAGTGAACCAGCCCAAATCTCTATTCAGACCTAATGTAATTATGTCAAATTTCTGCATGAATTCCAACTCTACCATTTCACATTGGAGTCTTGTTTTAAAGTGTTTCTGATGAAGGACTGTGACTGCTGTGTCTTTCATAGAATGTGCAAGGAGACAGAAGTAGTCCCCGATTTGGTTTTGGAATGTTACCATTCTTGATATCTGATTTATGTCTATTTATTCTTTGCACAAAGAGAGTCCAGTTTAGCCAATGTGTAAGGCACAGAGGCATTGTCGGCGCATAATGCTGTATATCACAAAGGTGAATGAACAGGTGACCTAGCCCCTGATGGAATGGCTGGTTTGGTTAATTCCTTTGATGGTATCACTTGAGTAGACATATAGGCAGAGCTGGCAACAGGCTTTGTTGCAGGGACAAGTTCCTGCCTTAGTGTTTCTGTTATATGGTGTGTAGTTGCTGGTGACAATTTGCTTAAGGTTGGGAGGCTGTTGGTAAGTCATAAGAGGCCCACTTCCCACGGCTTGAGAGAGTGAGGGATTATCTTGCAGGATAGGCTGTAGATCCTTGATGGTGTGCTGCCCAGGTTTGACTTGGTGGCTGTAGGTGATGACCAGTCACATTCTCATGTTTCCTGTAGTAGTTGATTTCTGGGTACCTGTCTGGCTCTGTCAATCTGTTTTTTTCATTTCCCCAACTAGTAGTTTTAAGAATGCTTGATAAAGATCCTAATGGGTAACCATGCTAGTCTAGGTCAGTAGAACAAACATGGAGTCCTATGGCACTTTTAAAGACTAACAAACAAATGAATAACACATTGCAGCTTGAAAGACAAACTGCAGAATTGGAATTTGTATGTAAATTCGACTCCATGCCTCAGGGTTAAACAGGGACTATGGATTTTATTTTCAGTACAACAGGTGACTTGACCTCACCTTTATCTATATGCTGTTCTCCAGTATTTGAATCCCAACACTTATTCTGATTTGCTGTTACAGCCTGATTCTGTGTCAGATCCCTGCATCCAATTTCCTCCCATTCTGTAACTTCCCCATCTTAAAAGCCTCTGACAAAGTGGGATTTTAACCCACAAAATCTCATGCGATAAATATATGTGTTAGTCTTTAAGGGTGAATCTACACTTACAAATTAAGTCAACTTAAGGAGTCTTAAGTCGACTTAAACTACTCCGCGTTCACACTGGGCTTTCCTTAAGTCAACTTAAGCATTTCCTTAAGTTGATTTAAGGAAAAGTTAAGTCAACCTACTAACGCCTCGTTTTAGGTCGACTTAAGCCAATGTGGATGGGGATTAGTGCCTAAATCCACTTTATTAAGTTGACTTAAAGTGTTAAGTCAACTTAATAAGGTCGAAAAGGGGCTATGTCTATACTACAGAAGTTAAGTTGACTTAATAAAGTTGACTTAACTTTTGTAGTGTAGACTCAGCTTAAAAGTGCCACAGGATTCCTTGTTTGTTTGGATAAAGATCCTGAAGTTGTTTGTCTCTATGGGTGCGTCTACACTTACAAGATAACTAAAAGTGTAATTTAGTCTGCGTCTACACTATATTTTCCTTAAATTGACTTAAGCAGCAGCTTAAGTCGACTTAAGAAAAAATAGAGTCAACTTTATAAAACCTACTTTGAAGTTGACTGTACTGGCTAAGTTGACTTTATTAAGTCAACTTAGCCAGTGTGGATGCAGATTAGCCCTAAATCGACTTTAAAGGGCTCCAGGGCTCCCCCACTGCCCTCCCTGCCAGGGTGCCTGGCATAGGCAGAGCCTGGTGTGCCCCCCTCCCCCACAAGGCAGGACAGAGCCCTGCCCACCCTGCTCCTATGCCATGCCAGTGTCCCTGTCTTGCTCAGCCCCCATTGTACCCAGGTACAATGGGGCTAATGCTGAGCCCCCTGGTACTTGGCAAGGGGTTCCATGCCTGCCACCATGGACCAGTCCCAGGTCCACATAGCCTCTAGAAGTCCACTTAGGCGTCCGGTTTGGACGTTCTAAGTTGATTTGTCAGGGTCCCCTTTAAGTCGACTTAATTTTTGAGTGTAGACATGCTAAATCAACTTAAATTAACAAGTGTAGACATAGCCTGTGTGAGGGATCAGAGCAAGTACAATTGTATTTTAGGCTTGGCTGTGGACAATGGATTGTGTGATGTGTCCTAGATGAAAGCTGGAGAGATGTAAGAAAATATAGTGGTCAGTAGGTTTCTGGTATTGGGTGGTGTGTGTGTTCATCACTTATTTTGTACTCTAGTGTTTGGAAAGTTGATCTTTCATATGTTTAAGGTTGATGATGGGGTAGAAATTAATGACATTTCTGTGGAATTCCTCAAGGGCCTCCTTTCTGTGGGTCCAGATGATGAGGGTGTCATCAGTGTAGGGTAATTAGAAGAGTCGCACTTGAGGAGGAAAGCTGAGGAAACATTGTTCTAAATCAGCTGCAAAAATGTTGGCATGTTGCTGGATAAGGTATCCCCACATAGGCAAACATTTCCTCATCTTAGATTAATAGATTTAAATCTAATGGATCCTATTTATTACACAGTCCTGAATAGAAAAAACTAATTATTAGCCTAAAAGATTCCCTTGCTTTCCTTTTAATCAGTCCAACTTTTCCTCCTCTGGTGACCTATATTAGTAGTGTTTTCATGCTGGTCAGAAGTTTGCTTATTAACGTAGGCTAGTGGATAGAAATTCTTATTGATGCAATTCAGTGTTGACTAGATGATAGCTCAGCAGCTGCTACTCTAGCTGATGAGTTAATTCTTTAGAGTAATATCAATAAGTAAAAACTGTTACCATGGAATGATTAATCAAAATCACATTCTCAGTCACATCTGAATCTATTATATCACTTTAATCACTTGCTAATTACAAAATGGAAACACTGTAAGTGTAGAACTACTAATACTTGTCTAGAGTGTCCATTCCTAGGAAATTATTTTTAATCTTTCTTTCCTGAACACAAGGTCCTGGCCAAATTACAAGTCAGGTAGTCATATTTTATCTATCAATATTCCTTTAGAATTGAACTAGATAGTCTTACATTGCATTCTAAAAATACTGTTTAGTAATGTTGCTCACTCAGCATATTTCGGTCTCAGAGAAGAGAAAATGGTACTTAATGGTGGGTGAAATTATTCCCACAGCTTCTGTGAAGGGCCTGATCACTCTTCAGCTAGAAGGACACTATATAAATGTGTGTCATTATATTTTTATTTAAACCTTCACTGAGTTTTGTTGGTGTTAAAAACCTGGAGAGTATGGCAGTAAATAATTCATTTACAACCAGACCCATTCTGTAGTTCCCAAGTGCTGGTTTAAAAAGAACTGAGGGGTCCACCACCACCACAGGTGTTGTAATGACAAAACAAACTTTTTTTTCTCTACTAAAAGGGAGATGGAAAGAGAAGACAGATATCTGTGATATTGTTGATTATAATACATAACCATGATGTTGTAAAAATTCAGAAAAATTTTCTCCAGAACTCTGACAAAATATGAACCCTGTTGTGATGCCCAGATCACAGAAATCTAGATCATCATGCTTGAGTTTGAGATGGCCACAAACATGCTGTCAAGTTGCAATTTAAGTACATAAAATACTGAACGTGTAACTTGCTCATGGTTTTTAATCCACTGGGGTTTGGACATGTAAAGCATATATGTATTATAGCTGGCAGTTTTCTGAAGATGTTAGAGTGGATATATGTGTATTCTCACCCCCCACCCCCCCAACCTCACGTTTCTCAGTTGTTATAGATGTTATACATTTCTGTTGAAGATACCCATTTGTTAATGGCTAGATGATCAGAATTGTCCCTTCTGGCTTTGGAATCTATGTATCATGGAATCTTTGAATAGAAATGTTATGACAGAAATGTTATGTCAAATCAGGCCCCCCTGGCTTTTAGCTCTCCAGCTCCTCCCCAGTCAGCCAGTTGAGTAGTGAAGGAGCCCAGCTGGTGAGAGTGGTAGGTGGAGGCCACATCTGTTTCCAATTTTCCTCTCCTGCCCTTAGGAAGGGACACTTTGAAGTTTCTTTAGCAGATTCTCCATTAGTGGCAGATTCTGCCAGACCAGCCTCGCCTCCTGTAGTCAGCATCTGGGTCATTCTCTGCTACATCTGAAAAAGAGGAAGATGCTATTACATGATGGGTGGGAGGAAAACAGGGACGTTCATTACAGCGCTTCCCTGAATTGCTGAAATGTTCCTTAGCAAACTATCAAAGAAAACTTTGCAAGGCCCCTTGTGTTTGTTGTGACAGAGCCAGGCCTGATAACTATTAGAAGGTGGTGGAAGGCAGGTATATTAGCCCCAAGCTCAGCAAGGCCCTGTTCCCAGGGTAGCGGGGGTGAGGCTGCTTTGAGCCAATTAAGGCACCTACAATTAAGGGTAAAAGCGATGATTGACCGGTACCAAGATATATTCTCATCCAAACTGGGCTGAACAACACACATAATCACGAACCTGGAGCCAGAGTAATGATGAGCCCCTATTGAATCCTGGAGGTTAAGAGGAAGGAAATTAAGGCTGAAGTGGTAAAGATGTTGGAGTTGGGGGTCATCAAGGTGTCCCATAGCCAGTGATCCAGCCCAAATGTATTGGTAACTTCTGCCGTTTGAACGAGGTTTTTCAGTTTGATGCTTATCTCATACCCCGTATAGACAAACGTATAGACTGTTTGAGCAAAGCCTATTATCTAAGAACCCTCGACTTGACTAAGGGATACTGGCAGATCCTCTTAGCCCTGGAAGCAAAGGTGAAAACTACATTTGCTACTCCAGATGGACTGTTCCAGTATACTGTTTTACCCTTTGGTCTACATGGAGCCTCGACTACCTTCTAGCGCCTAATGGATAAGCTGCTACGCCTCCATGCCAGTTATGCTGCTGCATACTTGGATGACATAGTCATTCACATTCCTGACTGAGCATTTCACCTAGAGAAGGTAGAAGCAGTGCTGAACACACTGAGGGAAGCAGGCATTACGGTGAATCCTAGCAAGTGTGCCATAGGTCTAGCCGAGGCTAGATACCTTGGATATATTGTAGGGAGAGGTGTTGTGAGGACCCAGATGGACAAATTGGAAAATATCCAAAATTGGCCCCGGCCTAATCAGAAGAAACAGGTCTGTGTATTCCTTGGCATAGTAGGGTATTGCTGGTGCTTCACTCCCCAGTTCATAACCAGAGCAAGTCCCCTGACAGACCTGATATAGGCTCGGGGTCCAGAAATGGTGAAATGGACTGATGCGGCAGAGAGTGCCATCAAAGACCTAAGGACACCCCTCTTCAGTAACCTGTACTGGAAGACTCAGACTTCACAAAAGAATTAATTTTACAGACGGATGCATCTGAGGTAGGATTGGGAGCTGTCCTGTCATAGATGATGGGAGATGAGGAACACCCAATAATGTACCTCATCTGGAAGCTCCTCCCACGAAAACAAAGATATGCAGTGGTGGAAAGAGAATGCTTGGCTATCAAATGGGCCATGGAGACCCAAAATACAGAATTTAAAACCCTAAAGGGCCCCCAGTTTATTTAATTAATATTAAATTAAAAAAATAATTAATTGAATTAGAATGGATTGTAATTCAAATTAATTGTTTAAATTTTAGTTAATTGAACTTGAAAACTTTTAATTGACATTTAATTTTTAGAAAGGCTTTTTACAAAAAACCTTTTTAAAAAAGGTATTTAATTAAAATTAATTTTTAAAGCTTTTAAAAAAAATGACAGAAGAAAGAAAAGGAAAGGAAGAAGAGAAAAAAAGGGCTGCATGCATCCCCAAGCCCGGAGAGGAAGCAAGCAGCCATAGCCCAGCTCCCAGCTGCACACCGGGACTGGGCAGGAGGCAGGTGTGAGCCAGGCAGAGCCCCCCATGGGGACCCCATGGAAACCCTTCCCACACCCCCAGGCCTCTTAGATCTGGGCCCTGGCCACCTGCTACAGCCCCCACAGGGAATCTGGGGCCAGTCTGCCACATCCTGCCCGATCCAGACCCACCGGGGCCGAGGACCCAGGTCCGGTCACCACCAGCAGCCCAATGCCCGGATCCTCTGCTCCCTTCCCCCGCCGCTCTCCTTACCCAGCTGGACGCCTAGAGCTGCAGGTGTGGCCGGCCTTTCCTGCCCTGAGCACGCTCTGTCTGAGCATGCTCAGGGTGGGAGATTTGAAACTCCCCAGCCGGCCATAGCAGGACAAGGTGGAACAAGCATTCTGCCTGAGTCTGCTGCTTAGTGGGCCCCCTGGGCGGAACGCACCAGAGCGAAGCATTCCGCCCAGTTTTTCTATTTTTAGGGGCCCCGGAATGCTGGCCCTCCAAATTTGTGGGCCCCGGAATGGCGTTCTGGTGCATTCCGGCCTACTTTAACCTCTGTAACTGATCATGCGCCTTTGCAGTGGATGCAACAGAATAAAGAGAACTCATGGGTAACCAGGTGTTTTTTCCCCCTACAACCCTTCCTGTTCACCATATGCCATTGGGCTGGAAGTCACCATGGCAATGCAGGTGGACTGTCCTAAATGCGCTGCATGATGTCCCAAGTTTCCCAGCTCCTTGGGATTGGGGGGAAGGGGGAAGCATTGTGGGGATATGTAACAGAGCCAGGCCTGATGGCTACAGAAGGGTGGTAGAAGGCAGGTATATTAGCCCCAGGATCAGCAAGGCCGTGTTCCCAGGGTAGCTGGGGTGAGGCTGCTTTGAGCCAATTAAGGCACCTGACTCCAGTTAAGGGTAGAAGATAAAAAGCTCCTGTAGAAGCTGGGCAGTGAGGGAGTTTGGGAATGCTGTTTGGAGGTGGAGGTAGGAAAAGAATTTAGTGTGTCTAGAGGAGAACAGAGTGGAGGAGAGCTGACCAGTAGCTGTTATTGAGAGCACCTAGGAAGTACAGGCAGTTAGGGCATGTTTGCCCAGATGGGCCTTAGGACCTCAGGTCCAGTGGGGCAGAGAGCCCAGCCCCAAGGTAGGAGGGACTGAGGATCCATAGTGCTGGGGGTTTGGAGGTAGGAGAACTGTGCCTCAGCTGGCTGCCACTACATGAAATGCGGGACCCATGGGGACTGAGAGTGCTCAGTTTGCCACACTGTGTATATGAAAAAAATGTCTGAGAGTGTTAGAGCAATGCAAGTGTTTTTTAAGCTCAACCCTTAAATGGAGCTTCAATTTGAATTCAGTCAGCCATGGTCAGTGCAATTTAGTTTACCTTGTTGATAGTAAGCTTGCCTTCCCACTGTGTCATGTGCATGAATGAAAGCTTTTGTTTAAGGTGAGATTTCAAGTATTTTACAGATCAATAACTCAGATCAAATTAGCTATGTACCTTTACATTAGACATTCAAGGACTACAATATTAGAAGTATTTTTTACCAAAATCATATGCAGCTTTCTCCAGCATTGTGTATGAATTTTGTATATGTCCATGCAGCTCAACTGTGCAATGTACATAATGCATGCACAGAAAGGGCTTGATGAGGAACTTTCTACTCAGGAAAAATTCCCATCAAATACCAAAGTTAGCAGTGTACAAATGAATTCTAAGCTGATTAATGTCAGACCATCTATTACATTTAGTAAGCAGTCCCGAGAGATCCACCAGCTTTTTCCACTTACACTTCCAATAATGTAGAAAATCTTTCTTTCCAAATAAATAATTATGATTTTCATCTTTAGAAATTACCTAATATCCAAGAGACTTTTCCATCTATAAATGTTTTTTTCATCATGAACATAAAAGAAGCACTATTTTCTGTTCTATATTTTGAACTATTTGGTATCAGTGTTGTATTTAGGAAAACTGGTCTTTCAGATATTCTGGTGACCGATTAAAGAACTGCCCGTGATGCAGAGAAAAGTCAAAGTTCTGATACAGCCACAAAGGGCTCATGAAATTCAGCAGTTCCACTGACAATTTTAAAAATCCTTTCCACAATTATTCAGTTAAGATTGCAGTCACCTTGCTTAGCTATCACGGAGCCCAGGTGAGGCCTGCAGGCAAGCCAGGAAACAAGAGTATGCTTCAACTTCGTTCCAGCAAATGAACCTGTAGCCACTCTGGGAAGTTTTGCTGCTTGTTCATTGGGCTCTTTCCCATATCATTTCTAAGCACCACTGACAGACTGACTTTGTCACATCTCCTTTCACCTGTAAAGATGTTGAATGACCATGGATGAGAAATATACTGTCATGGAAAAGTAGAGAAATACCTTGATTTTTCTGAATTATTGAAAATGAATTCCTAATGTGAAAAATATCTATGAAAAAGATAAACCTAAGGGACCTTGACAAGAGAGCCTTACAGTATTGGATCTGGGATCAAGTTAAGCTAGCTACTTGCAATCACAACCAGAAATAAGGGGCCTTTGCTATCAAAAGGGAGCCATTGCAAACTACACCCCTTTGAAAGGGTCTTCCATTCTTTTGAAAACAGATCCAAAGTGTCCTTAAACAAACAAACAAACAAAAAAATCTGTTCCCATAATGGATACAGAAAACTGCCTTCTGATAATAGCTAGGCAGGTGGTGAGTTGTGATTGCTGCTATTGATAGCCAACGTATTGTGTATACAGCTAACTTCAATTAAAACATCCTTGTTTTATTATCCTATCTATTTTCTCCCCATAGTTTGTTAGTTTCAAGCACCTGTTATGTTTCGTCTATCAGACATGAGCTCTCAGAGTAGGGATTATTATTTACTATCCTAATGAAGCCCGAGGTTGGTTGGAACTTCTATGGACCAACACAACGTAAGTGTTAAACAACTACAAGATGGTCCTATAGAGATTAACACTGGGATGGATGGATGAGCTTTGTGAAAATAGCAGTTCCTAAATGACAACCCCAAAACTATAAAGAACTTTTTTTAGTTGCTTTGTAATTGGTGGAGGGTTAAAATGCAAGTAATTCAAAGTGTATTTTACACATTTTAGCAGGATAGTTGCCCCGCTTAGGTTTAGGAGAGGCTAGAAGTCCAGAAAAAGGGAATAGCCAAGAGGAGCAGGGGGCAGCAGAGTAACTTTTGAACCTATATATACATTTGCATCTTTTTATTTTGTTCAAGATGAACAAGAACTGTCAATTCAATGTGTGTGCAGGAGGGCAGGGGATGGGGAATTAGATAAAGAAGAATATCCTACGTCTGTGTCAACTGGTTATTTTTCTTCCAATGTATAATCAATCTACTCTAGAAGTCTCAAACACTGTTTTGACTACTAGGGATTCAATGTGAAAAATCCGTGTGCACAAACACTATTCCATAGATCAACCATCTACAGACAGGAAGACTAAATTGACACTAAGTCTTTCAGCTTCAAAACCAAAGGATTTCACCATTTCAGCTTTCAAGAAGTGTTCCCTCATGCTGTAGTAGTAGATCCCTTATCTTCCCTGGTCCAAGCATGAAGGGCAATATCATATATTTGTTTCTATGAAGCAAATACCTAACACCTAGAAATAATGTACCCTCACACTAAACTAAAACCATCAATTACCTTATAAGGTAACCTAACTGTTGTGCTAGCCAATAATGACTTTTAATTAAATGATGTTACTATATTGGTTTAATAATATCTTCCATCACAAACTAATTGACACAAACAAGGTTTTGTTTTATTTTATCCTCTTTTTGGCTCATGAAAGAATTCTCCATTATGGTTTCCTTGTTAGTTTTAACCAATTGAAGTGAGATTTTTAGCACTATAATTGTAACTAATCTCTTATAATTTGATTTTAGAACGAACACTATATTGTCTCACCTAATAGATCATCTACTGTGTCTTTTGCACCGATATTTAAAATTTCTCCTGAAGGTTAAAAGTTCTTCTTGATACTTTACCAAATTGTTAAATTCACCAAATGCTACATACGTGTATGTTGTGCAATGTCTTGAAAAATTAGCAAGGCCAGGTTTTCTAGTCATCAATTGCTTTTTAAATGAGGTAATATAAAAGTTGCCATATATCTGAAATAATAGCTATAAAGAGGTGTCTGGTTCAGAGGAAGGTTTTCCTATAACAATGTGACAGTATGTGAAATTCCAGAGGGGAGCTGTGTTAGTCTATGTCAGCAAAACAAACAAGAAGTCCTGGTCAGTTACAGGTACACTGGTAAATTAGGTCGACTTAAGGGGACTTAAGTCGACCTAAATAAAGCCACGTCCACAGTGGGCTTTTCTTAAGTTAATTTAAGGAAAGCGTAAGTTGACTTAATAATACCTCCTTTTAGGTCAACTTAAGCCTTAAATTGACTCCTTAAATTGATTTAAGGCCAGTGTGGACAGGGATTAACGCTAAATTGACTTTATTAAGTCGACTTAAAGCCAATATAATGGATATCTCTGCTGTTAAGTCAACTTAACAAAGTCGACTTAAAATGTAGTCAATTTGTTAGATCAGCTTAACAAGGTCGACTTTAGGTCAACTTAAAGTCGACCTTGTTAAGTTGACTTTACAAAGTCGACTCAACTTTGTAAGTGTAGAGATAACCTTAGCGAATAACACATTTATTGAACAAAATGTTTGAACCTTAACTTCACTGTAATTACTTCACTGTGTGGGGTCAGATTACATGCTACCAGCTCCTATTGGATCCTTCACTAGAGTCCCAGATGTTTGATTAAAATTTTTCACATCAGAACCAGGATAACAAACCTCTACAATAAATTCCTCAGTACTCTCTTTATCTTAGCCCTAACTACCCAATCTAGGCCCAATGATTTTTAGACTAAAATGACCCATTTTCTTTATTCAGTGTTTATTCTCACACTTGTAAACCTTGTCACATATCTGTAATTATGTAGCAAAGTTAACATAATTTGCACATTTTGGAAACTCAAGCTGCTAGTGCTTTGAGTACTACATGGAACACTTCTGTGCAAAGTATACCTGCCAACTAACTGGTCAGGAGCCCTTCTGTTTTCCTTACACTCCCATGGGGGAAGTGAGAGAGAAACACCTAAAACTAGCCTGCCAGCTGGTAGGAACACACCTTCAGTTCTACATAATCTCTGTTGTTTCTATCAGCCTGTTAACCGTATGGTGTACATAATTAAGATGGCTGATTATACTGCTAGAGTCTCTGGGTCCTAGACACTTCTGAACTAAGTGTCTGAAGTTCTTATGTGACTATAATAAGCAGAGTCAAACTCTGCTTTTCATGTTTATTCTCTATGTAGCATTTTGTTCACTCACTTTAATTCATCTGAATTTTCCAGTGATTGCACCTTAAGAACTCATACTTCCAAACTATATAATGGCTTTTCTTCTCAAGAAAGAAAGAAAGAAAGAAAGAAAGAAAGAAAGAAAGACCAGCATTCACACACATCAGTTCTGCCCTCTTTCCCAGTAATAGACAGTAATACGAGACAAAAAAATTTGACATTCTCATTTTATTTCACAGATAAAACTAATTTATTTACAGTTCTTGCTTGTGTTTATCGCCTGAAATTAGCATTTTGTTCCATGCAGTGCAATTTAAAACCACTTTTTGGTAATTCTCATTTTTATGGTGGCAAATAATTGCTACTTGAAAAATGAATGCACAGTAGAAAATTGTTAAATGCATAATCTCATTCTATAAAGACATCTATTCTATTAGCTGCTATTTATCTGAAAGTACTCCACTGTGTTATGGTACATATCCTGGAGCACTAGAAATCTTTGGCTGCAGAGTTTGTTTTTGCACATTCTGCTGGTTTGGTGTTCATCATGGATTTTAGCTATTCCTGATATTGTCTGAAGAATTAAAGTTACTTGTTTATATAAAACATACAAGCAAGCAAATACCCCAAACCAAAAATGTGTTCTTGTTTGTATCTAATCAAAGAATCATGGGGCTGGAAGGGACCTCATGAAGTCATCTAGTCCAACCCCTTGCTAAAAGCAGGCCCTCTCCCACTAAATCATCCGAGCCAGGGTTTTGTTTAACCGAACCTTAAATATCTCCAAAGACAGAAATTCCACCACCACTCTAGGTAACCCATTCCAATGCTTCACCACCCTCCTACTGAGAAAGTTTTTCCTAATATCCATCCTCGATCTCCACAGCTGAAATTTGAAACCATTGCTCCTTGTTCTGTTCTCTGTTACCACCGAGAACAGCCTAGCTCCCTCCTCTTTGGAGCACCCCCTCAAGTAGTTGAAGGTTGCTATCAAATCCCCCCTCAGTCTTCTCTTCTGCAGACTAAATAAGCCTAGTTCCTTCAGTCTCTCCTCGTAAGTCATGTGCCACAGCCCCTTAAACATTTTCGTTGCCCTCCGCTGGACTTTTTCTAATTTGTCCACATCCTTTCTGTAGAGGGGAGCCCAAAACTGGACACAGTATTCCAGATACGGCTTGACCAGTGCCGAATAGAGGGGAATTATCACATCCCTCGATCTGCTGGCAACACTTCTACTGATGCAGCCCAATATGCCATTGGCCTTTTTGGCAACAAGGGCATGCTATTGGCTCATATCCAGCTTCCCATCCAACATAACCCTCAAGTCCTTTTCTACAGTGCTGCTACTTAGCTGATCAGTCCCCAGCCTGTAGCAGTGCATGTGATTTTTTCCGTCCTAAGTGCAGGACTTTGCACTTGTCCTTGTTGAACCTCATGAGGTTTCTTTTGGCCCAGTTTTCCAATTTGTCTAAGTCTCCCTAGATCCTGTCCCTGCCCTCCAGAGTGTCTACTATTCCCCCATGGGTACAAAAAAGAACTGGATAAATTCATGGAGGAGAGGTCCATCATTGGCTATTCAGGTGACCCTAAAACTCTATCAGAAGCTAGGAGTGGTGGATGGGGTGAACTACTCCATAATTGCCCTGTTCTGTACAATTCCTCTGAAGCTCTGGTACTGGTCACTATCAGAAACAGAATATTGGGCAAGATGAATCATGGATTGACCTAATATGGCAGCTCTTATGTTTTTTATATGAGTCAGTAGATGGCAAGAAGGCAAAAAAGATATGTGGTAGGAACAAGGGACCAGGGCTGGCTACAGGTGAGATCCTTGCTTGCAGCTTTTCAGGCATCCACTGTGGCTCTACAATCTTCCTAACTTCTCCTTCCTTCCCTTTGGGAGGTATAGGCGTCTGTGTTGTACTGGTAATTTTACTTTAATAGCTCTCTCACTGGCATCTTCCTTCAGTTCCCCATTTATTTCAGCCTCTCCTGACCAACAATTTTTCAGGCTCCTTTGTCCAGGTTTGCATGTGAGCCAGAGCATTTTCATACACAGAAAAGAATGATAATGATAAGATTCCGCTGGCATAGTTATTCCACTATTATGGCTACTCTTTATTTTGGAGTGAGAATGTGTCGTTTTCCACCCCCTACTTCACATTATTCCTCATCCCCAATTAAACTAAAAGAAAAAGGCACTCTTACACTGGAGCAAGAAAATAGTGTCCACTTGGGGTGTGGAGGGATTATACTAGGGTAAATATATCATTTTTAACTCATACCTTAGGTAATACTGGGGGGAGGGAGACTTTCCTCTGTAGACACTGCCTAATTTGTAGTAACACAAAGGGTGTGTCTACACGAGTAAATTAAGGCGACTTAAGCAGGCTTAAGTAGACTTAATTTACTCTGTGTCCACACTGTCCTTTCCTTAAATCGATTTAAGCTGCTGCTTAAGTTGACTTAAGGAAATTTAAAGTCGACTTTATTAAACCTAGTTTAAAGTCGACTTTAATGTTTAAGTCGACTTCTTAAGGCATCTTAAATCGACTTAAGAAGCTCCACCAAGGTGCTAATCCCCATCTCCACTGGTTCAAATTGACTTAATGAAGTCGATTTAAGCGCTAGTTTGAATTAAAACGAGGTGTTATTAATTCAAACTAACTTTTCCTTAATTCAACTTAAGGAAAGCCCAGTGTAGATGCGGAGTATTTTAAGACAACTTAAGCCTCCTTAATTCGACTTAATTTGTAAGTGTATACTCAACCTGAGAGATTCCATAGTTTTCCTTGATGTTCATTATAGAACGTTTTCAGAAAATGTTTTTTAAGAGGTCTGAAAGGTCACAATTATTATAATTACCTTTTAGTGAGCAGGAGGGCACTTATTTCTTCCAAAAGACCTGTTCCTTTCATGGAAATGTGTTTTGGAAAGCCCAACTGCAGTGTTGTGCATCAGCTTATTCTACCTATTTCCTTCACAGCAAAATGTTAATGTGGGTATGTGATATGATGTGGAAATCCTATGTTTCATAGCAAAGGGTTAAGAAGTTGCTCTGTGCTCAGTCAGCTCCATCCCAGCACATCTAGAAGGCCTGTACAGGCTGGAGGAAGAACTTCAAATGGGAGCAGACCAGATCACTTGTTGATAGATTAGGGAAGAGAAGAGATCTTCAGCTTTTGAGGGAAGAGCTACTTGGAGGTTGGTGTTTCCCAGATTCTTCCTTAAGGCCACTTCTTGAGAATCAAATCCTGATGTACCCTGAGAGGGAATCATTCCCTGCTATCTCTTAGTAATTCAGTTTATTTTCATTATTTTCCCTTGCTGTTTTGTTTGTTGACTACCTTGGAATAGTTAAGGGAGAGTAAAGACCCAATCCATCTTCTCACCCACATCCATCTGCATAGCCTTGAAGTTTCTCAGCTGTCGGCATAGTGGGAAGAACAGGTGTTGCAAACCTAGTTCTTCCTTGCTGCACAGGTGGATGGGATGGATGACAAATGGGCACAGCCCACTGGGCTAGACACTGCAGTTGGTAAGGTTTGCAGTAGTAAATTGTTACTTCTAAACTGGGTGTAGAAATGGGAGCAGAGAAAGAACCGTCACTAGCTTTGACTTTAATTGTCCAGTATGAAGTACTGTCATTTTAAAAACTCAGAAAAGTTGGTACAATGTAAACTGAAAATGATTATTTTGGTATCTTGTTTTCTTTTATCTTGCTGATCTCTGCAGGGTGAAAGGCAGGTCAAAACTTATGTGAAAGTAGAAACCACTTGAACATAATATTTTCCTGTACCTGCTCAGCTCCATATTTAACTCATCTCTTTTTCAAAGTTTCTTTTTTCTCTGTGAAATCATCTTGATAGTTCTTGGTTCTCTGAAAGTGATCTGAGAATGTGACATTCTCAGAGATGGCAAATATCACTTTTTAAAATTATTTTGTCTATTTTTGATGATTCTCTCTGAAATGTATCCAGTGAACCAATAAGTATCAACGGGAGACTATTACTTTAGGTCAGGTAATTGGCACTTGTTTCTGTGCTGTATGTCTCCATAGCCTTGTTAGTGGGGGTAATCATAGTATAAAAGTCTGTACATAATTCAATTTTTAGTTTTTGCTTTGTACTGATTTTTTTTTTAAGAGGTGTTGACTAAAGCTAATGTCTTACTGGAATGTTTGTGGAACATATACTTTTTTTTTTTTTTTTTTTTTAAATGCTCAGTGTTATAATTTTACTCACCTTGACATGGGGCTACATGCACTTAAAAATAGATTGAGAAGTTCCCTAATTCAATTTCAGCCACATTATGTACCTCTGCAATCTTTGCTAAAATAACATTATTTTAGCAGAGATTGCAGAAGAACTCCACAGCAAATTGAAGCAGGTATCTTTATGCTTCTATGAAGAATTCTTGTTTTTTTCTTTTCTTTTTAGTCCGTGAAAGCACACCATTGTCACAAAGGGGGACACAGGCCTTTTCAACATTGTTACCAATAGGTTCCAAATGTGATAACATGTAGAACTATAAAAGGGCTAGATCTTTATTTAATCCATATAAAATATTTTTCTTGCATTCTAATTCCAGTTTTAATGCATTACTTTGATTTATGTAAATAAACCCTTTTTAAAAATTTCTTTAAAATTCTCTCACCAGCTATTCAGTAAGGAAGAAATCAGACTACAAGAGTGACCTGACTTGTTAATTTTACTTTTAATTTTACACAAAATGAGACATGAAATGAATCTCTGCTTTCTCTCCTTGTCCATCCATATTTTATTATGCAATAAATGAATGATATTCTGCTAATAAGAAATTAACTTGAGTGTGCTGAGGTATGTGGGCAAAGAGAACGTTGTATGCAAGGAACTGAAATGTGTAGTAATAATTCTAACCTAATACAAAATATCTGCAGATTTTTGCATCAACCACTTTTCATGGTTGAAGCCTCAACTGAACTATTCAGAGAGGTTATTCAGCCTGAATAAGGCATTTCTTCTCTTCTTCAGCCCCAGCCAGGATTACATGCAGGGGGCATGGTGAAAGGGAGAACTCACTGAAGCATGTAGGTCTTTTTTTTGGATGTTCCCTATTGTGATTTACTCATGAGGTTGAGAGTCCAATCCATGGTTATGCAATGAATGTTTTAGAAGGAACAGCTCTTCTAGTTCTGTTTGCTTTGGACACCAACTGGGGACAATGGCTGAATTAATTTTTTTAAAAAGAGAGAGAGACAGCTATATGTAGTGCTGTGACAGGACAATTGAAAGAATTTGCTTGCGGGGAGGAAGTAACTGGGGTACCTTGTATACAAGTTTTTGAGGATGGTTAAATAAGGACATATCTAGTTGATACAGGTAATTCATTAAGCCTAATTTTCACTTAAACAATTCATAAAATCTAGGCACACTAAAATAAGGCTGTCTGGCAGTCCTAGATGTATGGAATCAATTGCCAAAGTAACTTAAGAAAAATACTACTACTTTGCATTTTAGTATTTTGAGAAATTAACTAGAAACAGGACTTGAAATTTGCTTTACTGAAGTGTCCATAGATTGTATTGTCTTAATGTGTGCCACATATCACCACGCCGAATTGTGTGTTTTCAAATCTGAAATTTGGTGGTGATAGTAGACCCACTGGAGAAATAAATTTAATATTGTAAAATGTTCAGCCAAGTCCCTCAGATAATTTGGAAACCTCTCAAATCACTGAGAGAAATAGTGTTTAGTTTAGTTTGCTTTCCAAAATATTGTGAACCATCACTTGAGTAAAATGTATTTAGTAATGTAAGCATGTGGCTCAGAGGCTCCATTTGGCCCAAGTTCAGAAGTGATATAAATTAGTGACAGAAGGCTGACCTATATTATGTAGGCATAAATTATAAAGTTTGTTACATATTAAGGGGAAGATACATAGTATGTACCATGAAAAGCAACCACCATTTCTTACACCAGTCTATTGGCTATTTAACATAATGTAACTTTGTCCCATTGCTGCTGTGTAAATTACTTTCACACTCCCACTGAAACTTGTATCAATTTAACAGCATACAACTAATACTGAAGTCATCTCTGAATCTGGCCCCATGTATCTGCTGTGCTGCAACTGACAAGCATTGCCTGATGTTATTGAAAACTATTTAGAAATCTTGGAATACTCTGTACCTGGGATGAAATCCTACCCTAAAAACTTAAATTCTTTGAAATCAAAGATGAGTGGAATGTAGGCCAGAGTAGGCTTTGACTCTTGGTGTTCTAGATGAGCACTGAGAAGTTGCTGTTGAGGTGCTAATTTGAATAGTTGATATAGACTGATGTCTTGATCACTCCACTCCTTGGAAATTTTGGTTTTAATAGAAGTTAAGTGTTTTGTCATTCTTCAATACACAGCAGTGAAGAAGCAGCAAGCAACCGGTATCAGGTTTTAGCAAGACACTTTATTACAAAGGGCCGTATGGAGAGCACATTGACAGAGAGAAAAATCCCATTAGGTTACCTGTAGGCATATTTCAGAGATTTTTATATAGAAAATTGGGGTTGGGGTATGGAGGTGGGTACAATTAATTTTTTTTTAATTTAATTGGTCAACACTTACATTCTAAATTATAATAGACAGAGACATGTTTACAGGACATGTAGTTAAATTACAAGATTATAACAATAGTCAGGGTCTTTTGGCAACAAAAACAAAAATTCTTATTACTTACTTAAGATAACAATAAGGTTAGTATAGTCTTACATTAGTTAGTGAAAATTTACTGAAATCAGCAAAAACAGCATAGCTACTTATTTTTGAAACATTCTTTTATTATTTTTAGCTTTGGCTTTGGCAACTTATAAGCAATTCCAGCACAATTTTTTTTTTTTAATAATTGTGCTGCTGTTTAAAATGGGTTTGAGGCCTACAGCTGCTTGAACAAGTTTGAGGCCTACAGAGGTCTATACCTGATTCCACAGCAGTCAGTAAGTGGTTACTGAATACACGACAGTGTAGTTTTTTTGAGATCTCAGAGAGTAGACATTTGCCTCAGGATCAGGTTGAAGTTTAAATTGTTCCCAAACTTGCATATATATCCAATTTTGGTTTTGAGTCCCTTAGAGGAGTGGTTTTCAAGCTTTTTTTCTTGGGACCTAGTTAAAAAAAAATCATTTACGCCTACGACCCAACAATTACATCTTTGAGCAATGCATTCCAGTCTTTTGGTGGCTGCAGCAGACCTGAGGCTCTGAGACCCAGTACTGCATCCTGACCCATGATTTGAAAACCATTATCTTAGGGGATACCATTCTTCACATGCCATTAGCTTTCCTTGGTCAACATTTCATTGAATGTTATGTTAAAAAAAGATGCTGCTGAATGCCAAGTAATAGCTACTGTTGTCTGCCATAGATAATTGTTTGTCTTCAGAAATGTTAGTCCTTTTGAGTAGAGAACACCAGCATGCTAAAATAGACCTTCTCAAATATCCTTCAGTCAATGAGATAGTTGGTAGGGAATAGCAACTTACTGAAACAATGTGCTTTAACCATGTTGTGATATGCCAATGTGGAGTTATGTTAGAAGCTGCAGCAGAGATCACCGTAGACAAGGTTACAAAAACTTAGTTTTCACTTGCTTGTAATTTTCAAAAATTCACATTTCAGGTCAAACTGTCTAGGCTTGGTTTTTGTCTGAAGTTGAATTTGTTTAGGAAGCTGGGACCAGACAACTCAGCTACTTTGGTGTTTGAGGAAAATGTCCAGGGGAAATATACTCTCCTTATTATTTTAAAATTGTGGAAAAAATCTCATGACCAATTTTGGAATAGCTCTAGCTCTGAAACTCCTTGGAGTCAGAAGCTAAATTCTGGCTTCAGTAAGACAAAAGCTTTTGGCCATTTTCCTAAACGCCGCTGTTTAGGATGAATAAATATGACTGTTATAATATTAAGTAATTGTTGCTAATATTTAGGGTGAAAGGTTGGCTAATTTAGTAAAGTGAAAAATGTAAAAGTATGTCCAAAAACTGGATATAATTGTGAATTTTTTGGTGTCCACTCATACTCCTATATTATTTAATTTCCTCTTAATAATTTTATCTGTTGGAAAAACCTAAGAATCATCATCTGAAATTCCATCAAAATCTATTTTCAGAATGTGATTGTGTAACAAGGATAATTTGAGTTAATTAAAAATATATAAAGAGGTTTCAGACATTACTCTAAGAAAAATGTTAATAAAAATTCCTGCTGACTCTGTGAAGAGAGAAACCATGAGCTGTACACTTTAATGCATTTCTAATGTATCATGATGATGCACACAGAGGAGATAGTCATCTGTAATGGATAAGAAGCATTAAACTCTGATCTTTTAATGTATAAATTGTCAGCTAAAACTAAGTTCTTGAGTACTCAGAAGGTCTCAGTCAAATGGGACAGGGTTTCATTTTAATTAGAACTAGTCAGACTGTCTCTCATGAAACATCAGTTTTCATATTTGGACGGTCAGACAGTGTATCATGGGATCCCATGGCAATGGTGAATAATGCGGGTTGAAGTCTGGTCCAAGAGCCTATCCCATAGAAGCAAATAGGGATATGGGGCAACAGAATTACCACTCCTATTAGGCACTCCAGCATCTTTTCAAAATGAAAATTTGTTGGTTTTGAGTCAAACTGTATTGGTTTTCCAAGCAAAATGTTTCACAAAAACTTAGTTGAAAACCCAATTTTGTCAAACAATTAATGGGGAAAAACACTTCTTCTAGCCTACATGGAATGAGTTCAGGAATCCCCTGGCCTCATGTAAGGGGAAAATGTTCAGGTGGTGTCAATCCAAGTAGCTCCACTTCATGTAAATTGAAAGATCCATTATAAATGTTGCTTACAAAATAGAAGAAAATCTAGTGTTCATGAGTAACTGGAGGGGGGGAAGACATTTTTACTCAACAGATCTCCTCCCTTATGATTTAGAATCATATCTGATTAATTTATGCAATAAAATAACATTTTCATGGTTTCAACATGTTGGTATAGCAGTGTCAACAACTTTCTAGGTGAAAAAGTCATATTCTATTCCAGCATGCACATCAACAAATAATTAGCTAAATTTTGATTGTTGATATACAAGACAGAACTTGCTCTGAGATTCCAGGCAATTTGAAAGGCTGCTGGGGGAAAGAGCCCTGGTGACCCCAAGACCCCCAGATTATCTTGCTACAAAATACATGCAACACTGTATTGAATGTGCACAGGCTTTGTTCTGGCCACTGCTGTGCATTTTCATGCAAAGAGGCTGAAACCCTGATCACTTGAATTAAAGAACAAATCTCCCATTGACATCAATGATGCTAGGATCTCAACTATATTCTGTATATGTGTACTAGCAAAGTCTTATTTCTACATGGAAAAGAGTATGAAACTTATGAAACTATAGTTGAGGATATGCATTTGAACATTATTTAGAGGAAAAGCTACTTTATGAACTGCACTTGGTATATACCAACAGTGCAAGGGAGTTTCTTGTGGAGAGTGGTAATCTAAGCAGCCCAATTCCTCAGTGGGAGTTAGGGGCTCAAATACTGTTGAAAGATGGGCCGTGGGCCATTTGGACATGAGATGTTTGCATGTTAAGGCAACCTTCTTTTGCATATTCCCCTCATGCCATCACATCACCATCTCCCCATCTCTTCCCCCACCCTTTTTTTTAAAGTGACTAAATTGTTTGGATTTTCGTTTGAATTATCTTAATGATAGACTCTAGAATGTGTTTTGGTGTGCGTGTGTATTATTTGAGGGACTACATCAGGGTTGCAAGCACTCATGATTTTATTCCAAGTTTCACAATATTTGGGGCTTTTTCCTAAACCTCCAACTACTAGAAACATGTTATGTAAGAATCTCCACTTTCCTTTTAAAATAAAAATTAAGATTCTAAGCTTTGTGGTTGTGGAGAAAAGGTTGGGATTCATATTTGCAAAGGCTCAAAAAGCAGAAGGAAAATTAAACAATCTAAAATGTATTTGTCAAAATCTCATTTTCTTTTTAATCACATGACATGAGTTTTGCGGGGAGCCTGACATGATTTTTTTAATGTGAGGGAGTGGCACTATTGTTGTATTATGGTAATTAATTCAACTTAAATAATTGATCTTTCTTGAGAGGAAAAAAAATAAAAATCCATCGGAAACATCTAAGAATTTAGTTTTGCCTCCACTTGTTTGATTACATAATTTTTGATGAGTGGAAGACGGTCACATTGTTGTCAAACTTTCATATGCTGAGTCTGCTGTAGCAGTTATTAGAATTTGAATTGTTAACCATTCTGCTTACCTGGCTTTTAATGCTAATTATCTGATCTATAGGTGAAGCACACTATGCCTTAAAATAGAATTAATGGTCATTTCCATTGAGGCTGCAATCTACTCGATTATTAAAGAGCATCTGTGTTCTGTCAATTATGGTAATTTCACTGTCTTAAATAGTGTTTTACATTTCCTCATGGGAAATGTAGCTATATGTAGCATATGTTTACTGAGTTACTTAGCAAACATAGCTTTATTAAGACTACCCTAGTTTCAGTATCACTGACAGTATGTTCTAATTATAGTCTCTGAAAGGAAGTACAGATACAGTGTTTGGTCCCAGGTGGAGTGACACTAAACACTGTTGCTTTTTCAATGTAATCAGCAGCATGGTAATTACACTATTTATTCTGGAGTTATCATTTTCTCAGATGGACAGTGGTAGACTGTTGCTATTGATAAATGAGTTTACACAGGGCCTGGCCCCTAGATATATATGCCAGCATATTCTTCCCCTACTGTGATATCCACTGAATTGAATAAAAAGATGTCATGGACAGAAGTGTCTGACAGAGAGTGCCTGGCCTTTTGTAGGCAAAGGGTAACCTCTCCTGTGGCCAATCATATGGCTCTTAGCTAAGCTCTTTTATTAGAATTCTCTACCCTTATTCACAAAGGCACTTGAACACAAGTGTGCCAAAATCCTCACAGGTTTACAAAGTTATTACAAAATGTAATGAGGAACACAAACTTCAGAAATGCAGAACTATCTATCTCACATAGAAATAAAGCAAAATCATTATCATCCTCTTAGCTGAGTTTGGTAGGGGGAGACTCCCATAATCATAATAAGGCACCTCTGTCCCCATCAAAAGAAATATTAGGGCAGAGTTAAACAGTTGGAGATGTCCCCACTGTATGAAATAGGTTTACAACAGCATTCAGAGACATGTAGTCCTCTGCTAGTGGCATATATTTGCCTTATCCCTTCACTTCCCTTTCTCCCCCCGCCCTTTCTTTTCTTCTTCTTTCCACATCCTCCTGCGATCCCCTGTACAGCCAATGGTACAGTCCTGCTAAAATATGGTTGTTCTTCAAACCCTAATTCATGGTCACTGCTTACAGCAGGACTCCTTTCCTCAGGAATCTGGGAATCCTCAGACTTAATCCCTTCCCCCTTGGAGCTGGTACCTACCTTACAGTCTTTTCTAGGGTCCCAGACTTACCCTGCCCCTAAATCCTGTCCATCTGCCTTACAGGATTGATCAGATCAGTCATGACCAAACTCAAAGCAATCTGAAGAAATCTGCTATAAAGAATGCATTGGGCCAGAGGGAACTGATACCTCTGGCCCTTCTCCCATCCCAAGCAAAAGCAGGGTGCCAGAATTAGAGAGAAACAATGCCCCACTTCCTCAATGGCAAGGTCTTGCCTAGAGCTGTTTCAGCTTGAAGGCTCTGTTTGCTCTCATCACTCTCCAGCTCATGCCCCTTAACTCTGGATTTGACCTGCAGATGTTTTTATTTATTTATTTTATTTTATTTTAATTTAATTTAATTTTTTTTTGGTCATAGTTAGAGTCTTTGAAACAGAGGCAGCCGTAACCACTTAGCTGCCTCCTTGGCCTGAGAGGAACAAACTTATTGCCCAAAGTTAGATAGAAAGAGATAGAATAAGAGGGAGAAGAGGCTACGGAGGAATGAAGGATCACTGAGGTTGGTCAGAGTCCTGTGTGGCAGATGCCTCCACGCACCCATACCAACTTAGACATGAAAAGCCCAACTTACACATGAAAAGAGGTCCATCAGCTCCTTCCAGTCTCCACCTCCCTTACCAAAGGATATGAGGCTTTAAGAATCTTATTCTCAAGCACACAAGGCATCTCAAAGCCTGCAACCCTTTTCCCTCCTCGTTCTTTGCCCAGCAGGGCCAGCCTCAGAGACTTTTCTACTCCAATGGCCGGGTCACTAGTATGTGCTGGCTTTCTCTTCTGCTGTCACAGCTTCTACTGTTGTAGCACTTTCTGCAAATTCCAACACCTACCGCCTTTGTCCATGCGCCTCCACCTACCTCTGAGAAGGAAGCATCTTTTTCAAGTTCTTCTCTATCTCCTATAATAGCTACATGGGGATTGTGCCATCACAGTAGCACTGTTCCCTGTCCCTTCCTACACTATTATTTTCAGTGCTACATCTTGCAATCTATGGACTTCCAGAGGCAAACCACCATTCCCCTCTCTCTTCTTCCCATCAACAGTATCCTCTGTACCGCCTTATGCTCCCTTGGTACAGCCCTTTTGCCTGTGTGACCATCGTATATATCTGGTGTAACATATACACGTCTCCTAATTGACTAATTTGCCCAATGCAGTAGCATTCTACCAGATGACAAGACATAGAAAAATTATAAGACGGTCAACATAACTTGTGATAAATGTGGGGCAACCCAAAAATAATGAACATACCAATATTCTTCTGCTCTCATGAAAGAGCTGGGCAATTGTAAAATATGATCGTTGTACCAAAGATTTGGAGGAACACCCCATCCGAATCGCTAGTAAACTCAGGATTTTCTCACCTGAGCCCACCATAATCATCTGTCTGGTTTAGCCAGCCAAAGATCAGCTCAAACAGCATTTGATGATTACAGAATACAATGGTGATCTTAACAACCAGTCATAATAAGAAAATCACTATCACATGCTGCCAGTTCCTCATTACCAAGCACTAGTGTGTATGTCCTCTAGAAGATGTAATCATTTGGCTGAAAGCACAGATCCATTTCTTTGGACCTAGTTAGCAGGTTCCCATAGTGACAATATAAAAGACAAAGGGTTGTTTATCAGCCAACACTGGCCCAGTATATAAATCAGAGAACACTTGCTTTTCCTTCCTAGAAAGTTGTGTATCCAGCAGGTTCTGCTCTTCTCACTGTTCTCTTGCTGAGGTTCTTATTTGCATAAAATACTGCTGTGTCCATGCTAACTGGGACTACTGCACTCCCTGTCAATGTCTACATTGATTTGGCCAAGTTCTTCAGGATTCTTGGTCAGCAATGCCAAAGAGCAGAATTTGATTACTTCCAAGTCCAATATCCTATCCTTCCTTCTATGCAGATATGTGGGCAAAGTTGCCAACGTGGTTTGTTGCAGGGATAGGTGCCTACATTAATGTTTCTGTTGTTAGATCTCTTGCTGCTGGTGAGTATCTGTTTAAGGGTGCATCTACACTTAGAAATTGAGTCAATTTAAGGAGGCTTAAGTTGACTTAATTTACTCCACGTCTACATTGGGTTTTCCTTAACTTGACTTAAGCTGTTCCTTAAGTCAAATTGAGAAAAAACTAGTTTGAATTAATAACACCTAGTTTTAATTCGAACTAGAGCTTAAGTCAACTTCTTCATTCAACTTAAGCCAGTGTGGATGCCCTAAGTCGACTTGGTCTAAAAGTCAACCTAGGGCAGGGGGGGCAAGGGATCACCTGCAGGGCTCCCTGACAGAAGGGAGCCACCATGGCTCCCTTGTCCCCTGGGGAGCCCCTGCTGTCTTCTCCCCAGACCCGCGGCTTCTCTGCCAGAGGACCCATGGTCCTGGTGAGATGGGCTCCCCAGTCAGGGCTCCAGCCAGAGGGAATCCCACCAGAACCCTGGATGGAAAGCCCCAAGGGCTCCCTTGTCCCTGGGCAGCCACTCGCGGCTCGTCCCAGGGAAAGCCAGTCCCATGCGGGGCTGGTTCTCCCCAAGAAAGGGAAGCCACCAGCCCCGAGCGCTGCTGGGGTGAAAGGAGCACAAGGCTCCCTTCTGGCAGGACAACAAGGTCCTCGTGAGAAGGGAGCCCCATGGTCCCTTCTCCGGGACAGCGCTCCAGCTGATAGGGTATCCCTGGGGTCCGGGCAAGAAGGGAGCACTCTCCAGCTTACAGGGGAAATCCCAGGAATCCCCTGTTGGCTGGAGTGCCGGCAATTGCTGGCATGGCCCTTCAGCTGATAGGGAAACCCCGGGGATCCCCATTGTCCCGGCCAGAAGGGAGCCCTTCCCTCCTTTCTCCATGGGACCTGAGCGATCTCGGGGAGAAGGGAGCTGGGAGAGCTGGTGGTGGCTTGCCGGTCTCGTGGGGGCTGGCTCTCTCCAGGACAAGTCCCCCTAGCCTGGGGAGCAGAGGCTCCTTTGGAGCCTCTGCTCCCCCTTGACCTAACCAGTCAACTTAGAGAGTCTAGTGTGGACTCTCTAGGTCAACTTTATAGGTCATCTTTAAGTCAACTTAAGAGTCTTGTGTAGACTCTTTAAGTTGACTTAATAAGGTTGACTTAAAGTCGACTTAAAAAAGTCAACTTAATAAAGTCGACCTAAGTTTCTAAGTATAGACATAGCTTAAGGGTGGGGGACTCTCTATAAATGAGGAGAGATCTGCCACACAAGACCTGAGAAAGTGAGAGATCATTTTGTGGAATAGGCTTTAGGTCCTTGATGATGTGCTGTAGAGGTTTGACTTTGGAGTCGTAGGTGATTACCAATGGCATTTTGTTGTTTTCTTTCTTGGGCTTCTCCAGTACTAGTTGACTTTTGGGTACCCATTTGCCTCTGTTGATCTGTTTCTTCACTTCCCCAGGTAGATAGGTATAGTTTTAAGAATGTTTGATAGAGATCCTGAAGGTGTCTGTCTCTGTCTGAGAGATCGGAGCAAATGTTGTTATATCTTAGAGCTTGGCTATAGAGAGTGGATTGAGTGGTGTGTCCTGGATGGAAGTTCGAGGAATGTAGGTAACTACAGTGGTCTGTAGATTTTCGGTATAGAGTCGTGTTTATATGTCTATCACTAATTTGTACTGTAGTGTCCAGAAAGTGAATGTCTGTATAGAGTGTTCCAGAATAAGGCTGATTGTGACATGGAAGTTATTGAAATCTTTGGAGAAATCATCAAGGGCATCCTTTCATAGATCCAGATGATGAAGATATCATCAATGTAGCGTAAATAGAGAATGAGACTGGAGGAAGTTTTGTTCTAAATCAGCCATAAAAATGTTGGCATATTGTGCGGCCATGTGGGTACCCATAGCAGTGCTGCTGACTTGAAGATATAAATTATCTTCAAATCTGAAATGATTGTGTGTGAGTACAAAGTCACAAAGTTCAATCATGAGGTGTGCCATGACATCATCTAGCATAGTTCTCTCAATGGCTTGTAATCCATCTTTGTGTAGGATGGTTTGGTGTACAGAGCTTCTATGTCTATAGGGGCCAGGATGATGTTTTTCTGGAAGGTCACCAATGGATTGAATCTTCCTCAGGAAGTCTGTGGTGCCACGAAGATAGCTAGGAGTGTTGATAGCATATCCTCTGAGGGGATATAAGCCCACTGTAAGAGTGCCAGTGCCTGAAATGATGGGGTGCCTGGCGTTTTCAGGTTTATGGATTTTCGGTAGTAGATAGAATATCCCTGGTCGGGGTTCTGGGGGTGTGTCTGTCTCGATTTGTTCCTATGCTGCTTCAGGGAGTTTCCTGAGTAGGTGGTGTAGTTCCTTTTGATATTCCTCAGTGGAGTCAGAGAGAAGTGATTTGAAGAATGCTGGGTTGGGGAATTGGCTATAAGCCTCCTGATTGTAATCTGATATGTTCATGATGATGACAGCACCTCCTTTGTCAGCCTCCTTAATGATAATGTCAGAATTGTTTCTGAGACTGTGGATGGCATTGCATTCTGCATGGCTGAGGTTATGGTGTAAGGGTGTTCTTTGTCCACAATTTCAGCCTTTGGACGGTGGTGGAAGCAATCTATGTAGAAATCTAGTCTGTTGTTCCGACCGTCAGGAGGAATCCATGTAAAATATTTCTTCCTGCAGTGTTGGGAGGAACATACCTGCAGATTATTGAGTTGTTTGGTGGTGTGGTGGAAATATTCCTTGAGTCTCAGATGGAGAAAGTAGGTTTCTAGGACAGCACAGAATTGTATCTGATGTGTGGGGGTGGTGGGGCAGAAAGAATGTCCTTGAGGTAGCACAGATTCCTCTGCTGGAGTAAGTGTGTAGCACAAAAGATTAACAATGGTGTTGGGTGGGTTGAGGGTATCACTGATGTTGTCACTTGTGGTACATAGAAGTTTAGATCATTTAGTGGTTTTTTATCACTTCAGAATTTTTCAGGGGCACAGCAGACCCCCTCCATGGCAGGATTTATTTTTAAGAGTAGACTCTGAGGCAGTCCACAGCTCACCTTAACTAACAGTCACGCAGACACAAACCTCTGTCCAGCTGAGCATTTCATGTTCTGAAGAGCCAATTTGGAAGCCAAGGGCTGCCATGCAGAGAGGTTTGGATTCCCATGGATTTCATAGGATCCACAGAGATTCCTGAACATTCATCAGACCTCATGAATAGCCTTGTGGCTTATTTCATGATGATGGGAAAATCCTCCTTCTCTCCCTTATTGGAGACAGCTGGGAAGAACTCTTTAGGGAAATCTTGTAGAAGATTCTTTCCCCTTATTAATTACCGCTTCTATCATTATCAACAAAGGGGCAATGGTGGCATCTTTTATCCATTTAAGTCAGGAAATCTGTATGAGAATTTACCTTGGACGAAATAACTTTAGGTCCCAACAAAAATGATTAATACACAGATGTATGACTTGAACTATCCATATTAGTTTCCAAATTGCCCCTAAGTAGAAGTTTTCGCAAATGGAGAACTTATATAAGGCTCAAAGGACAGATATATTGACACAAGAATCCAGTAGCTGCTCTGTATCTGTCACTGCAAAAGAATATAGCTTGGAAATGTGTGCCCAAACAACATTTTGGTTCTAAGCTTTAAGGTATAATATACAAAGGCAACTATATTTTAGTTGTCTAAGTCTAATTTTACAGGAAAAGTATTTTCTTTTGAAAACCTACAGGAATTTATAGATACGCTCATGACACTTAAAAAAAAAGGAAGAATGTTTATTTTTACAGATTATCTGTGTTATGCAGGGGATGTCACCTTGAAGAGTTCAAAATCCCCTTCTGGGGTTTTGTCTCCATAATTATTTTCAGAAAATTTAATTATATATTTGTATTTCTGGCTGTAAAGCAAAAAAAATCTTCACATTCATTTGATAGAGAATGGTCATAATCTATTAATTCTCAGAGCCATGGGGTTCACTCATAGTAATTGGTTCAGCTGAAAACTGATAAACATGCCAGACAATGATCAACTTACTCTTTGGGAATGAAGTTAAGATGTTATTTCAAATGTCATACTCTGATTGCATAATCAATATTCTCATTATTAAACAGCCACTGTGAGACATTAATATGGCCTTATATTCTGTGAGCTGCTTGAAAGGAGGTAGTATAAGAAACTAGTCAGACACATTTTTTCCCACTATTCTTAAAGTTCCATCCCACAAAACTTGATATATCAAGGAAGGGGAACTCTTTACTTGTACACTTTTTTTCCACATTATCTAAATCTTCAACTAAATAATTATCCAGGGACTGGTTAAGCATTTTTCACAGTGTCTAGCAATAAATTTAAAATTGTCCAAATAATTCTCAACAAGTTCTATGATAGCAGTATGTTGCCTGCTTTAAAATAGAATTCTCTGTTAACATCACAGTTCTTAACAGCATAGGCACTTGTAGGGATTGGGGTGTGGGTGGTCAGGTCTCATGGCTAGTCAATAGCCTAGAACCACACCTCGGTCAGAGACAGGTGCTAATTTAAAGGTCAGAGCCAGCAACAGCTCTGTGACTGGGAATAGGAGAAGGGACCTGGAGCAATGCAGTAACAAGGAACAGACAGGAGTCTACAACCAGGGAGGCAGGGCTTAGGAGTCAAGCAAATAGTTAGGGTCCATAGTAGGCATTCAGGAATTCACCTAGTTCCTCGGACAACTTCCTGTGCATCTCTCCAGCTTAAGTAGTGCATCAAGGACAATAAGTGCAGCTGGATACCTCCTCCAATCAAGAGCTTTGTTGTTTGGGCCTTTATGTGAATTGAACTTCACTAAATCAGGCCACTTATAGAATAGGACAGGTTCCTGCACTAAACAGCTTATAATCGTTCTAGACAATATTTAAAAAAGAAAATTAAGAAGAGTGATGAGAAACAATGCCACTGAAAGGTAAGATTAATCTTATGCCTTATTAATTCCATGGTTTTGTATATGCATGTGTGACATTTTCAGTAGGAGAAAGCATCATTCAGTTACTATTTCACTGATCTGGAACTCTGACTTCCCAGTAATCTGGTTCCCAGGAAAGAGGCATTCTCCAAGTTTCTCTTAAAATCCAGATGTCTCCAATTTTTGCCCAGTTGATCTCCACACTGCAGAAGCCCTTGTGTCATTAATGAACATCCTTTCAGAGAGATGCTCCCTTCATAGCCCCTGAGTAAAATACATTGTGTTAACTGCAGAGCATCAAGTGATTTTTCCGGTACCTTAGTGGGGATGTACATGCCCTCCCTACAATACACCCAAACTGAGAACAAAGGTGTCAGACTTCAAGCCTCATTGTGGCTTGTAGAGCTGCGCCATCTTTTGATTGCCACCACAGCTTCAAATATTTGTTTCTAAACAACATTACTTGATTTCAGGCAAAGTTATAATCTATTACATATATTTCTCAAGGTTCTGTTTGAAGGATAAATTTTACAGACAAGGTTTTCATTTTAAATGACCTCAATGGAAAATTCATGAATAATATGAGAGAAGTGATTAAGCATTAATTATCTCAGTAGTGGCTTGCATAAAATGTTCATGAATGATATGTAGGTCTTACCAATATTAATTTTAATAATGAATTGTGATTGTCAATTAGATGTCATTTTTTTTTTTAGTTTAATCAACCAGAGTTTCACCATTCACTTAAATATTTATACTGGCTAAAGAAGGATATGTAATGAAGTAACAATCTTGTCATTTTGTTATCCACAAAGTTTTAAACTACTTTTACATAATATCTCTGAGGTAATTATCAATACATCAAAATCAGCTTGACGGACTCTGCTAGGTTACAGTCAGAAGCAATGCTGAATCTAAAGTATATAATGCACTTTAAACAGGGTTTGCTGATTATCTGTGAGTCTTTTTAAGAATTGTTGTTTGGAGTTTCCATGCTCTGTCAGAAAATGAGGACAAATAATGTTGTTAAGCACATCTTGTGCTACATCACTGTCTTTAATGTTAGTTTGAAGAACTATCTATTCTATATAATTTGCTATGTGAGTTGTCTGTCATGGATAAACTCCAGTTTTATTTAAAACTAAGACTTAGGGGTGAAATCTTGGACTCATTCAAGTCAGTACCATTGATTTGAATGAGGCCAGGATGTTACCTGGGAAATCTTTAATTAAAAATCAAGACAGAGTAACAAAGCCATTATGTATGGCAAGACATTATTCAGTAATACCCAGAATAACAAAAGGTAAATGCAACAAGCAAATTAAATACTCAAGCAAGATTTGTCCAGATCTAATGCCTATTCAAATCAATGGGCACACTCCCATTGACTTCATTGGATGCTGACTCAAATCCTTGAAGATTCGTATTAATAACTTAAAATAATTGGCTTTGGGGTAAAGCTAATCATAAATTAAGGTATGAAAAGATAGGATGAAGAATACTGGCTTACTGAGTCAAACTCCTCTGGAAGCAGGATGCATTCTCCTTTTTACATTCCAAGTTAGGTAACTCATCTTGCTATGAAAATATTAACAGTTGACTCAATTACTCCTTAAAGCAATTTGTTTCTGTCCCTTGTCTAACTGTCATTACTCTCTGCTTCTTCATATCTGCACTACAATTTCCCTCAGGGTCTTATTTTCAATTTCTGTGCTTTGATTTATTTACTGCAGATCAGAGATTGTTCAGCTACTTTCTGTTACTGAAGAAATGAGCAGAAATAAACAGGTTATCACACACAAACTTTTTAGATGGTGTAAAATGATGCCTTTTGGCCAAAAATTTACCTCCATTCCTCCTGTCGGTTCAGTTCTACTTGGGGTAGGAGTACTTGGTTTCCTAGTAGATGGGTCGCTGGCACTTTAGGCACATTATTATCTCATCCTTTTCAGAGTAGATTTACACAATGTGGTCCTTAAAATGTGGGGTTTGATGCTTTGCCTAAATTAGTGATCCCACTTTATCACCAGCAGAGTTGAAAAGTGGAGACCTTTTGAGTAAAAAGAATAGTGTATACATCTTGCTAACAATTCAACAGCTATATATTCTGCATTTGCACTGATAAATCCATCTGGTATGAAAGAAAAGAGGGCCCAATGTTTAGGACATTAGCATGGAAGTTAGGAGACCTATGTTTAAATCTTTGCTTGGCCACAGATTTCTTGTATAACCCTGGACACGTCGTTTAGGCCCAAATAAAAAAGGTTCACCTCAGAGGTGTAGTGGGAATAAAGGCATTAGGGAGTATGAGGCACTAAAAGAGTGTAATAATGGGGCCTTATTACCTTAGATCTCAGAATATCTTAATAGCTAAGACCAAAATGAAGAAATCAATTACTTTAATGCTATTGTTAATCTGAGCATTGGAAGGAGCCTCAGGAGGGCATCTAGTCTAACTCCCTTCCCAAAGCAGGACTAACTCCAACTACTGTTTCAGCACCTAATACCTGTGGTAATTTGTAAATAATCAGACTATGGGTTCATAAAGGGAAGAAAGTTCAAAAGAGCTTCCCTCTAAACTCCCCTCTATGCAGGGGACAACTACTGTTTGAGTCTTTGCACTCTTGACTAGAAGATTTAACTACCCCAGAAAGGACAAAGTAAGGTAGAGAGGAGGTGAGGCAATGATCTTGGCTCACTGTCTTGGCCAGTGGTGTTGGTGACATGCATGTATGTTGTGCCACCTTAAAAATGACAGTCTGTCTCATGGGCAGCATAATTTCATTCCCTGTCACTTCTGGCACAAGTGAATGCATTCACAATACTAACAAGAGTCCTCGCTCCAAGAATACATAACTTTGCAATTGTTCATGTGAGATTTACAATAAAGATCTAAAACGGGTCAGCAACATGGGGGAGCAGCTGCAGCTGTAGCGCCAGGAGTCCTGCATGCCACTGTGACTAGACATGTATGCCAGTTTCAGCACACGTGTCAGGGATTGCCAACCCCATTCTAAAACAAAGGACATCTCATAGACTCATATACTTTAAGGTCAGAAGGGACCAGCATGATCATCTAGCCTGACCTCCTGCAAAATGCAGGCCTCAAGACCTCACCCACCCACTCCAGCAATAGGCTACCAACCTATGACTGAGTTATTTACCTCCTTAAATCATGATCATCAATTTAACCTTAGAAATAAAATATAAAACAAATTATTCCTTCAGCATTCCCTGAAGCTTTTCTCAAGGCCTTGTCTTAGGCCCCAATTAGTCCTTTAAAGTTTCCCATTTTTACTGCAGTAGGAATGCTTCCCTTTGATTATTACTGACACAATTTGCAACTATTGATTGCCAGGTCCTTTCTACCATGTCATAATATTTCAGAAGAAATGCTGAGTGTTTTTTCTTAAAAAGATTCATCTTGGGAACAACTTTTGAGCCATCAGAGATCAGTAAAGTCAGTAGGCTAAAGTTTCTCATTGTGGAGAGAGTAAAGTGCAGAACAAGAAAGATGAGATTACAATGAAAGACTAACAGTGTACACTATTCCAGTGTCCTAGGAGAAGAATAGAAGAGAGACAACAAACAATGCAGAAGATGTTCTAACTGAAATGCATATAATGAGTAGCTAAAAAAAATTGAATCCTACAGAAAGAGCTGTCCAAAATATGTCCAATGATGCCTCTAAAATATGCACTTATAAGACCCTTATATTGCTTCCACTGATGTTAGGAGGGAGCCCATCAGACTTCTTACTGTTAAAGATGTATTTGTGACTTCTAATACAGCTAGTAATGAGCGAACATTTATTGTATTTATCGTCTCTGATTCCTGTACAGCTCATGGTATTTATGCACTCATAACCAGTATGAGGCTGATGGCCTTGCCTAATTTGTATGCAGTTCTTAAGTCCAGAATGCAGTCCCATTAAAATCAATGGTGTTGTTTTGAGCAAAATTTGGAAATATAATGCTGTATAAGCATCCAGGCAACACTTGTTGTTTCCTATCTGTTAATCAAATAAATATCCTTGGGAAAACTGGCTAAGTCAGGAAGTATTTTAATAGAGTAAGCGGCATGTCTCTCTGTCTACCAGTGAGTAGCTCTGATGGAATTCAGGACTGCAAAAACCCACTAGTCTTTTGCAGAATGGATAACACTTAATTGGCAAGGCACATTTGCATGATCATAGCCATTGAATATTTATTCCTGTACCGTTTTATAATTGAATTCCTACAGAGTAGAAAGAATAAAGATCCTTGTACTCACAGATTAGTATTTAGCAACATAGGTCAGACATATAGTTGATGATGATAATGAATAATTAAAAACACATAACTTGGGTATTTCGTGGTCCTATAGACTAATTAATCCTAGTATCCTGAGCAGAAATAAGTAATTTAGTATGATGCCCATTTTACAGATGGCCATATTAAATCCAGAGTAGTGCTATTGGGGATTTTTTAAGGGTTTGCTTTATCCAACAGAATATTAGAGGCGATAAATATTTTTTATTTGTGATTAAGCACAAACATTAGGATTGTGATAAACCCAATTGTTGTCAGCAAAATTTAGTGCTAACAATATTGCTTTTGCAATATAAAATGCATGTAATCAAAAGTGGGGGTTTTTTGTTTGTGTTTGTTTTCAGGTAGAAAAAGGTTGGAAAACAGATTCAAAAAGTGAAAATCTTAAGGCTTGTCTGCACTTTAAAAAATCAGGAATATAATTGGGTGTGATTATAAGGTAATTAACTAGTCTCAAGTAGTTTCATGTCTGGATGCTCTCATTCTTGAAAAACTGAACTAGTTTATTCCAATGGATTAAAATAATATTGAATAAGGCATTCTTATTCCAGAATAAGAATGTCCACAAATGGAATCAATTGGGAATAGCTATTCCAGAATAATTCCCCATGTTTAGAGCAAAAATATAGAGTCACAAAGTATTCTGTTTCACTTTAGAAAAGCCATTGACAGATTTTTGTTTCAGATGTGCTCCAGGGGTGTCTAAATATGGACTTTATTTTGTGTGACTGAATTGGGGATATGAATATGAATATGAAATTTTCATGTTACAAAACATTTTTCTTTCAAATAATTTAAATGGTTTTAAAGTAACTCTTCATGAATGTGATTTTATTTATTTTTTTGTAAATTGCCTTGATAACTAATTAAGTGAGCATAACTGCTCCATAGTTTCCTTTTACAAACCCAATTTCCAGTGCCCCAGAAAACGTCGCCCCCAAAATAAATAACCCTTCTGAAATTTCATATGTTATACTGTTATAGATTTTTTTTTATGATCTACATGGGGAGGGGGTGGGGGGGAGGAGAGGAGAGGAAGAATAAAAAAATTGTAGGGTAAACTCTTGCTTCCACTGAAGCTAGCGGTAAAATTCTCACTGACTTCAGTAGGTTAGGCTTGCAATTGTGATAACTAATTAATAAAAACTAACAAACCTGTTGACTCTCAGATTTTCATCAATTAGTTTGCTTTATCTTATCTCCAATATGTACTTTGTTTCACACATGCAGTCCTGGCTGGAAGGGAGCCGAGCAGTCCGGGCCAGAAAGGAGCTCCAAGCTCCCTTCTCTGCCAGACCACTCTGGGGCTTGCTGTTCAGGGAGAGCCAGCCCCATGCAGGGCTAGCTCTCCCCAGGACAAGCCCCCCTAGCGTGGGGAGCCGAGGCTCCAAAGGAGCTTCGCCTCCCCCTGGACCTAACCAGTCGATTTAGAGAATCTAGTGTAGACTCTCTAAGTCGACTTAGTAATGCCAGCTTTAAGTCAACTTAAGAGTCCTGTGTGGATTCTCTAAGTCGACTTAATAAGGTCAATTTAGTAAAGTCGAATTAGTAAAGTTGACCTAAATTTCTAAGTGTAAACATAGCCAAAGTGTCTTTCATAATGAATGGTGATACAGGTTGAAACCATAAATCTATTAAGTCATTGTGATCTGTGGTTGTCTAATGTCTCTGCAATGAATCCGGGTTCACTAATGGACCCTGAGAATCTTCAGCTACTCTCTTCCCTATAAAGGGCAGTTTGAAGCCGTGGAAGAGGAATTCTGATCATTTAAAGACAGAGTGAACATCATAAAAAGTAGCCATGAAAAAGTTTGAGGTATTTGTAGAAACTATGAATAGGTAATCAGACAAACAATGTTCTGAGACAACATCTGAGTTCTTACCTACACAGAGGAATTCCATTAACATACCCACTCCTCCTAAAGATTCCTAGGGAAACCTGATTAATTTTAAAAGTTCCCCTTGTTTCAAAAAGTCCTTTGAAGTTCCTGAGACTTCTCAAGGTTGACATTAGTCACATGTCCGAGACAAGTTTCATATAAGCTGATAACAATACATAAACAGTTTCATTTTTAATAAAAGGGACCCAAAAGGAATTTAACTTAAATACATAAAGTTTATCCATGATATTGTCCTATTTGTCACAGACCCATCCTGTCCTCACCAATGAAGCATGAACTCAGTAAAGATATCTCCTCATAGACCATGGAAGAGAGAAACAACAATTAGGGGGAAGTAACATTCCACCTTCCATGATTCTCCAGCTGGGATCCACTGAATTCATGTACTCTTCACTCATATAAGTGCAAGATACCAGATGGCCCAATGCCAGTAATAATTTTTGTCATGCATTAGAGGATGTTGCCAGATTTTTCTTGACTGTGATTAATTGCCTGGTTATACTAGATTATACTAGAAAAAGCCAAAAATGTGTTGCTTGAGGTGACACAAGCTTACTTGGTGGCTCAGAAATACTTTTTTTGCTGGAGCAGTCAGCTACCAAGATGAAAGCAAAAATTATTTTTAATGTGAGGATTAATCTTTTATATACATTTTCTAGAGCAGTGACATATAGTGTTTTTTTTTTGTAAAGTTGCTATACACTTAACATACCTAACCCCAAACTTCAGAAAAGTAATCTAACAGTTCATCTCTTCTGCCCCGCTATCTACAGATACTGATATAAAAATATACAAACCTCACAGACCCCACAATACAGTTTTAAGGCTGCTCCTATAAAGACTCCTGACTCCAGCATCTTCTTACCCTCAACTTCTTGTCCCCCCTCATCACAGATGTATTGAAAGAAACAAAGAAGACACAGTGTTACAACATTTTAAAGAAAAGTGGGGTTAGGAAAACATTGTGCAATCCATATCATTAATTTAATTGCAAGAGAAGTTGATCCAACTATGCTGTAGTTCCATGCCATTGAAAACAGCTCAACCTGCAGCCCATTAGTTTTACATGTTCAGTAAATGAATTAGTACTCAAAAACTAGATTATTTCCTTATAAAATGGATCAATCTTCCCATTATCTCTTAGCTCATGGGGGAACCTGGTAGCTTCTAATTCAATGGACATCTCTTGCCTATATTTTGAATCCACTATAAAGCAGCATTTTATTCGAAGAGTAGGACTTGATATGAAGCAAAAAAACTGACAGAAGACTATAACAATTAGAAGACATTTTATGCTGCACTCATTTTCCTTTGCTTTGTAGTCCAACTCATTACACTGCAAATTTCTTCAAATGAACAAATCAGTGCTTCATACCTTGCTCCTGGGGAGAGAAGTTATTGTACTTTGATGTTGTTTCCAAATATAGAAAATACTTTTATTTTAAAATGTGCTTTGCCACAATCCCTGCCAGTTGTAAATGAAATTTGAATAAGACTCATTTATTAAACTTGAAACTAGAGGGGAAAAGTAATTGAAGGAAAAACATCTACAGTGAAACTTACTCGCAAACAAAGTATTTTTCTAGTTACAATTAAATGAAATTAGAACATTTTAGAGTGGAATACTGTTAGTATATGATCTCAGATGCTGTTTGTCCAATATCACATTCTGACTTATTGGGCCTTTGATTTGATGCCATGTAGCCATGCAATAAATCCTATACACTTATAGGACAATAATTAACACATCTATAAGCAGCACATAAAAATTGGCCATTCATTCTTTCTAACAATAAATTAGATTAGTCATTCACTCAATCCCCATATTGATCCAGGTTAGTTCACTATTGCATATATATTATTGCTTTATCTAGTTTTAAAAATCCTGTTTAAGACAGCTTTCATGTCATCCAGTGGTGACTTACATTTTAAGCAACCTATTTCTGCAAACAATAACAAAAAAATATTTTAGTGGGGTTCAAATTTGGGGAGGAGGGGTCAGTGTAGACTTTGCATGAACAATGAAAGAAAACAGAAATAAGGAAACAGAGGTTAATAATGAACAAAACATGATTTCACAAGTGGTCATGAAAATAATATGTAGCTAATAAATAATGCAATAGTAAGACGAGTATATGTGATAAGTCTGCTCCTGCTACTTTACTTCCGAGCACACTTCATAGCTCATAACACAGGGATCACTTCATGGAATTAGCAATACAGTGTGTAATATACTGTAGAATGTAGTGTGCATGTACCAATGTGTTGCATGGTATCTATGCAATCTGATTTATATTTATAATTGTATATTTTGGAGTTGTGCTGCATTATAACTTACGTCATGCCTCTGTGCCTAATCACCTCAGTTGTAGCTTTATGAAATGTCAGTTTAAAAAACGCCTTAATGGCAAGTCCAAATTCAAAAGGAATATTTGGATTCCAGAGAACTGATAAAGTGTGGAAAATGCCTTCTTTTCGGGGTGCTCTGCTTGAGTTGTATCAGTGATTTTAGTCAGATGTACTGGATGAACTGTTCTGCAATCTAAGTGATTCCTTCTTCTGTTAGAGCTGCTAGCTGGTTGATATAAGAAAGAGCCAGAAGTTGAGGAAGGTTGGAGGAATGCATTTGGTTGTCTGGAAACAGATTATGTAAGTGTTTGGAGCCACTCATTGTGCCATGAGAGGGACCAGTTGTGCCAGGAAAGGATGTTCTTGGTAGCATTATAAAATGTGACCATTTGTGCAGTTCACACACCATTCTCATGTATCTTTTAAAATCAAGCATATACAAGCTACTTTTAAGTCTCTTGCCTCCTTTAGACTGGATCTTCTATCATGTACAATGAGGAGGAAATATATGGGCTTTCTGTCCACACAATTCCAGGCCAAAAGGCCCTGGATTTGAAGGGTGGTCATCTTGCCTAGACCTGAGGAACAGTTGAACCAAGTGCTGAGGGAATCTTTTCCTCTTTGGCTCCCCAAATACCTTCAAATATCTCCTAAAAAGAGAGATGCTTGATAAATAGTGGTCTATGTACATGTGGTAACCAGACCAATGGTGAGGGTTAACGATCTCTTAAACAGTAGTACCAATCTCCTAAATCACTGGGGAAGGAAACACTGGCCCTTCCTAGTGCATAGCAACCAATGTTCATATCCAAGGTCCCTAGCTGTATTGTACTGGAGCAGTTAGCCAGCACTTGCATCCAAGCTGCCACAACTTCACTATTATAGTGAACCATAGGATGCTTATCTGTACTGCAGTCTCTCCTTAATTCATGGTGTAGAGCAGTGGTTTTCAAACTTTTTTCCTTGGGACCCAGTTGAAAATAAATAATTTATGCCTCCAACCCAACAATTACATCTGAGCAATCCATTACAGTCTTGCGGTGATGGCAGCAGGGTGCCACGACCCACTACCTGAGGGTCTGCAACCCAGTGCTGGGTCCTGACCCATAGTTTGAAAACCATTGGTGTAGTGGTATCCTGAGTGAGAGAGAGGTTCTTTGGTGCCATTCACCACACAGCCTTCAAAACCATTGAAAAAAAAGGACAAAAGAATACCAAAGGCATTATTAGTAATATCCAGGCCTCACTCGCTCAAGATTTTTCCACATAAGTGGAAATGGGTTTGGTTGATGGAAAGTTTAGAGGGAAGACAGTAAGAGTATGAACATTTCTCTTGCACAGGATATAGTCTCAGTTATGAAAGTAAGATGGGGGAAAGGTGATAAACTGGTGAAGCAGTTGCTATGTAGGCCATCTCACAGGGAATTCACTATGGAGCATGTATAATCCTGTTTCTTTTGCAAACACAAGTGGAATAAAGGTCAGAATCAAACTGAGTTGCTAGTTATGCATGAGGAGATTACCCAACTGGGACTACCCCAGATCTATTTTTCATCAACTCACCTCACCCAGAATAAGCCACATGGGGCTGCTGAAAAACATTTAGCCTGACAAGTACCTCCATTACACCATACAGCAGTGGGATTCAAAGGGCAGAAGGGATCACTGCGATAATCTAGTCCAACTCCTTTTATAACACAAGCTATAGAAATTCCCTGAATTCATACTATTTGAACTAAGACTTTTACAGCTTTCAGAAAAACATCCAATCTTGTTTTAAAAATTACTGGTGATGGAGAATCCATCACAATAGGTGGTAAATTGTATGAATGGGCAATTAAAATTGCTTTAAAATTGCACCTTATTTCCTTTCTAAATTTGTGAAGCTTCAATTTCCAGCCACTGTCTCTTCTTATACCTTTGTCTGCTAATTTGAAGAGCTCATTATCAATTTTTTTCCATGTAAGTATTTATAAATTGTTATCAAGCCTGTTTATACTTCCTGGGATTGCATTAGTCTTTTTGCCACAAAGTCACACTGACAGCTTAGGTTCATCTGATTATCCACTATCCTCCTCAAGTCTCTTTGATGATACCTACACTGCAATAAAAACTTGTGGAACCAGGTGTCAGAATGTGGGTCAACTGACCTGAGATAGCCACAGGTTTTTTAATGCTTTGAGACCCTCTCTTAGTTGTCAGATCTCATAGCCCAATCTCAAACCCAAGCCTGAATGTCTATATTGCAATTTTATAGGTTTTCAGCCTGAGCCCCACAAGCCCAAATCAGCTTACATGAGCACAGGTCTTTTATGGCAGTGTAGACATACACTGTGAGTCACTGATTCACAGGATACGGTCCTCCATTCTGTATGTATGAACTACATTTTTTTGTTCCTAGGTATATAGCTATACATATGGCTGAATTAAAATATATATTGTTGGCCTATTGTGTTCATTGTTTACCACTCTCCTAATCTTTGCATCATCTGTAACCTTTGTCAGTAATGAGTTTGTTTTTTTCCAGGTCATTATTAAAAATATTAAATAGCATTGGGCCAAGAGTAGTGGTGAAGAGAGCTTATCTAAGGACCGTGACGGCTAGGCCAAGTGACCTGTGTGCTAAGGTTCAAGTATCCCTGAAGTGTAGGGTAACCAGGTAACAGGACCAGGTAGAACTGACCCAGGCCCTCCTCATGGAGCCTCCACAATTATTTGTTCTGCATAGCACGGATGTGCCTAGGGCCTGAATCATTTAATTGAAAGTGAGAGGGGAAATCAGCTCTCTTCTTAGCAACACACTGTACATGAACAGCCAAGAATATATCATCAAGCCATGCTATTTAACCATTTTCCTTTTCTCAAGGTAAACCATAAAGCTTTCTCTCTTGTAAGAAAATTCAGTCATGGATTGCTAAAATATAAATCCAAAACCTTCATTAAGAAGGTGTTGACCATCCTAGCAAGAATGCCGCTTTATGGGACCATGTAGATTTGGTGATGGAGTCTCCAAATGAGTTACAATGAATAATACTCTATCAGTAATGGAGCACTGATATGACTCAGGCTACTTTTCAGCTTTTGGCATCCATACAGCCAAAGACAGCATGACAATTAGATATGATCTTAAGCACCTTAACTACGATTTTATTTATTTAGTACAGTTACCTGCTTGGACAATGCACATTGACCCAGGTGCAGGCTTAGGATTACGGCTGGGTATAATTACTAAAAATATTAATGCTGCCAGCTCAGGGCCTGGATTCCCAGAAAGTTCCCATTAAATAAGGAATGGAGAGTAGAGGATTGGTCTTCAAGCAAATGGGGAAAGGAGAAGATAAAACTTTCAACTATATTGGAAGAGAACAATTCTATATCCAAGAATGATTTTTTTTTCTCTACATTAAGTACCTTACCATGTTCAAAATATAGCCTTGAGTCCATGTAACATGTGCAATGTACTGTAGCACATCAATCTTGTATGTCTGCATTGCCACAGCTCTGGAAGAGTGTAACAGATAGTGTTTAATTGATAAGTATATCTGTAGACCAGATGATCTAGCTATCTATAAACAAAAGCAGAGCTTTTTTTATGATGGTACTCAGGGGTACTGAGTACCGGTTTCTTTTTTTCACAGTGATGTGGCCCTGGCTCCTGCTGCCACCACTGGTGGCCCCAGGTCTCTGGCTGAGTACTGGCACCATTTTTTTTTTTTTAAACAAAACAATCACTGAACAAAAATGTTACAGAAGTGTTTCCCCTGTTGTCAGCTTTGATTTCCCAGTTTACAGCACAGTGAATTAACCCCATCCCCCAGTGTTGTGAAAGTCCACATAAATACAAGATGCATGAAAGCAATAAAGAGTAAATGTATTTCATTAGCTGAATTTTAATGAATAAATCCCTTTCCTCTTCATTTTTGTCTACTTTTGAATTTTTAATAACTAGTTCTAGTGATAATTGCCAATATATATATATATATATATATATATATATATATATATATATATATATGGAATAGTGATACACGTAGTATGTAGATGGTGGAATTCAATATTTATAAAGAATAATTTGTCTATAAATATAGAAAACTAGTAATTATCACTAAAGATATTTGTTAAAATTCAAAAGCAGAGAAATAATGAAAGTTGGCTTATTTATGCTGATACTTTATAAATAAAACATTTTTACTCATTATCTTTTTGATGAATGCTGCTGAGAGCCTGGCATTTTTCTATCGGAATCATGCACACACTATTCCAATTTTTCTTGCAAAAGATTAATGTGCTTGTGGTTATAAAGTTGCTCTCAAGAGGTATATACCCAGTGCAAAATTGCTGATAAACACCCCAAGGTCTGAAAGAACCTAGAGAATGAATTATCCTCTGTAACCCTGAGGTGGTCACTTCAGGTCAGGATGCAGTCACATTGGCTATGTCTACACCTGAAAAGTTAAGTTGACTTAACAAGTCGACTTTAACTTTTCAAGTGTAGACCTGGCAGAAGTGGCTCCCCGCTGAGAAGGGATCCGAGGAAGCCAGGTGTCCTGGTGAGAAGGAAGCCACAGCTCCTTTCTCCCCAGGACCCGCGCGTCCCAGCGAGAAGGGAGCCATGGCTCCTTTCTTGCTGGGACCCGCAGCTTCCCTGCAGAAGGGATCCGCGGGTTGGAAAAGGGTTCCTTTCTTGTCAGGACCCCCATTTGGGTCACTTCTTGCCGGGAGCCCTGCTCCCTTCTCCCTGGACCCCCATGAGGTCTGGTCAAGAAGGAAGCCGCTGGCGCACCAGCTGATCGGGCATCCCCTGTTAGCTGGAGCGCTGGCAATTGCCGGCCCCGGAGCTCCAGCTGACAGGGGAAACACCAGGGATCCGCTGTCAGCTGGAGCACCAGAAGCTGCCAGCCCAGCACTCCAGCTGACAGGGAAACCTCTGGGGATCCCCTGTCCAGGGACTGCCGCTCCCTTTTTGCCCAGATCCCCATGGGTCTGGGAAGAAGAGAACGCGGGGCTCTCTTCTGGCTGTGACCCGCTCGGATCCCCGGGAGAAGGGAGTGCGGGGCTCCCTTCTGGCTGGGACCCACTCGGGTCCCCGGGAGAAGAGAGCGCGGGGCTCCCTTCTGGCCGGGCGGGACATGGCCAGAAAGGAGCCCCGCACTCCCTTCTCCCGGGGACCCAAGCAGGTTCTGGGGAGAATGGAGCCGCAGTTCCCTTTTTGCCAGGACCTGCATAGTCCCGGGCAGAGAGGAGCCTGGCTCCCTTCTCGCTGGGACCTGCAAGGCTCCTGGGGAGAAAGGATCCTGGCTTTCTTCTCCCCGGGACCATACCCTAGGTCAACTTATATAATAAATCAACCTAGGGCAGCCACATCCTCTTTAGGTCAACTTAACAAATAGACTTAACTGTTAAATCAACCTAAAGAGTGGTAATTAAGTCGTAATTAAGTTGTAAGTAGTAATTAAGTCGACTTATGGAACTGCTTAAGTTGACTTAATGAAAACCAGTTGTGGACGTGGCTTAATTTAAGTTGATTTAAGCTTCCTTAAGTCGACTTAAATTGCCAGTGTAGACATAGTCATTAGGTTTGACTCTGATTTCGCACTGCTTTAACTCTACTGTCTGTAGTGGAGTTACTCCTGATTTTTTCCAGTTTAAGTGAGGTCAGAATCAGGTTCTCTATCTGGGAAGTATGGGGGGAAGTTTGACTTGCTACTGCCTGCATTGTTCTTATTCCATATAAAATGAGTGTTATTAGGTTACTGACTAGAATCTAATTGATCTGCTATGTGTTGGAAAGATAGGTCACTGGCAGTATAATTCTCTCTCTTTCTCAGTGCATAGTGAGGAGTGAAGTTGTTAGAAAATGAGAAACAGCCTTTAGTCCAATAACTGGATTCACAAGCTAGGAATTCATTTTTTCCCAAGGTTATTTTTCTCTCTAGCCTTGTCTCTATGGCTTCAGTAAGGTAATTCTAAAAGCTCTCTGAACAACCATGAGAATCTATTCCAATGTTGGTATGGATAGTCACAGAGTTCTCTTTATAATCAGTTCAATAAGAAACCTATTAAAACAAATAGTTGTTCTCTAAGTTGTGAGATCTATTCTTAATGTGATTTAAGTCTAATATAAGTTTCATTAGGAGGTTGCTATGGTCATTAGTCAGTCTTTGATTAATATTGAAACTTCTGCATATCATAGTGCTCTCTAAAATTCCTTCATTTGGAGGATCAAATTAATGATTTTTTTTCTTTTTTTTAAATAAAAACTCTGTTAATTTCTTTTATGATTAAAATCCTCTTGTATACATCAGGTAGTTCCAGTAAATGCTACCAACGTTGAAGATATATCTCTATGATATGTATTTATCAATGACCTCATATTTTATTATTATGATTTGCTTCTTTTTGTGTAGTTTTTTATAATGTTTAATATTAGCCTAATCTTTTTGTTATGTGAAACTGTTCATTTTAATGGTATCATCACAACAAAATAGAGTTCATTAACTACAGTAATTATATTTAATCTATATATTCATGCTGTGTTCTGATATAGTCAAGCTATTTTTCTATATTAAAATCACTTTTTCATTAGAACTTTGCATAGTAATAACAGAAAGTTTACTAGAAGAGGAAGCCTTATAATAATCCTATATTGATTTATGCAGAGGTCTGTGAGATTAATGTTGACCAAGGTAAAAATGAAATCTGGATAAGTCATTGTTCTGCTCAGTTGGCATATAGCTTGGTGTCTTTAACCAGGAAAATTCTGAATTTTTTTACATGGGGTTAATAGAAATGGAAGATATTAATGAGTTTCAGATTGTTTAAACTTATTTAGAGTATACTATTACCCATTGACTATGTCTACACTTGCACTTTTAAGTCAACTTTAACTAAGTCGACTTTAAGTCGACTTAGTTAAGTCGACTTAGTGTGTCTACACTTAAAATTAAAGTCGACTTAAAGGGAAACTTACAAAGTCGACCTAGAACGTCCACACTGGATGCTCTAGGTCGACTTTGTAGGGCTAGGGGGACCTTGGGCAGGTCCACGGTGGTGGGGGGGAGGCACCCCCTGTGTACAGTGGGGCAAAGGGGGACAGGGACCCTGGCAGGGCAGAGCCCTGTGTGTGATGCTGTCTGGATTTAGGGAAGCATTTATTATATTATTTTCTATGGATATCTCATAAATGCTATAATCCATAGGAACTATGTCATGTTTGGTATCAATAGATAGGTAGTAATTTGCTGGGAATGATTATATAGTTTATGTCTAGGAATTCTATTTCGATTAGAAGTTAAGAATTTGATGTTATATCCATACTTTAACTTGTGTCATTCTGGAGAAATGTCTTAGATGGGAGGGTGTGAACAACCATTGTCTCCTTAATGTTTAGGAATTTGCCAGGTAGAATGGTCCCAGGGAGTATCCTGATGAGGACATAAAGAATACAACCATTGTATCCTTAATGGCTCATCAGAGCCAGTGTCTTTGCCCAAGTTTCTTCCCAGCGAGAATTTACCAAAGTCACTCTCTTAGCTTTCTTTCAGACTGAGTTCCTGAAGTCCTCAAATCTTGATTTAAAGACTTCATATTACAGATACTCCACTTTACTTAAAATCAGCAAGTGATGGTTTCTCTTCCCAAAATATGATGCTCATTTAGATGCTGGACATATTGGCAAAACCCTACCAGACACATGTGGGAAAGAATTCTCTGTAGTAACTCTGGGTAAGTCTACACTTACAAATTAGGTCTATTTAAGAAGGCTTATGTTGACCTAACTTACTCCCCATCCACACTGGGCTTTCATTAAGTCGACTTAAGCTGTTCTTTAAGTTGACTTAATGAAAGCTTAAGTCGACTTAATAACACCTCGTTTTAGGTCGACTTAATGCTTAAGTCAACCTGATTAAGTTGACTTAAGCCAGTGGAGATGGGGAGTAGCCCTAAATCGACCTAGGGCTAGGGGGAGCCTCCGGGAGAAGGGAGCCCTGCTTTGTCGTAGGCTCCCCACAGGGACATGGAAGCCGCTGGCAGCATCTCGCGCGGAGAGCCAGCCGTGTGCAGCTGGCTCTCCTCTCAGGGACACGAGCTGCTTTTGTGTGTCTTTTGTGTCCCTGCGGGGAGAGCCAGCCAATTTAAATAAGTATTAAATTAATTAATAATTATAAATTGATTCAATACTGTAATATAATGCAACAAATTAATTTATATTAATTATTGATTTAATACCTATTAATGTAAAACTGCAATTTAATTTAATAATTAATTGATGTAAAATACTGATCTTGAATACAAGAAGTCTCACTGAAAGCTAATGAGGCATTGTGGAAAATTAGTGAATAAAAACATTGTTGATTGCCCTCTCCCATCTTTACCTTTCTTATGGAGAGGAGACAGGTACAAACATTTATCCCATTAGTTGGAACTAAGGGATAGGAAATAAAAATCCCTGATCAGAAGAAACTATATCACTATGCTGCTTTGGATTTCCAAGCATAAGCAAGGGATCTCCAAGTTGTTTAGCTTGGGTTAGTTTTAAAGGAAATAGAAAGTGCATGTTACAGCAGTTTTTAGTACCTGTTGGAACTGAAGACTATAACTATTTTGGTGTGTATGTTTACCTGTTTTATCCTTGTAAATAATGATCTTATTTCTTTTTCTTAGTTAACAAAGCTTTAGTTATTTTATTACAGGATTGGCTACATGTACTGTCTTTGTTGTGAGGTCTAAGTTGCAACTGACTTAGGATAAATTCTTGGTCCTTTGGGTTTGGGGACTGTGTGTAACGTAAATATTCTTGGGTTGTTTTTTGTTTTGTTTTTTTTGAGTAAGGGGCCATCTGTCACAAAAGCAGTCTTGTCTGTGTGGCAAAATAGACTGGAGAAAATAAAAGGGACAATCTCAGACTCCATGTTAAGCCTGTTGTAGTGCCTGGGGAGTTCACAGTTAGTATTTGGTTGGTGAAATCAAAGTATACATGTCACAACCAATTCGGAGTTTCTGCTCTACTTTGTAACAATATGCCCTGAAGCTGTTACTCACATTAGTGAGCTACTGTAGACAGCTTGACACCCAGTGTAATGGCATTAAAGCTTTGTTAACAAATAAATAAATAGATAAATAAATAAAATCTAGCTCTATAGTTACAAGCCTGAAACCATGGGAGTGGGTCACAAATGTTTCTTACCTCCACTGACTGTGATGATATTGAGGTCAACACATTTATTCTTAGTTTTCACATAAATGGCAAGGAATGTCAATAAAAAATCCAAAATGTGATGAGTGTTATTAAAAATATTAAATTATATTCAGGCTTAATGTATAATGTATTCCTAAAGAAATATTGCTCTATTGACTCCATAGTTTTTACTGTCTTGACATAAGATTTATGCATTTGGGTGATTCTGCAAGGAGTTGATTGTCCTCAATTCCTGTTGGTTTCAGAAGCAACTGTGCACTTCACAGGATCAGATTGTTGGTTCCTACTAACCAGTGTGAACATTTTTTCCCCAAAAGATAAGACACGTGGTGGTCATCACAGGAACTGGGAGTCAGGACTACTGAATTCTGTACCCATTTCCATTACTAAGTAACTTACACTGTGGCCTCCGATACACCATTTTAGTCTCTCTCCTGCGTTGTCACACATTATGAAAAGAGAGAAAAATCAACCATATGAAGAAAAAGCTTCATCTAGAAATCACTAGATTTCACCTTAGAATGAGACAACATATGTAGTTACCATAATACAATAATATGTATGTAATTCGGGGATGTCCTGTGATGGCAGTCACAGGACACTTCTCTTTCCAGAAACATCCCATAATATATTTTCATAATCCATAAGTTACCTCATGGAATATAATATAAAGCAGTTTCTATTCTTGGTATATTTATGAAATGGTCTTTTTCAGAAAGATCAAATATTTAATTTTCCAGTTTCTTTCGTTATCTAGCTCTATTTGTAATGACAGCTGATAGCAGATTACAATACTTTCTATTACTGTAGCAGTGCAGTGTCTAACCTGTGGCCACTATAAGGTGAACTGGCCTGGGAGCAGCAGCCAATCAGCTGCTGAGGGGCTGTGAGCCAATCAGTGCCAAGCAGCTGGTATAAGAAGGTAGGCAACAGGACACAGACTGGAGTCTGCTGGAGGGAGAAGATTCTCTGTCTGGCTAGCTGGCTGCGCTAGCCAGCACCCTGGAGAGCTCCAAGTGCTGTGCAGCAGAAGCTGAGCAGAGCAGGACTCCTGAAGGGAATGGACAGTGGCAGGGGCTGAAGCAGGGAGGGCAAGTGTGGACGGCAGCAGGGCTCCAGGACAGTGAGTGAATTTCATGTGACTGGGGGCTGTGGTGAAAGCAGCACAGGGAAGTTACTGCTGCATGGAGGACTGGAGGGAGGCAGCAGCCTCAGTGGAGGTATGTAGGGTCCCTGGGCTAGGGCCCAGAGAATAGGGTGGGCCTGTGTCCCTCCCCGCTCCCTCAGCATGCCAGAAGCGGCACGTGTGCCCAGAGAGGCACAAGCTCAACACTCATTGACTATTTTAATTAGTGGCTGTGTTTGGATTGAGCCGGACTACACCCTGGAAGGGGTTGAGTGCAACGGGCTTGGCCGGAGGGCCAAAGCCCATGACAGACTCAGACAGGAGTTGGTATCGCAAAGCAGAGCACTGCCCTCCTACAGGGGGACCACTTGAGCTGCATTCCCCAATACCATCACCAGACGATGCTCTGTTGGTGGGTCCAGTGCTGACAGACCGCTACAATTACCATAAAATTATTTATTTCAAGTTGGGCTTTTTATGCAATTATTAAAATCTATGGGTGGATTAGAAAGTCTAAAAAGTGAAACTTTTGGAGACATTTAAATGCAGATATTAAATGCATAATAAACATTCCTTACAACTTCAAATAAAAATTACCAAATAGTAATATTGCAAAATCATCATATCTATATTCAATATTCCATAGATCATTGCACCTCTCCCTGTGTTAGAAAAAGTGGATTTTCCATAATGTAATGAATAATAAAGAGACCATTAATGTGTGCACAGAAAGTGTGTCACAGACATGCAGATGCTGCAACTTTATTGAAAACTATTATCAAACCAGAGTAAGTTCCCCAAGCTACCCATCATGACTGTTCCAGGGCAGAGCTAAATTACTCCAATGCATTGGCTGAAAGCAAACGTCATGGCCCTCTATTCCAGAAGGCAGACACATGACCTCTCCATGACGGCGGTAGGAGACTTGAGGTGAGGGGGCATTAAAGGCAGAGGCAACCTGCACACTACTCATTTCAGTGCTCATGAAAAATACCCAGGCAGGGCACTCTGAAACAGGGATCTCATTTGGACTCTTTCTAACCCAGCATTAGAACCTGCCATAGGGAAGGACAGCAGTCAGCTTGAATCCACCCCCACCTTGCCAGGCAACTTGAAAGGAATCTACTCACTTTTTGAGGTCCTCTAGATCAGATGAATAGACTCGATCCTCTGAAAACAGTTTTGGGGAAGCATACTTGATTACAAGGAAATTACTGTGCCTCCTAGTATTTTAACACAAATACCAACTTCCCAGTTCATTTCTTTCCTGACCCGATCAGTCTTGCCAGGTCTGGTGAGCTTCACCAAGCACATCTCAGAAGCATCTCTGAGAAGATCAGGACCATGCCAGAAAAAAGGGGAGCCTAATACCCCTCTTTATTGTGCTTATTAAATTAACCCATTTTGCTATGTCTAAATCATTCTTCCTCAGAGGAATAACAATCACCTATGGAGGAAAACGGCAGCCCCTCATAAGTGAAGGAAGAATATTAGTTACCCCACTGGCCAATGCACCCATTCTACTCTTACCACATGCCCTTTTGCATGCTCAGTGAATAATTCTTTACCCGCATACCCTAACATTCCATGCTTCATCCCTCCACTCCATCCTGAAAAATAATAGCAGCAACACCTTTAACAGTAACAGTGCAATAGGGCATCTAGTAAGTAAGGAGGCTTCCAGTAGGCTTTCCTAATCCTGCTGTCTGCCTGAGATGGCAGAGAAGGAGGAGTGTGTTGTTGGAACAAGCAAATGGCCCTCCTCTACTCTGTGGCAGACTGTTTTGTCCCCTTGCACAGTTTGACTGAGAAATATGGAGCAAACCTATTGGCAACACCCAATAGATTGTGCTCTTCTGCTCCCTTTTGCAACTTTGCAGTCAGTATATCTACCTGTATTCTAAATGAATGACAGCCAAAAGATAAACCAATAAAACTAATCCCTTTCTTCAACACTGCTGTGAACTGAAACCTCGTTAACAAACGCACATCTCTGTGCATGAACGATGGTCAGAACCCAAAATTCTGAATTGGAACAGATGCCTTTAATACCTTCACAGGTCAAGCATCCTCTTTGCCATTCTCATTCAGCACACTTGAACACTGTAAGTGAGCTGGCCTATTTTTTGAGACACAGCAGCCTGCAAATAGTGAAGGTTAGGACAAGAAAGGAAAGGAGAGGGACAAGTGGAAAACTGCCACAGCTATTCCCAGTTGAGATCTCTCCTATCTCAGAACATGTCTCTCCTGTTCGAGGCTCCAAGCAAGCTGTGCCCTGCTTAGTGAGGTGGTTACAGTCTCTTCATCTGGGGGCTGAGCTGCTATAGATTTGATTTTGCTGCAGCTGAGTCTGAGAGGAAACTGTAGCCATTCAAGTCATTTGGGGGAACTAGAGACAGGAGCAATACAGAGGCTACAGAGGGGGCAGTGGAAGCTTCTGAAATCTGAGCCAAGAAAACAGAGGCTTGAACTAGGCTTTGGTAAGGAGGCATTTACTTAGGAAAGAGGAAGTTTTGAATAGGAAGGGGCCTAAGTGAAGAGACCTCAGCCCCAGAGACTTAAGAAAGTTGATTTGGGACTTTTTCTCTGGTTGTGTTTGCCCTACTGATGTGTGGTAGCACATGGAGTTTTGTGCTGATCTAGAGCAACATGGTATCTTTTGTTATTAATTATTGTTTGAAACTGTTAATTGTGTTTAATTCTGCTTGTTGCTTTTTAGACTTCTGGTATATTAACCCAGCCTAATTGGGAGTAAAGTTTCTTGTTTTGTGGTGCCTGCAAGTGAGTGGCATTTCTGGATGAATTGACTGTGTGCTTTAGTGCCCATATGTATCTAATTGTTGGAGCATCTGTCGTGCTTGCCTTGGTGGCTACAGCTGGTTGGGAATATTCTGAAAAAACATTTTTGGCAGAAAATGCTAATTCACTGAAATCAAAACTATATGCAAAACAGCAAGGTTTCTCTATTTTTTGTCCTCCTCCCCTTTTTGATGCTTTTATTTAAGAAGTAAAAACACTTCAACTTTCCTGATACAAAAAAAATATTTTAGCTGTTTAGTTTGTGCAGTTATTCTAGATTTTAACTTTTCATCATGATTTGGTATGGGGATAAACTTAATATAAAAAATTCTCCTCAGGTGGAAAAACTGTTTCCCTCCCAACCCTAGTGGCGTATCTGTCAGAATTTCTGCCACTAATCTAGTTGTGTGCACTAACACTCTATTGGGCTGAGGCATTCCTGGGACAAACAAGTCAATTACAAAAGCGTGCACCAGTGGCAAAGCCAGCTCCAGGGTTGAAATCAATGCAGGGTTATAAAAAATGGCCTGCCAATTATCCCTCCCTTTTATATTAAGGAGCTCCAACTGAAGCCCCCCACCTGGTCATGACTGTGGAAGTATTGAAGCAGGAGAGAGACAGTTTTTCATAAACAAATTCTAAACCAATTATGGACTACAGATTAAAACCCAGTGATAAAAGTTGGTCATAAGCAGAGAAGGAAGCTTTCAATCACTTTATGGACTGCTGTTTGCATCACTCCTTCCACGAGTACTTCATTTGCTCTTCCTGCTATAACCTGGGATTTTTCAGAAGCTTTCCTTCTTTGTATGCTACTCCTTATGCTCCATGGCCATTTCTACCACTAGGTTTGAATCATAGAAGCATAGAAAAATAGGGTTGGAAGGGACATCACGAGGTCATCTAGTCCAACCCCCTGCTAAAAAGCAGGACCACTCCCACTAAATCATCCCAGCCAGGGTTTTGTCTAACCGGGCCTTAAATCTCCAAAGATGAAGATTCTACCACCTCCCTAGGTAGCCCATTCCAATGCTTCACTACCCTCCTAGTCAGAAAGTTTTTCCTAATATCCCACCTTGACCTCCCCAGCTGTAATTTGAAACCATTGATCCTTGTTCTGTCCTCTGTTAACATCAAGAACAGCCTAGCTCCCTCCTTTTTGGAGCACCCCTTCAAGTAGTTGAAGGTTGCTATCAAATATCCCCTCAGTCTTCTCTTCTGTAGACTAAATAAACCTAGTTCTTTCAGTCTCTCCTCATATGTCATGTGCCCCAGCCCCTAATAATTTTTGTTGCCCTTTGCTTGTCTCTTTCTAATTTGTCCACATCCTCTCTGTAGTGAGGAGCCCAAAAATGGACACAGTATTCCAGATACGGCCTGACCACTGCTGTATAGAGGGGAATTATCACATCCCTCGATCTGCTGGCAATACTCCTACTGATGCAGCCTAATATGCCATTGGCCTTTTTGGCAACAAGGGCACACTGTTGACTCATACTCATCTTCCCGTCCACCATAACCCCCAGGTCCTTTTCTACAGCGCTGCTACTTAGCCGATGGGTCCCCAGCCTGTAGCAGTGCGTGGGATTTTTCCGTCCTAAGTGCAGGACTTTGCTCTTGTCTTTGTTGAGGTTTCTTTCGGCCCAGTGTTCCAATTTGTCCAAGTCTCCCTGGATCCTGCCCCTGCCCTCCAGAGTATCTACCATTCCCCCCAGCTTGGTGTCATCCGCAAACTTACTAAGTACGCAGTCTATCCCATCATCAAGATCATTAATGAAGATGTTGAACAGAACCGGCCCCAGGAGTGACCCCTGGGGCACTCCACTCGTTACCGGTTGCCAACTAGACATCAAGACATTGATTCCTACCTGCTGAGCCTGTTGATCTAGCCAGTTTTCTATCCACCTTATGGTCCACTCATGCAACCCATACTTCCTTAATTTGCCGATGAGAATGCTGTGGGAAACCGTATCAAAAGCCTTGCTAAAGTCGAGGTATACCCCGTCAACGGCTCTTCCTGCATTCACAAATCCAGTCATCTCATCATAGAAGGAAATCAGGTTGGTCAGGCATGATTTGCGCTTGGTGAATCCATGTTCACTGTTCCTGACCACTCTATTTTCCCCCAAGTGTTTCAGGATGGATTCTTTGAGGACCTGCTCCATGATTTTCCCAGGGATTGAGGTGAGGCTGGCCGGTCTGTAGTTCCCCGGATCCTCCTTTTTCCCTTTCTTGAAGATAAGTACTATATTTGCCTTCTTCCAATCCTCTGGGACCTCCCCCGTTCTCCATGAGTTCTCAAAGATAATGGCCAGCGGCTCTGCAATCACTTCAGCCAACTCCCTCAGCACCCTCGGATGCAGTTCATCCGGCCCCATGGACGTGTGCACATCCAATTTCTTTAAGTAGTCCCTAACCTGACTTTCCATCACTGAGGGCCGCTCTTCTCTCCATTCTGAATTACCCCGTGTAGTAGCCTGGGAGCTGGCCCTCCCTGTGAAGACTGAAGTAAAAAAAGCATTGAGTACTTCAGCCTTTTCCGCATCTTCCACCACGAGGATGCCTGCCCCATTCAGTAAGGGACCTACACCATCCCTGATCCTTTTCTTGTTGCTGACATACTTGTAGAACCCCTTTCTTTTATCCTTCACATCCCTTGCTAGCTGCAACTCCAATTGCCCTTTGGCCTTTCTGATTTTATCCCTGCAGTCCTGAGCAATATCTTTATACGCCTCCCTTGTCATCTGTCCAAGCTTCCACTTCTTGTAAGCTTCCCTTTTATGTTTCAGCTCACCTCAGAGTTCTCTGCTAAGTCATGCTGGGCGCTGTCCACATTTGCTGTTCTTTCTGCACATCGGAATGTTATCTTCCTGTGCCTTTAACAGGGTTTCTTTAAAATACAGCCAGCTTTCCCCTTCAGATCAGCCTCCCAAGGGATCCTGCCCATCAGCTCCCTAAAGGAGCCAAAATCTGCTTTTCTGAAGTTCAGGGTGTGTGTTCTGCTTCTTTCCTTCCTTCCATTGATCAGGATCCTGAACTTTACCATCTCATGGTCACTGCTGCCCAGGTTGCCATTCACTTCTACTTCCCCGATCAATTCTTCTCTATTTGTGAACAATAGGTCTAGAGGTGCAAAAATTTCCTGGATTGCCTGTGCACTGCTGTATTGCCTTCCCAGCAGATGTAAGGATAATTGAAGTCACCCATAAGAACCAGGGCCTGTGATCTGGAAACTTTTGTCAGTTGTCCATAGAACACCTCATCCATCTCCTCCTTCTGGTCTGGCGGTCTGTAGCAGACACCCGCCACAACATCCCTCTTGTTGCATTCTCCTCTAAACTTAATCCACAGACTTTCAACCGGCTTGTTTCCACTTTCATAGTGGAGCTCCAAGCAGTCATACAGCTCTTTTACATATAGCGCTACTACTCTCCCCCTTCTTCCCTGCCTGTCCTTCCTGAACAATTTATATCTGTCCATGGCAGTGCTCTAGTCATGCAAGTTATCCCACCACGTTTCTGTTATTCCAATTATATCATAGTTTCTTGTCTGTGCCAGTACTACCAATTCTTCCTGCTTGTTTCCCAGGCTCCTCGCATTTGTGTACAGACACTTAAAATACCGTCACTTAAAATTAAATCAACCTTCACCTACACTCCCATCCTAATAAGTTCTTTCTAGCCCTCTCATTCATCCATTCTGTGACTTCCTCTTCTATCTGTGACTTTAGTTCTTCTCCCCAGCCTACCTACCCTCAAGCTAATTATTATGAATCCATCTCCTTTGATGCTTCTGCCTTCCAAGTCCCATTTGTGTTCAACTTTACCCAGAAAAACCCCTTCTATCTTACCTCTTTCAGAACCCCTCTATCCTTTCACATGAAATTTCCCTGGTCCATTTCTTAATGAGATTTCTTAATCCTCTTGAAGAGGATCTCACCCCCACCACAGTAACGATATGCACATGATTAGGAGTTAAAAGGCAGCATGTTCTCTATAGGTGTCCATCTGCTCTGGGTCTCTCATCTTTGGTTCAGCCATGGTACAAGCCAGGAGTGTCACTTGAGAAAACTTCTGGGTGCAGGGCAAAGTTGTCAGGATGTAAAATATGCTATGTATGTTAAGAAAAGTTGTGGGGGTCGGAGGGGGCAGCAGAGAGTAGATCATATCAAACTATATGTCAGTGAGTCAAAATAAGGTTGGGGAGAAGTAACTGCTCCTCTTACTTCATAACAAATGATGCCCCTAGTGCATGTTCCAGAGTTAACCTTTAGGGCATCTAGTAAATCTCATTGATTCTCCTAGCCTAATCTCAATGGCTATGTCTACACTTGTTAATTTAAGTCGACTTTAACAAAGTTGACCTAGTGTGTCTATACTTAAAATTACAGTCGACTTAAAGGGGAACTTAGAAAGTCGACCTAGAGCGTCCACACTGGACGCTCTAGGTTGACTTCTAGGGTGTTAGGGGGACCTAGGGGAGGTCCACGGGGGCAGGGGGCACCCCTTTCCCAATGCCAGGGGAGCTCAGCCTTTGCCCCATTGTACCTAGGTACAATGGGGCAAAGGGGGACAGGGACCCTGGCAGGGCATAGGTGCAGGGTGGGCAGGGCTCTGCCCTGCGGGGGGGGACATACCAGGCTCCCCCTGTGCCCCCCGGCAGGTAGGGCATTGGTGTAGCCCTGGGGTAGCCCTAAGTCAACTTAGGGCTACCCCACGTCTACACTGGCTTAGGTCGACTCTAGGGAGTCGACTTAAGCCTTAGGTCGAATTGAAAGGTGGTGTTATAAAGTCAACTTAATTTTAATTAAGTTGACTTTGTTTTCCTTAAGTCGACTTAAGCAAGCTGCTTAAGTCGACTTAAGAAAACTGTAGTGTAGACGCAGGGTAAATTAAGTCGACTTAAGTCAACTTAATTTACAAGTGTAGACGCAGCCAATGTGAGGGAAGTATGGATGATCTTAGAAAAGTTTATATCAGAAAGGAAAAAGTATTTTCCTTCCAAATCCAGGAGATTTAAGCAGTCCTGGCTATTGTGGTTGCCAGGGATGCTACCTATATGAACATCTGGAGTCTCCTATCCCACTGGTTAAATAGTATAGTAATGATTTCTTAAGGCAGGGTAACTCCACTACAATCTTGCCTGAGCTCTTTCAGAACAGGACATAAAATTTTAGTCAATAATTCCTGCATGAAGTGCCACTAATTTGTGCCAAATTACATAAAAAGACATCCGGTCTTCATCCCATCCTAAAGCAGATTAGTTAACTTTGAACAAGTCCATAAGCGGCAGATTTTTAATGATATTTAGGCACCTAAAAATGCAGGTAGGTACCTATTGGGATTTTCAAAAGATACCTTTTTTCATCTTTGGGTGCCTAAGTACCTTTAAAAATCTGACACTAAGTTCTTGCAGCCTGGGCACCTTATTTATTTTGAATTATCAATAATGTTGTTAAAATAAAAATAAACAGATGTTTCAGGTCAAATAAATGTCTTTAGCATTTTTACCAAGTATATTACAATAGATTTCATATTTTGTATTTTACATATTTCTTGTTGATATTTACCTATTGAAATAAACTAAGGAGAAAGAAAACATTTTTAATTCATAGAACTTGTAGATGAATCTAAATAGCAAAATATATTAACATAGCAGTTGATATAGTAGTATAACTGATAGACCAAACTAGTTATCTTCTATGAATGATGCACTTGTAAGAACTAGTGAGGCTTGGGGAGAAAAAAAACAAAACAAAAAAAAAATCCAAAACATAATTCCAACAGCCTTTTGCTATTATAATATATGCAGTTGTGTCAGAATCCACAATGTGTGGTATATGATAACTAGCTGCAGTTCATAATAGAAAAACTGCTATTTTCCCCAAACAACCCAATAAAAACAATAACATATAAATAAAGTGCAACTCTTATGAAAAAATCATTATTTTCAAGAATTTGCATAGTTTGAGTCATAGTGTGTGCCATACCCCTAGACAAATGATTACCATTTTTCAGTCTGATCTCTAACTGTAATTCTGATGCAGCCTGCAGCAAATGTATATGCATTCATAACTGTTAAAGCAAATGGCTGACTTTGGGCATACCCAGAAGCCACTTTTTATGAAGTCAAATGGCAGTATTATCAAGGAAAATATGTTTCTCTTTTTCCCCTGGTGTAGTTGTCTAGAGCTGGAGTAACTGTTATCACAATGGAATATAACTATGCCCCAATCCTGTTAAAAGCAGAATGTCCTTAATTCACATTGATTCCAGGACCTACCTCAGGAAGAGAGCTAACATGGAAAAATTAATGAGGTCTGACACACTAATTAAACTTTACAAGCCAAAAGGGGTTGATTTTATAAACAGCTTGAAGCCTTTAGCTCTGGTTTATGATTGCTTTTTTTTTTTTTCAGTGCTTCCTCTATTCCCACATATGGCTTCCCAGTCACCTTCTTTTTTCTGTACTGTCGATAACGCTCTTTCAGGAGAAAATGTTTGTTTCTGCCCTTTTTATTGATAATGAAACAATTAACCTGTGCTGCAACAGCCCTCAAACTCATTTAAAATGGGATTTTTTTATCAGCTCAAGTAATTCAGTTCTATGGAGCCTTGATCTATGTTCCTGATATTTTCAATAAAATGGCAAGTCCATGTGGAAATAGATGCAGTGAAGCATCCAGTCATGAACCTGACCTTTTTTATTCTGCTGGTTTGATAACATTTCTACAAAAAAGGGACCATTTTTAACTTAGCCAAAGTGACATTTTTACTTTTCCATGTACAAATAGAAGGAGAAATGTAATTTCATTGGGCTTCACTTTCCCACTGAACCTTCCAGACCTTTTCACATACGTTCTTTGGTTTAATAAAAACTTTTTTTCTATTGTACTGCAATGAAATATTGCCTTATTTTTACACATACAAACACAGCCATATATAGAAACTCCTAAAGGACATGAATATTATTGAGTGTACTGTTTTCACCAGTCTATACTCTAATGGAGACTAAAGAGATGTTTTAAAAATTGTGATTATCAAGAGTCATACTGTTGACATTTTAACTTCAGAAATGTAGCCAACTAGATAGCTTGGTACCTAAAATCTAAGTGATGGTTTATTCCCTGAAGCTCTCCTTTTTTCCCCATCAAAATATGGCTTTGCATAACAAAATGTTGCTTTCCTGGAGATATCCTAACTAATATTTTGGTAACATCATATAATAAAAAAGATTGCTGTTTCCACAGATTGTTTATCAAATAAAAAATAATGGCTTAAAGATGTTTATGTATCCTTTCAATATATGAAAACAGATGCCTGTCCCAGGTTCTAGACACTATTTGTATAAAATAATATAGCCCAGTCTCCCACAAAATAAAAGAATTGATGGGCCAGGACTCTTATCTTAGCACTTCCTTTGTGAAGAGTGCGTGCCCTATGATGTCAGGTGAGGGTGCAGGGAGGTAACTCCCTCTGCTGGGAATTCTCAACTACACACCCTCTCTTGATGTTATGTTATGATGTTTTTACAAGGAGCTAAGGAAGGATTAGGAGGCCCTTCCTCAAAAATATTAGCCCAATGGTTAGGGTACTCATCTGGGATGTAGGAAACCTCCCAGTTCAAATCACTCTTGTGACTAAGGAGGGAAGTGATTTGGATAGGGACCTGCCAATTCTCAAATGAGCACCCTAACCAACCCCTGAGTCTGATGTGGTACTTTCAAGCTCTTCTGTTCAAGTTGTTCCACTGTCTAAGTCACCGAAGAATCATTGGAGCTTGAAGACTGGATCCTGGCTCTCCAGTTTCCAGGATACACAGGCATCCTCATGATTGTGTGCCTTCTCTTGATAACTGACTATTAATCCAGAGAGAAATATCTTCAACTGGAGGGATTGAAAGATCTTCCCTCCCAACATACATCAGACTATTGTACAACCCAATGGTTTCAGCTTTTGCTTGAAAGATAGAAAATCCTTATTCAAATTCTTTAGCTCTCCCACATTCCACGTGAGAACCCAGTGCCTGCACTATAAGTTTGAGGGAGAGCACACTTGTCCCTCTCTTCCCCTGGCTGTGTTTTGTGCGAGCTTGAATAAAGGGCCCAATTGAGTAATGAGCACCAGTTGGACCCTGCATGCAAGTTAAGTGAAGGAATGCCTGTCTTCCCATATCGCACTTGGGTTTATACATCTGGATGCCTGAAGAGGAGCAACTGTGCACATGTGGAAAAGCATTGCCACAAGAACTTCTGCAAAGGTTTAGGCAAAATAATTTAGGTGCTCTACAGGGTTCAGCAACAGCTGAGCACAGTTTTTGTGAATTCCAGTGGGGCCTGGTTCTGGGATTTAGGCACTTAAATCCTTTTGTGAATCTAAAACTTTTTGTTCTCTGATCTGTCAATGATTCATTATCTGTCTCTCTATTTAAAACTTTTGCACTTGATTTTACCCATCATTAAAATGGATATACTATTATTTAGCTCCGTTATAACAAGTTCTTAGTTCCAAGACTTAGTTGTGTACATCAATGCAAACTTTTAATACTATTATTTTGTTTTTTTTTAAACTTGAAGAAATCTGGGGTAATGACTGACTCAACTCATAGCAAATCAATTTTTCACTGATAATTTCTCCATAAATTATTAATGTTAAGACCTGAAACAATGCTAACAAATAAGATTCCATATACAGATAGGTATTTCCTGTATATTTTCATTGAAGTTACAGCAGCCAACTGGTTACATATGAAGAGGTAAACAATAGTGTTTTTATTGATATCTAATCTCATTTCCCTTTTTTGCTTTTAGTTTAAAAGGAAAAATCTTGCTAGTGCTTATGAAGTTAAAAGGAATTCTATCCTACCCATCTGATTGCACTATGCAACCATACATGTATTGGCATTTTACTCTGTTGGACATTGAAATAAAATTGTCCTTCATGGAAGATATTGAACACATTTTCACATCGATATTTACCTATTCACTCAATATATCTTTCTTTTCACTTCAAAAGTCATGGATAGTGATATCACCATATCTGGGGCCTGATCCTGTAGTTATGTATGTATATTGGAGGAACTACTCATGGGTAAGTATTATTTACCTATATAATTATACTTTAAGAACTTGACCTATAATATTTGCCTCAAGCTTTAAGTATAAATACAGCATGTGTTCTATTCCCAGAAATGTATTACATCCATTAAAATGAAAGACCATTTAGTAGATTAAAAACCAATTTAATATTTGTAAGGAGAGTGGTAATATTCTACCTATTGCTTGAATCCCAATGTAGCCTCTGTATGGAGAATTGTGATGTCTTGGATATGTGGATAGTGGCAGCAGCACTGGTGGTGCTGCCGATTTGATATCGTGGGATTGGTTGAGTGGGCAGTAGAAACATGCTCAGTCAATCCTGAAAGTGCCCTCTGGTCAATGCCATAAATTCACCCCTGAAAGAAGAGTAAGGTTGCATCATTCAAAGAGCATTTCCCAGCACAGTGGAGACGCCATGTTAAATAAAAGTTAGAAAGTCAATAGAAAGATAGACAAACTATATCAAGTCGATTGTGTATCTCACATCAACTACCACCATCAGTGTAGACCAAGCCTCAGATCTATCATTTTAACTTAGAGGTAAGTTAGGAAAACACATTAGATTTCCAAGATTTCCTAATAAAGAGAAATGTTTAACCCACCCAGGAAAAAGAGGAAATACTAGTAAGATAATCAACCTGTAAATTAATTTCATAGCATCTCTCTGGGTTAGTTCCTCTTCAGTTAACTTTTTTACATGAAAACTTGGACCTTAAGGAATACCTTAATTAGATAATAAGAGAATCAAAAGATCAATGGCAGCTAATTAGTTTATTAGCTAGCTTTAAAGCATTAATAGTACCATGCACAATTTCAGATTTAGCAATTCAACTCTGAATTATCTGCATCTCTCAGGAATGAGTAAAAACTTTCAAACATCTTAACTATTCATAGATAGCAATAAAAAAGTTGTAAATTGGAGTTGATGTTGAAAAATCTGTCTCTTAGGCCCAAAAAATAACCATCAGAAACCAAACCACAACCATAGGAAGATTGTAGCTTTCTAAAAAAAAAAAAAGTGAAAATTTGTTTTGCTTTAAAAAAAATAATCAATGTTGTGGGATTTGGGGTGGGGGGGTTGCCTTGAGATTTATTTAAAGTTTTAAAGATATCTAAGAACTCTTCAGTGACAAGAGTCCCTGCAAACTTTGCTAGCCGAATAAGGAGCTTGGCAAATGTTTACACCATGTAGAAACTCCAGTTGTACTAGCAATTCAATCAGGGACTTCGACTTACTTTACAAACTGTATGGGAATGGATCACATTCCTTCACAGAAATTCCCCTCTGTGCTCTTCATTTCAGGTCCTCATAGTTGACTTGTTGCTTTCCATGCAAATATTTTAGTTCTAGTCCTTATAGTCTAGAACCATCTTCAACCTGGCAACAAGGCCTGAAGTAGAGGGAACAGAAAAGAAAGTAGATCCCTTTTCTCCACTAAAAGAAGTGAATGTTCCCTCTCCAACACCACACTCCCTCATACCCCCTCTCCCAACCATATATATATTATTTGTTCGACTTCTTTGGACATCTACTACTTTCATATAATACTTATATTTTCTTATCACAATCCTCTGCCTTGTGCCATGTCCTAATATCGAAAATAAAGCAATATACTTCTCCATGTGATGTTAACATCCATGATAAAATACAACTGCCAAAAACTGAGAACCTATTTTAACAATCAGTATCACCACTCCTAAGTTCTTTTTAAATCTAGCCCCAAGTGACTTGACACCTACTCTCTCCCGGATCAGAAACTAGTTAAAGGGTAAGAAACAAAGGGTAGGAATCAATTATCAATTTTCAAAATGGAGAAAGGTAAGCGGTGGTGTCCCCCAGGCATCTGTAATGAGACCAGTGCTGTTCATGATGTTCATAAGTGATTTGGAAAAAGAGGTAAATATTGATGTGACAAAGTTTGCAGACAATAAAAAAATTGATCAAGATAGTTAAGTGCAAAGCAGATTGTGAAGAGTTACAAAGGGATCCCATGACATTGGGTGACTGGGCAACTGAATAGCAGGTGAAATTCAGTGTTGATTAATGCAGAGTAATGCATATTGGAAAACATAATTGCAACTATACGTAGAAAATGATGGGATCTAAATTAGCTGTTACCATTCAAGAAAGAGAATGTGGAGTCATTGTGGATAGTTCTCTGAAAACATCCACTCAATGTGCAGTGGGAGAAGAAAAAGACTACCAATATTGGAGACCATTAGGAAAGGGATAGATTGTAAGACAGAAAATATTGCATTACCTCTTTATAAATCCATGGTATGCCCACATCTTGATACTGTCTGCTGATCTTGTTGCCCTATCTCAAACAAAGATATACCTGAACTGGAAAAGGTACAGAAAAGATCAACTAAAATGATTAGGCATATGGAAAAGCTTCTGTGTGAAGAGAGATTAATAAGACTTGGACTTTTCAGCCTGGAAAATGGGCATCTTGGTTAACAGTTACCTTATGCAGATTTGTATTCCTTTTCCAGAAGTTACTTCTTTGTAATACATGATTTTATAGGCATATAGCAGTATTGACACTCAAAAAAGGGATTTATATGTAAATACTTAATGAATCTCTGCTGTATTATCATGGTTTTTACAAAGCATCTGTAAAATATTTTTGGCTCCAACACAAGTTGCAGAATTCTTTTCCTAGAAAATTTTACATTTTTTTTTCCAAAAATGTTAATGAAAATGTATATGGACTCTTAATAAATTCAGAAAGCCACACTAACTCATCTGTAGCATGTATCTTATAGTACAGTTCACATATGACAAGAAAAAGAGTATCAGGAAATATTAGATCTTGGGAAAATATATTTAATGTAGAATTTAATGATCCCGACTCAAACACCCAAAGCATCAGCCAAAGACAGCTCATGGCAAAGCTGAGGAGAACAACAAGTAAACTGGCCAAAGGTTACTAGGGAGCCTGAAGAAACCTAAACTAGTACAATCAGAAACAAAACAAATGTTGAGAAGCTTGTGGGACTCTGGGTGGATGTCTGGGAGAGAATCTTCATATTTCCATATTTAGAGGCAAAATTACTTCATTGCTAATCATTCTATCCTCCCCTTTTTAAAGTGCGCAAAATGGACAGAACATGTTTTGTATATGCCCCTTTATTATAGATTACTCTTTTGTGGTTATTTGACATTTTGCCCCATAGATATAAAATATTCTATTATAGAAAAACAAGTTCTCAGTTAGTGGTATTTTGAAAATACCTGTAAACAATGTCTCTTGGTTTTTAGTCTTGTCCTAACTGGTGAACATTGGAGACAAAGAACTATAATTATCTCCTCCCTCTATTCACAGATGAATGCTGTAACCAGGAGTCCTTGGGCCAATCAGACCTGTTTGATTAGCTGTGAACTGCTACACCTAAAATGGATGTTGGATTTCAGAAGAAGGAAGCTCAGAAGTAGAAAGCTGGTTAGAAAGGACAGCAAAAGTCTATGAGGAGCCAGAGGAGAGCACAAGGCAGGTAGAGGTTGGTAAGAAAGACTGGGAGTGGCTGCTCTAGGAGAAAAGAACAAACAAAAAAACAAAACCAAACAAAAAAAAAAAAAAAAAACCCAAGGAGAAGCCCTAAAGAGCCCAGGGTGGACTGAGAGGAATGGAAAAGAGCCTGGGAAGGGAGAAACATGTAACTAGAGTGAGTAGAGGACTGGTTGCAATTAGAGGAGAGATGACAGACCCCTTGAGAAGGAGGGATTGTGCTAATTTGATACTGGGAGAAATGCCTTGTATTTTGTCTGGGTTTTTTTTGCTCCTGAATTCCCCAGAAAGGGTGACCTATTGTTAATGACTTAGCCAGAGGGCTAATTCATTGCAGAAAGTCATATTTGTGGCAAGTCAAAATCCATGGTGTAGAAGCTGAGATTGAAGTCCTGCAGCATCAGGATTGCTGTGAGTTGCATTCTGGGCTAGGGAGTCTTATATTAATGCCCTTCCCACCTTTATAGTAGAACTTCAAGGCCTTTTAAGCTTGGAAAAGTACAAGGATATTGTGGATAGGATCAGAAACAAATATACAACAATAATCTATATAAACTCTCATCAGGAGTGATACCCAGATTTACAACAGTGGGTTATAGTAGTGGTAGTAGTGGTTCTATATCTGTTGATTTGTTCTATACATGACATCATGTATTAATTAAAAACAAAACAAAAACGTAGTGGCTTTCTAGATGAGCTAAGTGAAAATGTAAAATGTCAGATGCTAATGTGCTAGATGATATCATTCTGGCCTATGTGCTATGACAATGAATGAAATATATTAGAAGTGGTCTCCAACAGGTAAGACTTTTTGTAGAAACAAAGAGTATAATATTTCATAAAGTATCTCTCAGTGTTCTGGTACTTGATAACTCTTCAAGAGAGCAAGGAGCTCTGTGCTAAAAATGAAAGAGGGGAGAGGTGACAGATGCATTGTTTTGGAGGTATGAAATAGTTAAAGACTCTATATCAGTTTTATAAATGTTATATGTATCTTTGGGGGCTGGCTAGTGATTGCATTCCTGATTCAATGGGTGGACTAAAAAGTTTGCTGGAGAAACTAAACTCACATTTTCACTCCCCCAGGTAATTGACACACATCCCTCATGCAATAATTCTATGCACACTGTAGAACAGTATATGCCAGCAGTTCTGAACCTTTTGTAGGTTGTGACATACTTGGTGGTATATTGTAACCCTACAGGACACACCAGCTCACTGCTACACTCCAACCACAGGCCAAATCTCCCTGGCTCTCTATGACACACTTACCACTGTGTGGTGACACAGAAATGTGTCCCAACACAGTAGTTGAGAACCACTGGTATATACTTCTAAAGTGAAGAAGAGGAGGAGGAAAAGAAGGAAGAAGAAGAAACTGAATAGTTTGCTTTATAGGAGATGGATGGTTACTAAGTAGCCCTACCAGTATCCCTGAAAGAACATTACTTCAGATGCTAGACTAAACTAAAGTCAGACCTGCTGAAACAATCACATTGAATTGCAGGATTCTGTGGTTTAAGGCATGGGTCTAGAGGAAGAGAGTTGTGGGACTCTGTCCTGAGAACTGTGACAGACTGAGGCGAGAGACTAAAATGGGGGTGGCCACAAGGGAAATCAGATGTTCATTTACCTCAGGGACTATGACAGGAAGGATACCGTAGAAGGACATCAAAAAGGCAGAAGGACAACCTATGCTAGTAATAATAGCTTAGATTAGAAATAAAAATTTCTAAATGCAACAAAGCTCTGATTGCAGGAAAAATGAAAAAGTAATGCTTAATAAATATAAAATAGCTCAGAACTTCTTTTATGCACATAAAGGATATAAAACTGATTATATACCTCCTTAAATCATGATTTAAGGACTTTAAGATACAGAGAATTCACTGGTAGGTGAGCCATGCCATGTGCTCCAGAGGAAGGTGAAAACCCCCCAGAGCCCAGGCCAATCAGCGCTGGGGGAAAATTTCTTCCCAACCCCAAATATGGTGATCAGTTAAACACTGAGCACATGGGCAAGTCTCAACAGCCAGTTACCCAAGAAACAATTCTCTGTAATAACTCAGAACCCACGCCATATACTCTCCTCTCTTAGGCCACTTATATATCCACCACACATAGCCAAATATCAGTCAATTTCCAAAATAGGATAATCATACCATCCCCTCTATAAATTTATCAAGCTCAGTTTTGAAAGGAGTTATGGTTTTTGCCCCCACAACAACCCTTGGAAGGCTATTCCAGAACTTTACTCCTCTAATGGTTAGAAACCTGCTTCTAATTTCAAGCCTAAATTTCTTGATGGACAGTTTATAACCATTTGTTCTGGTGTCCACATTGGTGCTGTACTCAAATAATTCCTCTCCCTCCCTGATATTAATCCCTCTGATGTATTTATAAAGAGCAATCGTATCCTCCCTCAACCTTCTTTTGGTTAGGCTAAACAATCCAAGCTTCTTGAGTCTCCACTCATAGGGCAGGTTTTCCACTCCACAGACCATCCTTGTAGCCCTTCTCTGCACCTGTTCCAATTTGAATTCATCCTTTTTAAACATGGGGGACCAGAACTGTATGCAATATTACAGATGGGGTCTCACCAGTGCCTTGTACAGCGGCACTAACACCTCCCTGTCTCTACTTGAAATACCTCTCCTGATACATCCCAGAACCGCATTAGCTTTTTTCACAGCCACATCACAGTCATCCTATGATCAACCAGTACTCCCAGGTCCTTCTCCTCCTCAGTCCATTCCAACTCAGTCCTTATCCACCTTACTATATTCATATTAATCCCCATCTTCTGTAACTTAACTAATAACTCCCTATGTAGAAATGCCAAATGCCTTGCTGAAATCTAAGTAAATTAGGTCCACCGCATTCCCTTTATCTAAAAAATCTGTTTAGCTTCACTTGTGGCTTTTAAAAAGAAGTTATTCTAATGACCAGCGATCAAATATATAATTGTGGTTTTGTTTTGCTACATTGGATTAGTAACTCTCCGTGGTTTTACATTCAGAAAGTGCTCCTATTACAAGGAAAGACAACAAGAGTACTGTGGTACTTTAAAGACTAAGAAATTTGTTCAGGCATAAGTTTTTGTGGGCTCCAATCCAATTTGTCAGATGCATTACAAGAGTTAGCGTTTAAGGCCAATATGGACCACCCACCAGTCATCTAGTCTGACTTCCAGTATATATCAGGCCACCAACACCACACATCATCTGCACACTAAACCTAAAAACTGAAATAAGACTGAAGTGTTACAGCCCACAGGAGACTAGACTATTACATGCCAAGGAAACAGGAGAAAGAACTAAGGTGCAGCAGTGCCTGAGGCCCTTACAATGGCAAGGAGTGATGGAGTGAGATATACCCAGATAATTCTGGCAAGAGACCCACATGGTAATTTCCTATGAATCTAAAACTACTAAATTAACTAGTTGCAACATAAAATCTGGTGTATTTGTTGCCCCAGTGGAACCCTGAAGGAGCTGTTCAGTCACTACTGATAACTCCTTCCTGTATGTGACTGGGGGAGAGCAAACCCCTAGCATAGGCAACAAAGACATGAGAGAGTACAGATCCCTAGAGGGAAGGGACTGTAAGAGTATATCAATTCCAGAGGGGTAGCCATGTTAATCTGTTTCAGCAAAACAAGTAAGTAGTCCTGTGGCACTTTTAAAGATTAACAAATTTATTTATCTCATGAGATTTCATGGGTATAATCCACTTCATCAGATGCATGAAATGGAAACTACAGTAGGTAGGTGAAATTATAAATGCAGAGAAGACTGTAGTTTCCATTTCATGCATCTGGCCAAGTGGGATTATACCTATGAAAGCTCATGTGATAAACAAATGTGTTAGTCTTTAAAAGTGCTGTGGGACTCCTTGGTTTTTTTAAAGGGTATATATACAGTGCAGTAAAACACCTGCATGCAGGGGCTCTTCTCAGGTGACTCAGGCTTATGCAGCTTGGACTGTGGTGGCCATAAAGTTACAATATAGACATTTGGGCTTAGGTTGAAGCCCAGCCTCTCCCCAAGCTCCAGCCAGAGTCAGGAGTGTTTTACTGCAATGTAGACACACCCTTGGGAAGAAAGATTAAGTTTGGGGATGCATATTGTTTAATTTCTAAATTACCTTCTTAATAAATCAAATAATTGCAGTAGGTTGTTTTATGATTCTACAGTTTTATCTGGAGGGAGGTAGGAGACTCTGCTAGTTTTCCATAGACTATGTATGTTTTCCTGTTTTATATTCAGAAAATACCAGCTATATTATATCACATTTCAGGTATATCACATTTCAGGCAATGAACCAATTGCCACTTAAACAGGAACTGATTTCCATTCATATATATGGCATTATCTAAGTATATTAATGAATTTTGAAATATCAAGGACTGGCCAGTGCTGGAAGCAGGATACCACATTTGATAGACCAGTGAGGTAATCCATACATAAATCTATATTTTCCAGAGTGTTGGGTTCAAATCCCAATTTAAAACACAAGTAAAAATAAATTAGCTGGATTCATTGTTATGATTAATTTGACACTTACCTAAATCAAAAATCCATGACTCATGGACTTTGGGTTGTCCTAGGACTAGCATGGCAGGTTTAGATTCATTGCTAGAACTGCTGAGAGAATTGCATGAACATTATGGTGCTTGAATTTAGGGGCGGGGGTAAGGGCAACATTCAGCCTTAACTAGAGCTCAGTGGCTTGATACACAGCAAAGCATAAAGCTCAGTAAGGCCAGGTGCTAAATCCCTCAATCCCTGACTTTAATAGGAGTCAAGGGCTTTTAACACTTTGCAAGAGTGAGCCCATAACAAACAAGAAGAAATCCCAATGACACATTGGTGTGGCAAGGGTATTCATCAGTGCAGAACTGTATCATGTCTCTCATTTTTCAGCCACTTTGCAGCTCTTATAACTCAGAACTTCATTGAAAATTAAACTTTTATAACCCTTAAGAATTTGCATGTCTATGGCCTTGCTTGTTAACTGAACTTTGTCTCTGCTCTGCTTGTAACCTGTGGTCCTTGGGTGCTGATTTATAACAATTTCTAAATATAGGCTAGAGATAGCTTGTAAGTTTTGCTTGAGGCTATTGAATTCTATGCCACTTTTGTGTCTCTGTTAGAAAGCAGGCTGAAGACATTCTTGTTCTCTCAAGCATTTCAGGCAGTCCTGTTCAGCTCTGTTACTCATTTTCTTGCACGTCTGCTCTCAGATATGACTTATGGAAAGCCCTTTATAAATTTGTAGTGCATTATACTGTGCAGATGAGTAGTGTATAGATGGGGATATGGGAATTCTCTAAGAAAAAAAAAACTTCAAAAATCTCTCTAGTTAACTATGTGAATATTTCAAGTGCCTGAGTTGATGAAGTTCAAACATTTTAGATTGGTTGCATTTTGAGATCCATAGAGTCTGTAGCTTGATTGTGAAGTAGAAGAAATGAGATGCTTGACTACTGTTGCTGATCTGTGAAGCAGGGATAAGCTTGCCAGAAATGAATCAGACAAACTTAAGAAACAGAAAAGCCACATAATTTGTTAACAGAAACACTAGGGCTATGTCTACACATGAAAAGTTAAGTCAACTCTGATACGTCGAGTTAACAAGGTCAACTTAAAGTCGACTTAACAAGTTGACTTAACTTTACAAGTGAAGCCTTGGCAAAGAGCGGTGGCTCCCTGCTGAGAAGGGTCCCATGGGTCCCTTCTGCCAGGAAGCCGCGGACCCCACCGAGAAGGGAGCAGAGGCTTCCTTCTTGACAGGACCTCCGCAGGTCCCGGCGAGAATGGAGCCAAGGCTCTTTCTCCCTGGGCCCCCTGGGTCCTGGCAAAAAGGGAGCCTTGGATCCTTTCTCCCCAGGACCCATGCAAGGCTCCCTTTTTGCCAGGACCCGCGCCCTAGGTCGACTTATAGAATAAGTCGACTTAGGACAGCCACACAATCTTTAGGTCGACTTAACAAATCGACTTAATTGTTAAGTCGACCTAAAGAGTGGTAGTTATTAAGTAGACTTAGGGAAAACCAGGTGTGGACGAGGCTTTGTTTAAGTTGACTTAAGCTTCCTTAAGTCAACTTAATTTGCGAGTGTAGACATACCACAGAAGAACAAAGTGGGATTTTTTGAAGTTTCTTCTATTCTTGAAAATAGTCCAGACTCATTATGATACCCTGCTCCTAAAGCTTATATTGCAGCTTTGCTTCAACCTGATCTGCTTCGCAGGAGATCCAAATAGCCTCAAGTAAAGTGCAGTCTACTGCAGTTCTATGCTATTTATTTGTACACCAGCAGTAGCTGTAATGTCTTGGCCCCTGTTAGTTGTTGATTGCCACAACTGAGAATCTTTAAATTAGCACCATCTTGCCTAGCTGGGGTCTAATGACTGTAGTTGTCATGGATTGATTGCTTCACAGATAACTCTAGATTATAATAGGAAGAAGAGTTGGCTTCTGTTTCTTCACCAGCCTTTTCCAATATGCCCTTTAAATAAGGGAAACATAGAAATAAGGATGTTAATATTTCATTACTGGAATTACAGTAGCACCTAGAGGCTTCAGCTGAGTTTAGAGCTCCATTGTGCAAGACATGAAAGTCCATTCAGATAGCTTGTTTATTCTGGGAAAGGGTTGACAAGGCAGATTACGCAGTGAATTGGAGACAAAGGAAAAGAATTCTAAGGATAGTTAAACTACCTTTCATACTCAGATTAGTATCACAAACACAGACATTTGCATGGAAGAAAAAGTTCTCGGAACAGGAAATACCCTTTAGTAGGAGGTGGGAAAAGGAGTTGTGTAAATGGGAATGAAGAGACACTCATCCTCCCAATTCAAGAGCTCAACCAAGCAATTAAAAAGATTTCAGGGTGATGGAAACAAACAAAAAAGAAAACGCCCCTCAGCTTTCAAAAGGTCAGAGAAAATTTGCTTTATGTAATTGGATAAAATCTTCTCAAAAGCACATCATTTGAGTTTTTGGGCTCTTTTATGGTGAGTAAAGGAGCTCAGGCCAATAAAATGTAAGCACCTTAAATGATACCCCCAAATCCATATTTAGGCACCTGAATAAGTGGTCTCCATTTCAGTGATTTTCAACATTATTTATTTATTTATTTAAGCCAATCCCAGATTTTTTGGGGCCCTCACTCTTTTTTTTTTTTTTTTTTTTTTTAAATGTTGGAGGTTGGTAGTGCTGTTGCTTTGAATGAATACTTTCTACAGTTAATTCTATATACTTTGTCTGTGTTTTTCTTCTTTAAACAAAACAAAAACAGTGAACAGCTTTTCTATAATCACTATCAAACTGCCATCTGGATATGATACAATATGTATAAGATTCTACTTGCCAAAATCATTTTCAGGACCATGCCCCAAAGAAAAATCTGCATCTGCTTGAATGGCCCGTTGGTAAATAAATCTCTATCATCCGTATGATGTTTTCCAATTTCTTTCTTAAAACCATATGACAGCAGATTTCAAGCTCATACTTAGGTTTAATGGGATAAATTGAAGACTTGCCTAAGCAAGGACTTCCAATTCAACCTTTTTAAAAAAGATCCACACACAATATAGTAAAACGCTTAGCAAACACAAATATGAAGCACTAAAATCTCATAAGTAAACTTGTTCTCAAAATATTTCCATGCAAGCTTGTGGAATTCAATAATTTTTAATGTCAAAAAGGATCATTATGATCTCCTAGTCTTAATACAGGCTATAAAATTTCATCAAGTGATTCCTGCATCAGTCCATATGTGCTGATTGAACAAGACCATGTTTTTTAGAAAGCTCTCCAATACTGACTTAAATTACCAGTAATGGAGAATCCACAATGCCTCTAGGCATCCTCATCCTCATTCAAGCATCTGATAAAGTGAGATTTTCATCCATGAAAGCTCATGAAATAAATAAATTTGTAAGTCTTTAAAAGTGCTACGAGACTCCTTGTTTGGCCTACAAAATAAGACCTCAAATCATTTTGGAGCTCTTATTTGAACCCTTTTCATTTGTCAGCATCTTTTTTATTCTATGTCTATGCTCTGAATTATGTTTCTCTATACATATTCATGCTAGCTCTCACTGAGGTATGGATATAAATAGTAATGTAATCACAGTAATACAGATTGCATTAGTGGCAAGTTTGTACTCTGCACTGTTCAGCAGTACTTAACTGTTCCTCTGCTATCACTACCTGTGCTATTTTAGCAACACTTCTCTTTATACTCGCTCATGGTAACTCTCACTGAGATAGCATTTGTGTACATGAGCAGAGGAATCACACCCTTACCTTATAGTGTAGATTTAACCCGAGAGTATAGAAACCAGAAGTGAACTCCATAGTCTGGTAACTGGTCTTACTAATGTTGTATATAGAGGTAATACCACTTCTGTACTTGTAATCAATATTCTCCTTCTTGTACAACAAAGGATCGCATTTGCTTTTAGCCACTGGGAGCTATGTTCAGTAGATTATCCACCATGACAACTAAGCCATTTTGATTCAGTGCTTTTTCAAAATACAGGTTCATCCAAGGTCATGTGACCTATATTTTAATTCAAAGATCTGCTTACTTTTAGTTGCATTAAAATACATGTTTAACTAAGCCAAATTTACTGTGCAGTACGGATCATTCTGTACCTGATCTGTATCACTCCATAAATTTGTGTTTATCTGCAAATTTCACATGCAATAATTTTATATCTTCTTCAAAACTATTGGTAAAGAAAATATCTGGGCATTGAGACCAGAATTGATGCTTTTGAGAACCATCTCTAGAAGCAAACTGACTGGTTTATCATTTTCTATTAACACCTATATTTCAAAATCTGTTCTTTAATCAGGTTTCACTTCATATGTGCCATATTTATTTTGTGTTGTACTGGTTTACAATCAGATTTTTTTTTTCAGTATGTATGAAGAGTTTGGGTAAAAGTTAACATGTATATCTCAGCAAAGACTTTTGCTTGTTTTAAATTGTGCTACACCTATGAAAACTTTAATTCCTTTTTATTAGGAAAAAATCCCCTCTCTGCTTGAAGCAACACAAGGAAGTAACTGTATATTGACCTCATCTGTTATTTTATAATTAGAGCTAATAAAATCTTTTAATGGAACAATTTTCTATTACAAATGCAATTTTTTTTCTAAATGTTTCACATGAATAGGTTGATTTCAATGAGAAAATAGAAATCTCTCTCCTCATTTTAATGTATTTATTAATCAATTGTATTACATTAAATATACTCTAAAATACTTTATTCATTATATGAATTATCAATATTCTATACACGAGATGGAATGAAATGAAACAAACAAAACAAAAGAAAACCCCTAAACATTCCTGAAGTATTGAAATAAAACTATTCTTTGGCTTCTATTTTTGGTGGGTTTTTTTTTTTTTCTTTTAAATGTTAATTTCCTGGGACATTAAGACTCTAGTGTTTCATTCTATTTCAGAAACTGGGGAGATTCAAAATCTTTGGATTTCCCATAGAATGGAAATTCTGTTTTCTGACCAGATCTAGTTTAATTTTAGGAATTCCATTTCAAACTAGTGAGAGGAAAAGGAATAGGGAATGGTGACAACGGGACCAGGGAATAGTGCAAGAATGATGAAATATCCCTTCCAAGCAGGCTAGGTGAGAGTTACACACAGCTGATCCAGTCCCATGGTTTTATTTTAACTTCTTTTAAGTGAATTTAGTGCTCATGTGAAAATGACATACAAATAGGTGCAGAACAAATGGAGGCCTACCTCTACACACTGCCCTACCAATGCATTACCCCTTGAAATGGAGAGTTAACCCTGTAGGAGGCATAAAGGAATGAATGGAACATGGAAAAATGAACTACCTCTTAAGACTTAGAAGTTAACAAAAATGCCCGTGGTGCAAAAACTTCAGTGCTGTCTAAAGCTCTTCAATAACAACTAAACTGAGAGTGCCAACCAGCCACCAGGTCAGAGGGTGCATCTACACTTGTAAATTGTTGACTTAAGCAGGCTTAAGTCAACTTAATTTACTCTGTGTCTACACTTGAGTTTCCTTAATTTGACTTAAGCAGTTCCTTAAGTCGAATTAAGGAAAAGTTACTTTGAATTTGTAAAACCTCGTTTTACTTTGAACTAACCCTTAATTCAAACTAATTAGTTAGTTTGAATTAAGTCAATGTGGCCATATTACTTGGAACTAACTGCTTAGTTTGAACTAACCAGTACATTGAGCTTAATGCAGCTGACTAATTCAAACTAAGCAAGTGCCATGCATGACACTGGCTTAGTTCGAACTAGCATTCTAGTGGGGCCATGCTAGTTCGAATTAAGTTAATTCAAACCAACTAAAATTAGTTCAAATTAGTTAGTTCAAATTAACTAATTCAAACTAACTTTGGTAAGTACCGACATAGCCATAGTGACTTGTGACAACTCCCCATGTGTACTGAGTTGCAAGTGGGAAACCAAAACCTGAGCCGTCCAGTCCTGCTGTTTCTATAGTTTAAATTTAGACAATTTGAAAGACTAAATTGTTCACTATAATTCAGTCAGAAATTTCTGATAAAAACATCACATAGAGCAGGGGTGTCAGTCATTTAGTTAGCCTTGGGGGCCATTTCTGTTAGCAACTTAGTTTGGCAGCCCACAAAATGATATAAGAAAAAATAAACCTCCCAGCAACTACTTATATACATTATCTATATACTGCCATTAAATCACTGATAACTCCCCCAAGCCCTCCACCTCCTGTTCTTGTCCTCACTCTCCTATGCCCTCCACCTCCCGCTCTTGCCCCCAAGCCCCCTACCTCCTGCTCTTATCTCCGCTCCCCCAAGCCTTCCACCAGACTGCTCTTGCCCCTTCTCTCCTGAGCCTCCCGTCGGGCTGCTCTACTCCGCCCTGCTCTCCCAACCCCACCCCCCACCAGGCCACTCTACTCACTCCCACAGTGCCCTGCTGGACCACACTGGAGGCTGGCTGGCTGGTTGTTGGCTGCAGAGTGCAGCAGCCACACTCTGCCCCGCCCTACCCTGACCCCTGGGGCTGACCAGCTGGCCCCCCAGTGCAGGACACAGGAGACCAGATTTCAGGCTGCAAATGGCCTGCCGGCCATACATTTAACACCTGTAATTGAGAGGCATTAAAGGTATAACATATTCAGCTTTGAAACTAAGGGTTGTATTTCCTGAAGAAATGGACATTTGCAAATGTAACTCCCTGTTCACTGAGATCATAGTTATGGATTTTGCAACCAAAAAAATGTAGACAAAACCAGATTAGTAAAATGCAGTTCTACACACCAATGAATTCTCTCTTGCAAGAAGCTCATGGAATGTCCATAGGCTGTTTTCATCTGGAATGATGGAATGCAGAAAGAGGCGAATCTCAATTGGGAGCAGAGAAGCTATTTTACCTCTGTATTTGGCACTGGTATAAATGCTACTGAAATATTTTGCCCAGTTCAAGTGTCCACAATTCAAAAAGGATGCTGATAAATAGAAGACAGTTCAGAGAAGTGCCACAAGAATGATTAAAGAATTAGAAAATATGCATTAGAAGGAAAGACTAAAGGAACTCAATCTATTTAACCTCTCCATAAGATGAAAGGGTGACTTGGTCACCATCCATAAGTAACTATATGGGGAACACATATTTGATACTGGGTTCTTCTATCTAGCGGACAATGTATTAACAAGATCTAATGGCTGGAAGATGAAGTTAGACAAAATCAGACTAGAAATAAGGCATATAGTTTTAACAATGGGTGTGATTAGCCATTGCAATAATTTGTCCAGGGTTATGGTGGATTCTGATCTGGTGTATGCATCTGACTGAGAAATGACTGTCAATATAAATTTACTTAAGACCAAAATATTTTTTTCTTTCTGGGAATGGTGAAACTTTCTCAGGTGATAGGCATGCTAAGGGTAAATATAATTAGATATAGGAATCTCACTAGGAGCATGTTGCTTTATAATATATTATGTAGAAGGTTTTACCATCAGTTTTCAAACTGATCATTGAAGGAGAAGCTAGAAGTGTGACCTGCATTTAGATATAAATGCACGAATTCCACCTACAGAGAGACCGGTGGAAGATATTAATGATATAAAAATGAAAGTATGTCTTTGGTGGTTTTAAAAACAGAGTTTTGTTTTTAACATAACTTTCCAGCACTTTTCAAAGACATGCAAATTTCGTCTTTTCCCACTGTGCTGACTTTTTTGTCCCTCATTCAGTTTTCGTGCAACAAGCAAAAATAAAGAGAACCTAAAGACACCAAATGGAGAACAAATCATAAATCAGTGCAAAAGGAATTCTGTTCTAGCAGACACGAAGTTTTTTCACTTGATTGGATTAATTTAGCTTGTTTTTTATGCAACCATAGCTGCAGAGATATGAAACCATTAAAACTCACAGTTGACAGAATGGTCTTTGAATGTACTTCTCCAAGAATAAATATCTGGCTTTTAGAGGAATAAACATTAAAATAGAGACTAGTGTGTCTTAATGGGGAAATAACACACTTTTGCTCAGTATGGTTCTTAAAACAATTTTGCAGTTTTATTTTCAGGAGCAAAATGAGATGTCATCGTAATGGCATCTTTAGAATATCATCAAAGCTGTACTAGAGAGAGTGAAACAAGGAAAAAAGTTACTTAGCTATAATTCTTAGTCTCTGGAGGTCTATAGTTAAAATAGTTCAGTCCTGAATTCATACTTTAAGTGTAAGAGTGGTAGAGCTGGCTAGAAAAGTGAAAGTTCTAAAAATCTCAGGAGAGACATAATTATTTGATGTGAAAATCAGAAAAAAAATGACCCAGTCCCCCCACAGCAGTTCCTGTTTGCTTAACTTAGACCAAACCTAACATGGTCCTCACCTCTGAGAAAGGAGTGGATGAGTGTGGATTTATCCTAACTATGCTTTCTAAGATCAATTATTGTAGATAAGTAATTTTATTTCTCCAAAGGTGAATAATATACTAATCACTGTTCCGAAGACTAAAAAAAATAAAATAAAAATCTGAGATAAATTTACTTCAGTACAAACCAATCTAGGACTAAATTTTTCTGGGGTAGCTTTTCACAGACAGTCTAACCAAAACCTCTGTTGGGTGGAGGGAAAAAAAAATGCATCCTTTCCTTAAATGATAAAGGAACATGGGGGAGATATGGATCAGAGCAGGTTCTATATAGCATGTAAAAAAGCTTCTAATGATTACACTTAAGTCAAAAGACTTCTTGTCAATGACTGTACTGTTCTCAAAACTTGGCTTGTTTTGTAGAATATGCTGTAATCTAAAATTAGACTAGTCTGAAGAATGTATATACTGTACTGTGTGTCAGGTAATAATTTGTACAATACAACCATGTTAAAATTGCTAGAGCAACCCTAACTTCAGAATTTTCCTATCTTTCAAGTGCCTAATAATATAACATTCATGCAGCTCTCATACTATTTTTAATTCAATTCCCTCTTACTTTTCTCTAAGTAGAAGGTATATGTAGGTAACTTGCTTGATGAACTAGAAATTTCCTTATACCAGTATGTCACTTTCTGTCTTCACAACCTTTCATTTGCATAGTTTAGAGGATCCAGTGTTCTGACAAAACTTTTTTCCAGTTTTTAAATCATCCATGTGTTGAATGAAAAGCACTTCCACAACAATTACAAAGCTTAACTAATTTAAAGCTTTAATAAGAAAAAATTAGGACAATATACTACTGCCTGAATTAAGCATAAGTAAAAGGCAGATAGAGCAGGATAGCATGAGTATCTTACCCAGACCTAGGGCACAGGTAGGCTATTTATGTCATCATTAGATTCCTCTTGGTCTGATCTTGGCTAAGTCCCTGTATTTCACCCTTTGTTAAACAAACACCTTTTGAACTTTATCTTATAACACCATCTTTGTCTTAGATCTTTTCATCTTATCTTATAACACCGTGCGTTAATTATTAAATTATTATTTAATAGATTATTAAAACTGCCTCATCTATAACATTATATTCTAAATATATTTTCTAATATATTTCTTTTATTCTGATAATATTTTAATTGGTACCTCCATGCTTACCTCCTTTTTAAAAAAATGCTTCCATGTATTAAGTATTTCTTACAACAACTGTCTCTTTACTCGTGTACTACTAGTGGTCTTGAAGTTACTGGTTAGTTACCTCTGTTCAGTCAGTGTTTATCTTCTCTAGTCTGTTTTACTAGGGATGCCTACATCTAATTAGTAAATCACACATTTGTCTTGTTTTCTTTGCAGTGTTATTTACACAGACCAAGAAGTCACTGTCCATAAGACACAAACTAACATTCTGATTTTTTTTTAATGGCTTTGAAAGCTGTTTCAACAAGACATGTAGAGAAAACATAAACAAATAAATCTTGTATTTTCTTATAAACACATTTAAATATTTCTCTAAGTGATGTTATTTAATATACACTTGTTTAACACAGTTCATTGTACATTTGTTTTTCATATATAACCACCTCTGCTTTCAAATATGTGTGTGTGTGTGTGTAGCACATATATGTTATGTGCACCTGTAAACTTGAGATTCTAGTTTTCAAAGAACTTTCAAAATACCAAGCTAATCACCAACGTAGTTTCTACTGTACCTCATTAGTCCCAATTCATTTAGCTTGTCTTTAACATTGAATGTTTCAGCTCTCTATGTACCAAAAAACTTTCTTGAGAGTGGAGCCCTCTAAAAAATATGGGACCTCCTAATACAAAGTTTTTAACAATAGGTGAAAGGGGTGTAAGCACGTCAGAGGGCAGGATTAGAATTCAAAATGACCTGGACAAACTGGAAAATTGCTTTACTTGACCTTGTTAACACTGGTTCTCCACATAATAATGTGACTTAGCGTTTTTTGCATGTGCCTATATACCTAACAAACAGAAGTTTCTACTTCATGCATTTGACAAAGTGAATTCTAGCCCACAAAAGCTTACATCCAAATAAATTTGTTAGTCTGTAAGGTGCCATAGGACTCCTCATTTGTTTTGCTGAAACAGAGTACCATGACTACCACTCTGAAACAGAGATTTCTGTTACCTGTTAGCATTGTTTGTGGTGCCACTGAGCCTCAAAAGATAGACACCCTGAGCCAATAAAACAACTGAAAAACTTTGCACTGAGATAGCATGGGTGCCTAAGTTAATACATAATTACTGATTTGTCTTGCTTCCACATGGTGTCCGTGCTACCTGAAACTGCACCAGAGTCACTCAAAGATGTTGGTACTGACTGTGATCTCCTTATAGGCAGTCTGCCAGTGGGGGGAGGGGTTGTAGTATCTAGTGCATGGCCCAATAGGCCCTGATTCAGAGCTGCATGCTGGGCTGGCCACCCAGAGTGCAGGCTGCCCCCCATGTGGAGCCAGCAGGTTCTGGCCCACCCAGGGCCGTCCCTTTGTAGGGGCAAGCAGGGCAGTCACCCTGAGCCCTGTGGTTTTGAGGGCCCCATGCTGTCCTCCCCCCCGCCACTGTGGACTATGCAGCCCACTCACTCTCCCAGCCCTGCTGCCTTCAGCTTCCCACCGAAGACAAGGTAGAGCAGAATAGGAGAGCAGAGCCCATCCCCAGGGTGGAGCAGCCGGCCCAGGGTTGGAGCGGGATTGCTGAGCCCAGCATCTGGGCCAGCTTACCCTGCCCCAACTTCTGCTGCTGGCTGGTGTTAGCAGACATGGCCCAGAGACACTCTACCCAGATGCATGATCAGACAGAGTCTGGATTTCTCTGGTTGGTGTCCCCTTCAGGTTTCCTCTGTTTAACCCTTTGATCTTCATTATTGTTCCTTGTCTCTCATTAGTTGTCCTCTGTGTTCAGCTGAGTCTCAGACTCAGTACCTCTTCCCCTTAGGCTGGAGGAGATATCCAATACATCATCTACAGAACCCTTTGTAAAGTGATTGCAATGTCATTGATCAGTTCCCTTCCAGTCCAATTTTCTAAGCCTAGAAGATAAGAGGGTTTTAAGATTTACCCTTCAAATCTATAATTGAGCAAATTCAGTTTTTTGGAAGACATTGTAAGAAAAACATTTTTTTTCTTTATAATAGCAGCTCTGCATAGAAGATATGCTTCACAGCTTGTTTTTTGATGAAAGAGAAAACAGGAATCTGTCTTTTGACAAGTTATAAGACCCTGACAATTTAGGATTAGAAAAAAAAAACATGGCTTTTTCTTTTTTTAAAAAAAAAGAGTATTAGACACTCTCATTTAATGTGCTAGTACTAACAGCTTTTTAACTGCCTACGTTTTCCTTTAATTTCATAATGTTAATTATAATTTTCCCTCCTTAATTAGTGTGTGTGTGTGTGTGTGTGGGGCGGGGGGGGGGGGAGACAGGACAGAATCAGTCTTACCTGTTAGTGAAGAAATGGTGGTTAAGATGAACCTTGTACAGGACTTAGATTTATGTGTGGAAATGTAAACATTAATAAGTAATAATGTACACCCCATTGACTCACTCATAAATAATAATATATGGCATTTATACAGTACTTTCCCTCGGCAAATTTCTAAATGATGAGTATGCAGAATGAGAAAATGTTGACACACTTCACACGGTGTTGAATAAATTATTGCTATCTCTTTAAAAATTATATGAAACTTTTAAAAGTATGCAACCAGGAACCAACAAGAGGGCTTTTAAAATATTACTGTTTAATGTCTCAGATACTTTAAGAATTAATTGATTTCCACCTGGACTCTGCAATTCAGTGCAAATAGCATCCTGTCATACATGAACATATATGATCTCTACAGGAACTGAAGCACAAAGTTAAGGAATACAAGATTTGAAGAGGCTGTTTAGTCACATGTAAGTAATGGTCCTTCTGGAATTTGAACAATAGAGAGGGAAATTGTAAAAAGACACTATTGGCTCTCAAGCTTGCCCATAAAACCATTTAAAGCTTGAAAATGTGTGAGAGTCCAAGTAATAGCCTATCATGTGATTGATTTTGCAATTGAGCAACCATAAAGAACATAGTTCTCCCCCCACCCCTCCCCTGCCCACTATCAGTTGCCACCAGATACCTGTAGTGTAGGGAAGTATACTTACTTCCAGGTGCTGTACTAAAATGTTGTTTTTTCAAAAATTACCACCTGTGCTATATGTATGGATGAGTCTGCCGTGGAGTGGCTTTTCCTTTGATTTCATTCTGATTAATTAGTAATCCTCAGCACAGACCACAGTGTTCAAGAAATCCCATCTTCCTTTTAATTAATTATGACCAGGTGGTAAATCTCTCAGGAGTCAGTGATATTTGTTTAGTACCAACTTGTTTCTTTTAGTAAATTAAGTCCTTGGTGGTTCCATGTTTCTCAGTATTTACCTTAGGAAATCTCAACTATTTCAGATGAAGCTACTATTCTAGATGCTGCTATTTGGCTATGATTTGCTTTTATTAGTCTGTATTTTTACCTACCAAATATTTTCTTTCAGGATACTATCAAATCACAGTGAGGATAGAAGTGGTAATAGGTACAAAATCATGGTATATGTCATTACTATTAGAATTTAATATGATTTTTTAAAATTTTAAGTATAGAGGTGTATTTGAGTTCTAGCCAGTAGATAGCATATGTCATTATTGAAAATTTCATACAAACAATTATAATTTCCTTTAATCCATGTTGTAGTAGTCACAATCAAACTAGTACTGCATGTATCTAAGTGACATTTGTAACAACAAACCGTATATGTATTCTTGACTTTTCTCTTAAGGTCAAGACCTATCAGGTTTTGTAAAGAAATAAGCAAGTGAATGACTTATCTGAAATGATTTGGTGGCCTCAATGCAGTTCCTAGTAAACAAGTAATCACATCATATATTTTTGTTTAACTAATAATAATAATCATAATTCTGGAATTCTTTATTTGAAGTGTCAGCAAAGTAAAACAAAAAAATATGGATCTTTATCTGCAGTCAAAGAACCGAAAGTATAACATTGCAAGCCTGGGGACACCTTTTAAATCTACCTTTGCACTCCTCCAAGCTTGGGTTATTCCCAAGCCAAAAATTAGAACAGCCTGATAGCTGCCTGTAGTACAGTAGTCATCAGAAGCCACTCTATGACTGCTGTAGAGTGCCACTGGATTTTCAAGAAGGAGTCAGACCAGTGCATGTGTGCAGGGTCAGCTCACTCCAATTAGCCTTAAAAGGCCACCTAGTGCTTGTGTGGGGGGAAAATTCTGATGAATGGAAGCTGAGATGCAGCAATTCTCTAGGAATGGAGGAGATAAGAACCTGCTGGGGGAGAAAAACAGGGTTTCAGAAAGCAGCCTTGTGTGTCAGTGAACACAGCATAGGTGGTTTCTGCAAGAAGTCCTGAAGCAGGGAGGACTGAAAGGTAAAAATGAAAAATTCCTTGGAAGCTGTAGACCAGAGTAGGTTGAGGAACTGGCTTTGTTAATTTTGCTTGTGTTGGAAAAAAGAAAACTGCTTACAAAGAGAGTTTAGGTATGGTAGTAGATCCTTGGTGAGCTGGAGAGATTGACTTTTTACAAGACCAATATACCAGTTATGGGTAGGGGAATAAAGTAGTGCTCAATGCAAAAATTGCCAAATCTGACACTGTTGTGCAGTGGCCTGAACTTTGTCAGCCAAGATAACAAATCCAACTCAGTTAATTGAGGACAAATAGACTGATACAAACTTGAAAAGTGTCAGTGAAAATAACTGAGAAGGGGGCTTCTAAGGGTTGGTCTCCAATGCAATATAAACTCTGTCTTAATAGAACTCAAATTAGCAGGCCATGAGTTTGTTAATTTAGGCTTGAACTTCTACTGGTCATTTTTAACTCCAGGATTTGTTGGACCCTTGGTCCCAATCTGGGTCTCCAGCATCTGCACTGTCTTATGTGAACCTATGTCCATCCACCCATATCCCAGACTTTCTAGTGCCCTCCCAAAATGTGTCCACTCTAGCTCTTTATTTGTTGTGCAATATGAGGAAACTTGACTGTATGCCAAACTTGAAAATCCAGAGAACAAAGGAACCCCTCTATGATTATGTGGTATTTTTTTTGCAGATCCCCAGAGAATGAATTCAGTGGGGTTCTGTCTACATTGCAAGTTAATGTGATCTGAGTCCTGGATCCTGACTTGCCTCAGGATTTGATTTTTCCATCCCTGTGGGAACCTAGTATCATAGTTCTGAGCCTGAGGTTAGAGCAATTTGTGTGTAGATTGAAGGGGGTGGGGGTTATGTTTGAACCAGAGTTCAATCCCTAGAAATTATAATCTAGCCAGAGTAAATTTGCTGGTTTATAGGACAAGCTGAAAGATTTTAGAAATGGGAGGAAATATTTGTAGTTGAAATGACTGAAATGTCTCATTTAGTTACTGTTAATGGGAGGCATCTGCCACTCTTCTTAAATGGTATTTATCTGGGGTTGCTCAGTGGGAACAGGGGATGGGCAGACTGGAAGGATTCAGCTTTTCCACCACGGCTGCCACATCTACTGCATCCTCAGAGCCTAGGATTTACCAAAACACCATTGGGCCTTCCTCATCCCAATCCTGAAGGGTGCTTTAACCAAACAGGGCTAAAGAGAAGAGACCAATGCCCTCTCCACTTTCTGCTAAATCTAAAGCAACATCTGATGAGACTTCGGTGCCTGCTATCATCTTCTTTGTCATGCATCCATTTCCGTTCCCACCTTACTTCCATTCTGTCTCATATTGCTTCTGACTTAGTTGGTCAACAAAACTTTGCAACACTTGGAGACCACTGTGAAAGAGGGAGCTAAAGGTCTCATCCCAATGCTAGAACAAGCTTTCCAAATCTCACCGCCTTCTGTAGCATGGGGCATAGCTCAGTTTCTGGTGCATTGTCTGTAGCTTAAAGTCTTTAAAACATGATCTGAGGACTTCAATAACTGTCTTGGGTTAAGGGATCTATTCCAGGAGTGGGTGAGTAAGGTTCTGTGGCCTCCATTGGGTGGGATGTCAGACTTGAAGATCATATTGGTGCCTTTTGACCTTAAAATCTATGGATTTATAATAAAACCATATGCTGTCTCTGTGTTACTCCAGAAGTGAATTTGTAACTATGAGTCTGCATTAGAGACAGAAGCTGCATTTTGTCTTTCTGCTGGGTTTTTTCTCTCTGCTCTTTAGTGGGTATATGTCTCAAAGGAAGCAGCAGCAAAAGCAGCTGCTTAATTTCTTATAGACTTTTCCTTAAAAGGGTACTTAATACCATCTTTGACTGTCATTTTGATATTATTAAACAGGGGGTTTTCCCTGTTAAAAACTCTCTACATCTCCTGGGAATTAGAAATATTGTTAAAATGAAAGCTGCATTTAATTCTCTATGTCAAATAATTCAAATCTTTTGCTTTTTTCTGTATTTTCTTGTAATGGGATGTTCTAGACCCTTTGAGGGCCCCTGTGGGAGACCTCATTGTCCTAATACATCCTATCCTAGGAAAGGGGCATTCAAAGTGCATCCTCCATGCCTTCCCAAAAAGGTTTCAGGGAAGCAGCCAATCAAAGCTCAGCAGGCTCAGTCAAAAGAAATTGTAGGACCTGGACTGAGACTAAAAGGGGCAGAAGGCTATCAAATTCCCCATGTAAAGAGATTGGGAAGAAACTTTGCTCAAGCAGGGATAGAACTGCAAAGATCTCCAGGCAAGGGGTCTAGGAGATACTCTGCTCATCTATAGATGTTGGATGAACAGTAAAGAATCTGCAAGACATTTGGGAGAGGATTCTCAAATGAGCCTACGGTGTTTAGATGCCCATTTCCACTTGAATTTCAAAAAACTCTTTTAAAATTCCCTGCCTTAATGCTTACCAATCACCAGGTTTGGAAGAAAGGTCCCTGGACTCAGCCATGCACTCCACATAAAAAACCAAACCTCTGTCCCTGGAACAAGCACCATACTTAACAATGAAACAACATGTGTGTCTAACCCAGGAATAGACATAGGTCAGGATCTCGGGGTGGGGGTGGGGGAGTGGAGTTATGCAGACTCTTACCTCTAATACAGAGCCTTTCCACCATGCCTGGCTAGATAAACAGACTCTCAGCCCCATATCAATGCAATATCCCCGCTCTGCCTCGCTTTCACATACATGCCTGTGCAAACACACTTTGGATTAGTCCAGTTTCTCTGTGCACTTGGATTCTGGTGTGCAGTGTGAACTCAGAATGGTGGGGATAGTGTGGTCTCTGCTGTACCTGGCAGCTTCACGCTGCATGTTTGTATGAATAAGTCCTTTTGCCCCAGCTCAGGCTGCTGCTTGCTGCCCTGCTTCTTCTTTTATTTCCTCTCTGAATCTTCCCAGTCTTGTGCTCTGTCCCATCCCACCCTCTCCACATTGTTCATAAACTCCTCCTCAGCCTTAGAGCTAATTCTGTGTCCCTATTGCAGAGTGGATCTTCCTCCTTCTCAGGTTATTTCAGGTAGCAGGGAGGGGTGAAGAAGGGAGGAACTTTCTGCCCAGCCCTATAATGTCTGTGTATGCTCTAATTCTCCTGTAGCCCTGGTAGAGAAGGGTTGGGGGAAACAGTCATGCTGTGGAAAGGCCAGAAGTGCTGCTCCCCACACTTTTTGTATTCTGTGGTTATGCAGTGAGCTTCATCTACGTAGCCAGTGGCAGCAAACCTAGGAGTGGCAGCAATCCATGGCTGTCTACACTTGAAAAGTTAGGTTGACTTTAAGTCGACTTAAAGTGGACCTTATTAAGTTGTCTTAACTTTTCAAGTGTAGATGTGGACCTTTTTTGGCCTTATTAAGTCGACTTAACGTTTTAAGTAGACTTAAAAAGGTCCAGCTAGGCACTACTCCGCATCTCCACTGGCTTAAGTTGACTTAATAAAGTTGACTTAAGCTCTAGTTCAAATTAAAATGAGGTGTTATTAATTCAAACTAACTTTTCCTTAATTTGACTTAAGGAAAGCCCAGTGTACATGCAGAGTAAATCAAGTTGACTTAAGACTCCTTAAGTTGATTTAATTTCTAAGTGTAGATGCACCTCTGGGCTTGTGCTATCCCACTAAAAATGGATGCGTAGTCAGGTAGCATTTATAAGTTGTGGCTCAGGCTCTGAAGCCCACTGCCCTATTATCTCAGCTGTAACATCTACAAATATTTTCAGAGCCCTAGCATGAGCCCTGCAAGCCTGATTTGGTTATTCAGGCCTGGGGGCTTACTGCTGTGGGCTGTTTCAAACCCCTCAGTGCCTTGAGTTCTCAGTTTTTAAAAACTGCACATTTAGTAAGTGTGACAATTATAGAAATTAAACACAAAGAAAACTTTCAAAAAATCCTACAGCTATTTTAGCCTGAAGAACTGGATTTTTTGGGTGTCCTCTATCCTGCGCAATTCAGTATTATGTTGTGCAAATGTTTGTGTCTGAAGGCAACTAGAATACCTGAGCTATTGAGAACATTCAATTGTGCAACATCCTCTGGATTCTAAAGTTTAAAATTAAATTGCTAATATTTGTTTAATGCCTGCAGATATTATATTTGCCACTCTTGTTGTTCCTGACAGCACTTGCATTCCTTACGGGGGGGGGGGGGGGGGGAAAAAAAAAAAAAAGGAGTGACATAAATTACTGAAGATGTATAATGATGTAGCATAGGATGCCCCCAGCTCTTAAATACCAGGGCTAGCTTCATATACCCCAATTTTGTGTTGAATTGATCTGGAAAGTAACGACCCACTAGTTATTCTGCCTTATAGCCACAATTTCTGAAGTCTCCATGGTGAATGGTTATGGTGAGCCAGTTTACAGTACCCCTCTTCTAGGGTGCTTCTCTGCATTCCATTCCCACTTGAGTGGGTCTTAGGAAGGAAGAGAGACCAGGGTGCTATACATTTCCTTTTGGGGTTCCAGGCTTCTGTGCATTTTCCCTGCTCTCCTTACCTGTATAAGGGCCCAATAGAATCTCATCCTCAATAAACTGATCAATTAGATTAAGAAAATTCAGTGATTGCTTGATTGTTTGGTGTTTGTAGGTTTTTGTATTTGTGGAGGTGGAAGCTTGTAAATCTTTCTTCCCACTCACTTCCCCCAAAACCATTCTGAGCTGTGCACTTAATCTGAGTAGCAATCACACAGCTCAGCAATATTGCTTTCTCTGGCTATCATACTCTATACTGTATATACTTAGAGTTAGTTTTAAAAAAATTGATAATTTTAAAAAAAAAGTAGTCTTTTCTTCTATAAAAGAAAGATTGCAACCATTCCTATAGCTGGATGAAAACAAAACTCTTCCAGACATTTTAATCATTTTGGGGAGGGGAGATTCAAATTGTATTTTTTTCTTTGAAAAAATAAAACTTAAACTTCAACTAGCTCCATTTTACTTTAGGATAGCAATACAATAGTGATACTGGATTTCACATCTGACTCACTGCACTTGATCAGACACTTCTGCTCAGATTTGTAGCTGAGGCTTGGATATTTGTGCTAAATACGTTAGCAGACTGAAAAAACCCCAGAATGTCTGAACCAGCTACGGTAAGAGGGAGAACACCAAATGAACCATTTACTGACAGACAACATAAGCTAGGAATTCAGAGATGAGGTAAAAATTAGGCCAAACATAGATGGAGCATGATGCCCAAGGATTGGTTCCTGCAAAGTACCCAAACCAATCCTGAAATGTGCGATGAAATATAGACGTGTAAATGTATATAAAGAAAGAGGCTACTCTGGTATGTCCTCTACTCGCCTGCTATGCTTGACTATGATCAAATCAATGTAGTTTTGTTGTTTGCCAAAAAAAGGGACTTAAATGATGATATTTCTGAGTTTTGGATCCCAGAGAACTGAATGAAGTGTCCCCCCCAGAACTATATAAGGTACTCTGGGTAAACTGAGTGGAAATGGTCTTGGAGGGAATCCAAGGGCTTTAACTCTCGGGGTAAAATCCTTACACGATGAAGAAGAATGACACAATTTCCATTGACTTCAGAGGAGCAGAGTTTCACCCGGGGATTTACAAAATTCTGCAACAGACTCAGTTTCCCTGTCCAAAGCCCATCAATAGATCTGCAATGGAGTATATTCCAGATGTGGTGTGGTCCAGTGTGACCAAGTAAAGCTAAAATGAGGGAAATAATTAGAATGATGCAGCTCAGTACAAATGGTTGTATTTATTTTATTAAGCGAGCGAGAGAGAGAGAAAATACAAGACAAGTTTAGTCAGACTCGCATTCCCATTCCTCAATGGAATTACAAGACTTAAGTATTTTCATCAGGCTCATAAGCTATTCAACTGTCTTTCTAAGACTCTGTGATGAATTGTAATTTTGTGCTAACCATTTTTCTATACCTGAAATTCAATATTTTCCCTTGCCATTTTTTTCTTGTACTTCCCAGGTAACAATCTTTCATTGCACCTGGATACTATAGAATCAAATATACCCTTCAAAGCTGAGAGTAGTGTTGGATCTTCTCTTTCACTGTATGCAGGGTTGCCTAGTAATTTTTTTTTTTTTAAATGAACCATCTTGCCTATCGATAGGCGTGCTTGATATCAGTGCAATTGCAGGTGAAATGAGACTTGTGTGACTGACTTTTAAGCAGGTGTTTGGGTTGTGAAAATAAACAGTTTATCCATGATTATCTTCTCTTTGAACATTTGCATTGTAATGGGGCCACAGAATATACTCATGAAGCAATTATACCTTTTTTAAACTTCCAAAGGTACACTATTAAAACATAACTGGCAAATTAGCACAGTATGGTGTCAAGTCTGTATCAACATTCAGAACTGCCTTCATCACACAGTTTATCTTTATTTTGTTTAATGTTCATCTAGGTACATTTGGATAAATATTTAATCTTACTCCAACTTTACTGAATATAAAAATTGTTTGTTCCTATTCCTTAAGGCTAGGTCTGAGAGATGGAATTTTTTTCTCATTCAGAATTGCTGTAGATCTGCAGTCACTATTGAGTCACTACTCAAATAGAAAGAGCTTATGCTTACAGAGATGTATCTTCTTTTTGGTTGTGTGTAAAGCTGGAAAACTGTAATTCCGGAGCACCATCCTTGTGCAATGATAAGAATAGAGTCAATGAGTATGTCAACGCCACAGTTAAAAACTCATAGCAGGCCTATGCCAGCTGACTTGACTTGCAGGCCTCAAGAGAAGGGACTATTTAATTGCTATGTAGACAGTTGGGCTTGGGCTATACCCTGAGCTCTGGGACCCTCCCACCTTGTAGGGTCCTAGAATCTGGGCTCAAGTTCAAGCCTGGACATCTACACCACAAATAAACAGCTCAACAACCCTGAGCCCAAGTCAGCTGGAATAGGCCAACCTTGGGTTTTTAATTGCAGTATAAACATACCCAGTGAGAAAAATGCCACCCATTGAGTCATCTACCATCACTTCCAGCAGCATTTCCTAAATTATCTAATCCATATACAGTCCTCACTGGATCTTGCTTTGTTTATGAAATCTGACAGGTTCGATCACAGCACAAAATGGAATGGCTGAAGGGTGATGTTGAGGACTGTACCTTTAATGACTGTCCTAGACAGTCTAAGACAGGCACTATGGAGACCATTTTATGTACAGTGAAATCTTATTCGTGCCTCTCCACTCAATCACTCTTTCTAATCACACTCAGTGGGTAGACTAAAATTTTGTTGAGTGTTATATAAAATGCTGTGGGTTTCTTACATTTATTTATAAATAAAAGTCTTTAACATAAAGTAAATAAGGAAAAGTGTTTTATTTCAGTTGGAGAACTAAAATGACATTTTCTTTTGAAGAACTCTTTTAATGATATAAAAGATAACGTGCATTATAAACAGTTATGCTAACACTTGTTAAACAAAATTATCAACATCAAATTATATGAGACTTAACTCACGTTTATCATAGCAAATGTGTACACTGTGAATACTAATTACTATGAACAATTATAGAGCCAGTGTGTCCGCAAGCACCATCTACTAAAATTAGTGAATCTTGTGCCTCCTATGCCAATGTGTTGCTGAAGTCTAGTCTGCAAAAATGTGAAAAAATGTTAATTTAAGCAAAAACTAATAACTTATTTGCCAGCTCCATGGAGTATCAAATTCCCAGTCCCTTCTATAAAAGTCAAAACACACAGAGACCAGTGACCCAAATGATTGCAGGCCTAAGTGAACGCAACTCTCCTATGCCAGTGTGACCTTTTTGTGAGTAAGGTAGCCCCCTGAAAAAGGCAACATCAAGGCAGGTTGTGAAAACTGGAGTAAACTCTCCCCAAACTGGTGAATTTAACTTTAATATTAACCACCAATCTATCTCAAATGGTATTCCTGATTCCAGACACTTGTTAACAAGGAGTTACACAGCCTCTTTTATTGCATTTCATTTTCTGGCTTCAAATCAGCAATTAGGTCTATAGTCAAGTGAGAAGTTATTTAACATTCTGCTCACTATAAAAATGTTCTCCAGATCTCCAAAAGGTCAGACATCTTATCAGATCAATACTGGGATGGATCTTACTCAAAATACCAGGCTGCCAACCAATCCTTTAGTAGCTAAAACTAAAGGTTTATTATAAAAGCAAAAAAAAAAAAACCCCAAGAAGAGAAATGTGAAATGATCAAGGCAATAAGATTCTTAGTAGCCTGGTGAGTTCTGGAGCATGTTCAATACCTGGCTGGATCTGTCAGTCCTTTGTTTCAAGGCTTCAGTTGTTGTAAAGATGTTGATCCAGAGATAAGAAACAAGGAATGAAAACAAAATGGAGATGATGAAAGCAACCTTTTATAGTTGCTGTCATGTGGCTTGTCCCAAACACAAGCTTAGAGCAAATGGGCAAGGAAAAGCACTTGCAGCGCCCCTGACCACAGGCATGTCCCTACATGTCCTGAAGACTCATGGGTATAGTCCCTGGCTTCTCTTCCTGGGCTCATTGGCTGCATCTACACTGGTAAATTAAGTCGACTTAAGCAGGCTTAAGTCAACTTAATTTACCCTGCATCTACACTACAGTTTCCTTAAATCGACTTAAGCAGCTTGCTTAAGTTGACTACAGGAAAATAAAGTTGACTTAATTAAAATTAAGTCGATTTTATAACACCATCTTTGGATTAGACCTAAGGCTTAAGTCGACTCCCTAGAGTCGACTTAAGCCAGTGTAGACAGGGGGTAGCCTTAAGTCGACTTAGGGCTACACCAATGCCCTCCCTGTCAGGCTTAGTTAAAGTCGACTTAAATTAACAAGTGTAGACATAGCCATGGTGTAGATAACTGCCCTTGATGATTCATCAGTGTTGACACTAACCTGCTTGGGGATATCATGCAGTAGCACAGCACAAGTTTTAGATCCAGAATATATCACATTCATAATCTATTGTACAAAGATGATGCATACACATAGATTATATCATATCAGTAAATAATATCTTTTCCATACCTTATATGGCATGTTTGCAAAACTTGTTATAAGTTTACAATATTAATGTCAATAATATAAATAGTGACTCCTAATCCAGACTGTGCCATAGTCAGAAATGGATTTGATTCATTGTCTCCTCTTTGTTCAAGAATAAAATCTCTCTCCCTCCTATGGCTGTACTTCACACCACAGTGTTTTATTCACCACTTTGTTGCTCCCTTGAAATGAATAGGGTTATATCAGTATAAAACTGAGTGAAACTGGATTAATTCTGAAGGGGTAGCTATTCCAATATTTCTTTCTTTTGTTAAGTGAAAGTGTTATTTCCAACCAATATTTCTAAAATCTTATTTTTCTTGAGACATTACCATTCTGACTTCAACGAGGAACAATTTAGAACAGATGTTAGTGGATAAGGCGGTAGTAAGTTGCTGCATTGTACTTTTATGAGAATTTTATATTCCATTTAGAAAAGAGTTGCAATGTTAATTTAAAAAAAAAAAAGTGAGATGGCCTAATACACTAGAAAAATAGATACTGTCCCAGAGAAGGAAAGGCACCAAACAGCAAATCAAGAAATTAACTTCGTCAAAATTAACATCAACAAATCTCTTCTCAAACATAGGTAGCAAATCCACCAAAGGATAGGAATCCCATACCCCTTTTAGAGGTTGTTAGTTTGTCAGTTTTTACATGAATTCCTTTGTAGATATCTTTTATATTTAAAATATGAACACCCGGCTAGTTATCTGAAAACTGAAAACATTTCCAAAGCATGGTCAATCCTGTCAGTTTTAGGTTGGGACCCATTGGGTGTTGAGTGCTTCTGAAAATCAAGCCACATATACAGATGATTCAATATAGGTGTATGATTCTAACTTCTGGCTTTCAAGCTAACTAATCCTACCTTTCAAACTATTGGCATTTATTCTGGAGCACTCCTGCTGTAAATGGTGTATTTTCCATGTCTTCACTTGGAATATTAAGCCCTTCAGACCCAGGAATAAACATTTCACTTGTATCAGACTGTATAAAGAGCAAAATGCAATGCAGCAGAATAAAATCCAATAGTAAGGAAAAGACTCCCAGAGTCTGGAAGTAGTAATATAGGGGGTTGAAGCAAAGGGACAACAGGAATAGGAATATAAAACCTCATTCAGTAATTGAAAAAGATTGCATATGCCACACCCAAATCGCTATGATCTGCAGAGACAGAGCACAATAGATCTATCAGCAAACAGAAAACAAATGGCATTCAAAACTGAATATAGCACAACTTGCAGAATTTCGTTGATGTTTTTACACACAGGATGAAAGGCCAAGATTTGAGAGCCTGATTCAATTCAACTTGTTGGTATGGGAAAGAAAGGTAGCGTATAAATCTCTATTACCCAGGAACTTTTTCATTCAAAATCTTAATATGAGGCCGAAAGAGTAAGGGGAAAATACCAGTAATGCAACTGGCAGCCAGTTCTTGCCAGATTGTTGCCTACCCTGAGACAGGTATGACTGGGATCTGACAAGTCTACTTCCCTCAAAAGATCTCTTCTTGTAGAGCAAGATCCAGTAGTGACCTAATAAGTTATTCCATACTATAGCCAACATCCGGCTCAGGTAGTGTCTCTCCCCTGTGCGGGTAGGCACTGATGGGATTTAGAGAACATTACACTCTCTCTTCCTGGACTTCTGGGTTTTAGAACCTCAAGCCCAAAGTTCAAGGTCAAAGATCAAAGGGATAGTAATGGAATTTGTGATGAAATGGGAGACACTGTTCAAAAACTGGCTAGGCAGGTGAGGTGTTTGCAACCTTCAGGCATAAGGGATAGAGTTTACTCATAAGGATTGCTAGAAGTGAAGCATTGTCCAGGATCATGGGATGGGTCACAGAACTGCCATTCAGAGAATGATGGAGGATACTACCAGCTTGGTAGCAATGAAACAACTAAATACTTCTAGTGGATGTGTAATGAGACTCTGGGCAGTGCAAATGTGTCCCGTTATCGTACTAGCACTAATTAGCAAAAGTCAGGTGAGCTGAGGAGTTAGAAACCCCTTCTAGCATAGCTGAGTGGAAGTCAATAGAATGGATGGATAGATTGGGTGGCATAAGGAGAGTTCATGTCTCCTTGCAGAAGACATACTTAGACAGGCTTAGCCTAATATGCCCACCTCTGTGAAAGAGAAACAAAAAAGGAAAGAGTGGAAGAATCCCACTGTTCAAATGTATGTAATGTGGGGCAAATGGAGGAGGAGAGAGTTCTTATTTTGTGCTAGGATGGATTTCACTCAAAAAGCTTAACAGACAAAATTAGTCATAAGCTAGAGAAAAATACAGAGGTTATGAGGAGAACTTTGAAGAACAGAAATGACTTGGGAAGTGGAAGAGAGAAGAGACCTGGGTATACCAGGGAATGTGAATAGAAGACGGCAAGGCTATCAGGTAATTCAACAATTGTAAAATGCAGTAAATCATATGATTGGAATACTTTTAATTGTAGGGGATATGATGTGACTTTGCAATTGATGATACTGGGCAGACTTAGTACTGGAGGAAAAAGCCTTCTTTCTCTCAAAAAAACTGTCTTGTACCAAAGACAATGATAGTGTGGACTTCCACACACATACTGTTTATCTAATTTATAGCTTGGTTCTAATCAAACAAACAGTAGGCAAACAGAGTGGAAAATGATCAAATGAGGAAACTGGCATATAGGGTTCTCCCCCCTCCCCTTTCTTTCAAAGGGGGAGCCATGCATAAGGTACCAAAGAATCTGAACTAAAAACTTTGATTAATTATGTGTTTGTTTAATATGACACCTGAAATTAAAGATTAGAGAGACGCTATTTAAATGCTAAATTTGTGAAACTAGTATTTTCATATCTATCTATATCTATATCTATCTTTATACAATGTATAAAATTTTTAGATTTTTTTGGTTGGCTGAGGAAAGTTGGATTTAAGGTAAGAAAAATAGATGGATATTTGAAGTGGAAAACAAACATGTAACACTGGTATAGTCTAATTCAGTGGTTCTCACTGTGTCAGGACACATTAATGTGTTGCCACATAGAAGTAAGTGTGTCATGGAGAGCCAGGGAAATGGCTGGATTTGGCCTGAGGGGAGTGGACTGGTGTGTCCTGTAGGATCACAATATGCCACCAAGTGTGTCATGACCTGCAAAAAGGTTAAGAACCACTGGTCTAATTTATCAAGTGATGAAGCTTCTTAAGTTGTACACTTCTAATGACTTGTATTTAATAAATGACTAGAAGAGAAAATGTCTTTGAAACAATTTACTGCTCAGCAAGTCAGAAATGAATAACTTACTGATAATATCTCTAAATAATATGAAATGTGCTAAATGGATGGAGTAAAATGATTTTCCACTGTTCATTAGGGCTAAAGTGACAAACAGGCTCCTACCGTAAGATATGCATGCAGGCAGGTATGCGTTGTCCTCTCATCTCACAATCAAGTATGAAATAATTACATGTACAGTTAAATATTTGAACTTGTGATCATATAGTCCATTGGAGGAAGTGGGAGCCTTTCAATTGATTTTAATTGGATCATTGTGTTGGATCAACATAATCAACTACACGACCCTGAAAGGGAATATATATATATACACACACACACACACCAAAAAAAGAGTATGCGAGAAAGTGGCTTTCAAAGCCTTCCAATAATGATGAAAATTCACTATCAAGAACAGGAAATCACAAATAAGGGCCTCTGGTTACTTACTATCTTGTAAAGAAAATAACAATGACAATATTGGACAATGAGGTGGAAACAATGGAAGTATGGTACATCTAATGCTTTGGGCAAGAGTACATAATTCCAAGTAACAACACACCATGAAACAAAGTATAAGGGGACGGGGAACAAACTGGCAAAAACCTCTATCTTTCTTGCAAAATGCTGCATAAAAAAATACTTTTATTTTTTTGTTTTGTTTTTTTTGGTGGGGATTTTTTTGTTTGTTTGCAGTTGACCATTAAGGTGTAGCATCCTCTCAGAAAATAACTGAAGGTTATACACCTCTTAACCAATGTTAAATGAGGATTTCTTTAATGACTGAGATTAAAATGCTTTGGGTAAAAAGCCCAGGTGGTGGTGGTAGTATTATTTATTTTATTTGTGAGATAACAAATAATTATAGACAGAGATCCATACCCTAAAAGGTATTTAGATGCCAGACTTCATGGGTGTTTGAGGACCTGGGGCAGAGACCCATAGCATCAAGTATACATATTTTTGATGTTTGGGGAGAAACTCTCCCTGCAGGAATATCTCTATCTTTTCAAGTATGCTTATCATGGCCTTAATAGGCACATTCATAGTGCAACATGTTGAATGGGTATCAGCCTTGGGATAGCTTTAGACAAAAATTAAGCACAGGAAAATTCCTAACGTATTTTCAAATGCCAGCCAAATCACTGGTAAACTTAGCCTTCAACTACACAGTGACTAAAAGCAATTCAACTAAACAATCCATTATCTTCAGGATTGATGAGTGACCTTTGAGTACCTGGTTCTCCCCTTATGCATGGTTCCAATGGAAATCAGAATACAGATCATTCCCATGAGAGAGATTTTGCAATCTTAATTCCATTGCGGATGGATTCATTTGCCTATCATTTTATTAACTGTTACAAAAAAATCCTAAATGAGCGGAATGAGAACTATTTTAAAAAAAAATAAAGCCTCCAGTTTAGGCCCTGATTCAGAGACGTGAAGAAATTTAACTTTGAACTCAACAAAAGCTTGTTCTTCCCTCCCCAGCATCCTACCCTGGCTCTGGTAGGACCTTACTCTTCCCTCTCACCAGTCCCTGGCCCCAGCCCTAGCATTGGCAGGAGCTCTTTCTTTCACCAAGCCCAGAAAGAGCTCACTTATCTGCCTTCACCATGCAGTCTGAGGCCAGCGGTGTTCTGTGCCCCTGATGATTACTGGGGGGCTTTGTTCTTCCTTATGCTCCTATGTTCACTCCCCTGCCTTGATCAAATGAACACACTCCTAGCAAGAAAGATGCATAGTAAATTCTATTGCACAGTTCATGCTAGGAAATACTATGTTCATCAGGATGCATATGCAGTGTCATAACCTTGATTTTTTACACTGATATTGCTCACTAATCATTGGGTATCTTTGAAGTAGGTTTAGATAAATCGGTTCTGATATAATAATTAATAGAACTTTCGTCCAAACCATTATTGGTTCTTTTCAAAACAGGTTGGACAAATGTCTGTCAAGAATGGTCTAGGATTATTTGGTCCTGCCTCAATGTAAGGGTTGAACTTGATGACTTCTCAAGATCCCTTCTAGCCACTTCTATGATTTTGAGAGAATGTGAAGCTTGCTGCCTGCCCAATCCATCAGCAAGTTCGACCTACTGAGGCCTGGCCTACACTTACTGTGAAATACGGTGGCAGTCAACAGAACTTACACAAGCTATGCAGAGTAGCTTGAGCAACTCCTATCAACTTTGTAACTCCGCTTTTATGTGTCATCTTCACCATGCTGTTCTGACAGGAAATGCTTTCCTGTCAATGCAGTGCTATGCCACTTGAAAGGGTGGTTTTAGTGCATCGACTACCAGCGACTTCCTGGTTCGATTGAGTGTGTCTTTACTGATGATTAATTGAAAGCAAAAAATCTATTCTGCACTGTTGGCAGTGCTGTTGGCAGTGTAGACATAGCCTGAGACTTTTTTAAATGTTGGTGACTGAGAGATTACACAAGGCATAGACAGAAAGAACAAGAAGTAGGCAGGAAATATGGCGCACAAGCCACTGCTTGCAAGCTTTTAAATAGGTTGGGGAATCGGAGTCTGGAATTCTGATGGACACAACAGCAAAAAAGCCTCTACCTAAGGACTGCCTGCTTTAATGATTTCCTGGTGTCTACTAGCTCTCCAAATGCAAACTTCTCCTTTCATCAGAACTTGGGCCTAGAGTCTGGCAAGTATTTAGACACTTGACTTCATTTTATGTCAAGACTTTTCACCAGCATTCCTTTCTGGAGCTGGCCTTTAAACTTTGGCAAAGTCAAGCAGCTGCAACCTCAGTGGCCATTTAGCAACAAGTAGCTACTGGACTACCTCTCCTCTTCCAGCTAGTAAGTATTTGTGTGTTTTGTTTTTGTGTGTGTGTTTTGTTTTCCCTCTTATTGCTGATATGGCACATTTTCATCACAGGAATATAAACTATGTATCAGTGGGTATAGTGCAGTGGTGCTGGCCATCAAGGAAAGGGAGGGAGAAATTACAATGCCTGAGGAAGATATCCAAAGAGGCATGGGAAGGTGGAATCAATGGAGATGAAGTCCAAGTTCAGAAAGTGCCTGAATATTCTAGGGTTTATTCAGACTGACTACTGGAGAAAATGGCATTTAAATTTCTCCTAGCTTCCATGCTGAGTTTTACATAACTGCATTGCCTCAACAGAAGGGCAAGTGAAATGTTTGAGTGTAAAATTCCAAAGTGGTGCAAGCAAGCTCATTTTAGACTCAGCTAAGAATATATTCCCTGTTGTTCATATTTTTAAAAAAGCCAGACAGAACAGCCCTGAGTCATTAACACACCAGTGTCTCCAGTCACTGCATGCATTTCATTTGCATGTTTACATGTAACTAATTTAACATCAAAAAATATTTTTAGATTGAATTCATATGTTATGTTGGTGCTTCCCCACAGATTGTGGAAGCTACACTCTCAAACAGAGAAATAAACTTCCTGTAAAAATTAAGCAGTTTTTGTTCCATGTTTTTATACTACTAATACAGCGGTTTTCAAAGGCGAGATTAAAAAGCTCAATTTTTAAACAAAGATAGTCAAAGTTAATGAGGAAATATTTTATGGGTTTTATGGTTATTGAAGAGCCTATAGCAGGTATCACTTTGTAATCCTTTATACAACCATTTGTGGCTAGGCTGTTTCTCCTAGAGGCATGGGTAAATACGTTTCCATAGTGCTGTCAGGCAGGCAAGACATATAATCCCCAGATATAGACCAGGAAAGCTAAATTTTATTAGTAGATAGAAAACACCAGGGAGCAGTGCACAAATCTGTTAATGTATTTCTCTTTTATTAGCCCAAACTCTCTTCCAGTAAACACCTTTTTAAAATGATCCACCTGGGGATCATGATATTGACTATAAATATCTCTTCTTTGAAAATGTACTCTAGCAACTAATGGCCGAAAGACCATTGGGCTTTGGGCTTTAACTTTAATGGGAACAAATCTGGGCTATACATGTGCTTATTAAGCACATATGAAGAACTCTAAGTGGGATTTCTATTTTAAACTGGGGGAGAGGGGAAGGAGGAATTAATTAACACACTAAAGAATCTCATGCTCAAGGATTTGGTCCTGAAGTACCAGTAATTTATGGGTATGTCTACACTAGCATTTTAGGTCGACTTAAGTAGCCTTAAGTCAACCTAAATTACTCTGTCCACACTGGACTTTCATTAAGTTGACTTAAGAAATTCCTTAAGTCGACTTAGTAAGAACTGCCAGTTAGGTCGACCGACTCCTTAGGTTGACTTAAGCAAAGTGTGGATATGGGTTAACCCTTAAGTTGACTTTATTAAGTCAACTTAAGGGCATTTCAGTCAACGTACTAAGTCCCTGTTCAGGGTAACCACTTTAAGTTGATTTAATAAGGTGGAATTTAAGTCGACTTAAAGTCAACCTTATTAAGTCAATTTAACAAAGTCAACCTAACTTTTTTCTAGTGTAGACATAATCCTTATGTATAAGTCTTTCTTTCTATCAGTGAAGGGATTCTTTTATCAGAGCATCAGTGTGAGGCTGATACACTTCTTAACATTGACTTAAGTTTTATTTCAAGAGCTTAAATTGAATTAAGTGGTGTATTGGCCATCAGTTTGCACTCTGCACTGAGGTTAATGTCACACCATGAGAATTAATTAACTAGTTATTCTTAAACTTCTTGAGCCTGGAACCCCTTTAAAATTGTTTTCCTCTGTGATGTGCTCTGGCTTAATCATAAAATGTGGAGTCAGAAAGGACCACCAGATCATCTAGTCTGATCTCCTGTATATCACAGGCCACCAACACTATGCACATATAGTACCCACATACTAAACCCAATGCAATAGCTACTCCCTAACCCTCTCCCATATTTAGCTTTAATCTTTTTGAGCTCCTGTTATTGAAATGCCTGAGGGTTAGAAAATGACATTGTCCTGAATAATAGATTATGAGTAGAGCTGATTGTATTTTTTTTCTCACTATGAAATTTGAAAATCAAAATCTAAAATTTTGACCAACAACTGAAATGTTGATTCTGCTACAACAATTCATTTGCATCATGCTGCTCCTTCTTGTTATTCTAGGGTCACTCGTCAGGCTACATCCCCTTTCTCGGTAAAGGGAATCATTGTGTTATGAGACATAAAGTTTGGCTGAGAAGACTGGCCCATGAAGGAGAATATGAGCATGAGGCACTCAAATGACAACTTCAATGGCAGCATTTTAATATTTTCTGTTTCATATAAAATATGAAAACTCTTTGGTTTTGGGGCATTCAGTTTTTCAAAGAAAATGTTTTTCACAGAAAGCAGGCACTTTTCATAAAATATTTCATTTAGTCTAATTCAGTTTGCTGCTGCTGTTGTTTGGATTTAAAACATTTGGTTTCGTTTTTTAATTTATTTGATGGGCTTACAAAATTGTACTAGTTTTTCTGTAGAAGGAGAGAAATCCTATGGATGGCATTTTAGGAGTATCCTACCTGTTTTTCAAAAACCTGTCCCCTGGGTACAATCTAGTGCAAGTGGAAAAAAAAAGAAGAAAGAAATTCTATCAGTAATAGTACCCTCAGAAGGGTTGGACTTACCAAGATCAAATACAATGTACTCTTGCCCCAAGCACATTCAAACTACATGTGAAAAAGAGCAGATCTATATCTCCCTTTCATCAAATATATTTTTAATGTTCAGCTTTGTATTACTCAGTTGCTCTTGCTCACACTTACTTCTCCCTTTCCTACAAATACTCTTTTCTTTCTTTTTATTTATTTCTATTTCCTATCACTTTGTCATTCTCTTTACATCTTTCTCCTCATCTTGTGCTGCACTTAATGGAAGAGCAGGATGCAGAGTTTGACCTACATTTCTTCAAATGCAGACTAGGAAGATGCAGAAATGTGTGGGTGAGATTTTCCTCAGGATAGTAGTTAGTGGCCATGTAGGTGGCCACTAGTGGCCAAAGCTGTGCTGGATACCTTCTTCAAACTACTGAAGTAGCTATAATTCTTCAAGGATCATCACTGGAGATCCCAAGGGTAGATCTGAGCAAATATAATTTATTTATTTATTTTTTGTGTTCAGTAGCTGAATGGAAATAATTGAAGAGAAAGTTTGGTCAGTTTCAAAACAAACCTGATTTGTTTAATCTTGCTAAAATTAAGAAAAAATAAGTCTAACTTGTGTGTCTTTGTTTTATTAGTATTTGAGGGGCATCTGTTACCCTTTGTTTTACAATTTTTAAAAACAAATCTTTTTGAAATGCAGGGAAAAGCTTGTTTATCAAATGTGACCCAAGTTAACAAATAGTCTTGTTCTACCTGAAATGGAATTTTTGACTAATTTACTATTTGAGTGAAAACTTTTGTTCACCTCTTGTAGAAGGATCTTGAAGCACAATCGATCCAGTTCAGAGCTGATTGGGTGTCTTTTCATTGATTTCAGAGGTTGCTGGATATGTTTAGATTGAGATGTTGTAGACAACTGGGACTCATCTACATGCATCCTCTCAGCTTCTTCTAAGTGGAACATTTTACTTATGCTTGGTTCTGTTGTAAGTGCAGGGGACTGGACTAGATGACCTCATGAGGTCCCGTCCAGTCCTACAAATCTATGTTTCTGTGGCCATGTGGTTGAATAAGTGAAAGAGATATTAAGCATTTTTCTCCCCTACATTGCATGTTTAACTTTTTTTCACATGTTCTCCATTCCAATGCACCTGTATAGATTGACTTTTTTCCTCCTACACCTTGACTATTACTTTTACAGATCTAATATATTGGCTTTTGGGGGGGGGGGTAAAGTAACAATATTAAATTAACTCTAAAATCAGAGTGACGGCTCCTAAAGTTTTTATTTTACACTTTAACGTCACCAGCATTCTGGTTGAGCACCGCATACATCAGATTAACACTCACCTCCACCTCTAAATTCAAAGGTATATTGTCTTTGAGACTCAGCTGTCGGGCTGTTTAAGTAAAACCTATTTTGTTTGTGTGGAAAAGATGACAATAAAATTACTTAGGTAGCATTAATGCCTCAGGTCTTCAGTAAGCACTAAATACATTTGCTTCAGGGTTGGTTTGTTTTTTTAATAGAAAGAGGTCTGTAGCAGTAATCAAGTCCGAATAATCATCTAGGGGAAACCCAAAATCCTGAAAAATACCATGAGGTTCAGGAAAATGTGAACTCTGAATTCATCTACCTCTAAGTATTACACCTATTTTTAAGACCAGAAAATGGGGGCAAGCTAGTTAAATCTACAAAAGAATTGTTAGTTTGAACTGGTTTCCTATCTTCTATTGCATTATTCAGAGAACCACACATTATCTGTTAACTGAATAAACTAGTATTCACTAAAAATAGGCTTTAGGATTCTTTTATTAGCCTTCTAGGAACCCAGTGCCTAAGTTGGCATTAGTGGAGATACGCTAACAGAGAATTAGCCTTTTAAAATATCACATTCCTGTGTTTTCTTTTTATAGCAAACTATGAAACAATTTCTTTACAATAGGATCATCTCTTCCCCTTCTTACAGAGCTTGATTGATTGATGAAAGATCTATTACCATAAATAAGGTAAATGTATTTTTTTTCCATTGCTAAATAGAAAGTACTGCCAAATTTTCCGACTTATGTGAAACTATCAAGGTACTATTTTCTAGAGAACGGATTTGGGGTCAAACTTATCTTTTCCATATATGGTCAATATACATTAAAGGAAACATTCAGTAGAATTTGAATTGAAATACTTAGCCATGTTTTTAATTCTTGCATAAGAAATAAGCTTCCTCACATAAAGAAACTTTGAACAGAAAAAACACTCCCAAATTCCAAAGGGGTAGCGGTGTTAATCTAGTTCAGCAAAACAAACAGAGTGTGATGGCTCTTTTAAAAACTAACAAATTTATTTATTTCATGAGTTTTCGTGGGAGAAAATTCGCCTTCATCTGATGCTTGAAGAATATCTTCAAGTGTCTAATGAAGTGGAATTTTTCTCCCATGAAAGTTCATGGGAGAAATAAATTTGTCAGTCTCTAAAAATGCCGCAAGATAAGAAAAGCATCCAGAATTAAATGACTACATTAAACCAAGAGTTTTTGAAGGGATATGAACCTTCACAATACAAACTATAAAGTAACCTCTATGTAATCAGTAAAAAAGAAACTTCCCCTGTGAGCAGGCTATTTCATAATTGCCTACTATGGACTCTTTTGGACCCTGTTGTGAAGCAAATGGTTTTACACAGGATCAGAGAACGGAAATTATATAGAATATTGGCCAGATCTTCTAAAGCCACTATGACACTATGTTAAGTGAAATGTTTCTCTCTGATTAGAAACGGTAATCCTCAAATATTGTTTTCTTAGAAAATGTTAAACACCTTACTGTGGAGCAAGTTGGACAGACCAGTCTTAAAGTATGGACTGTTAAGTTTTGATTTGGGACTTGTCCTTTGATTCTGCCATTATGCAGATTCAAAAGCCAAAGTTCTCTGATAAAGAGCTCATATACGGACCAAAGCTGCTCTCTAAGGCTGGCCAAAAACAAATTGCATTTTGCTAAATATTTTGAGGTTTTGAAGCTTGGTTTCATGTCATAGCAGAAAAGCTTTTTTCTCATAATGACAATGACTAATCTTATACCTCATAAAGTGCATCTATTCCATATTCCAGACACACCTACAACCTACATCTATTAATATCACACAAAAATTTCAAACTGGAGACACACTGATAATCATCAGAACTAATAACTCTTCTAGTCCCAAACCCACCGAGTTTTCAGAAACCTAAAAGGCTAGAAGTGGTAGATTGTTCAGTCAAAAACTCCTGTAATCTCATCACTAGAAGATGTAACTCCTGCACCAGAACCATTGTGCAGGAGGATTTAGCTACTTAGCTCGCATTAAAATCAATGGGCCTTAGGTAGCTAACACCTGCTGTGATGATTTGAAAGTTTAGAGACATAATGTTTAATTTGTGTGTGTAAGATGTTTTCCTAAATAAACTTTCTACAAAATTTCAATTCAGTATTTAAAAATCCCTAAATATATCACACAATTAGCCAAGAGTAGTATGTTTTGGAATTAGATTATTTGGAGGGGAGTATCTAAAGTTTTTCTTCATAAAGAGTTGCCATTTAAAGGCAACCACATTATGGTGTAGGGCTTCTTATACATGACAGAAGTTAATTCCCTGAATTCAAATGACACAAATTAAATATTAGTAAAGGAATTTAAACTTTTACATCACAAAAGACATTTCAATGAGTAGGTGATGACATCCCCTATAATCAAAACAATAATCTCTTTCAGCAGAAGATGTTACCTGAGGAGTTCATTGAAAGAAATGCTTAAATGCAGCTAGTTAAATGGCTGTATTTGAATATGCTATTATGAAAGACATTCTAAGTGGATGTTGTATCCGATGCTTATGAAGATTTTACCAATTAGCAAATAATCCCATCTAGCAGTTGGACTCTGTGTATCATTTCATATATTTGGATAGGTGAAACTCAAAATGCTTGCAGGCTATGGGTTACAGGTCTTAGGCTATGTCTACACTTGTAATTTTAAGTCGACTTAGTTAAGTTGACTTAGTGCGTCTACACTTAAAATTAAAGTCGACTTAAAGGGGAACTTACAAAGTTGACCTAGAGCTTCCACACTGGATGCCTAGGTCAACTTCTAGGGGCTAGGGGGACCTTGGGCAGGTCCATGGGACAGGGGGGCACCCCTTGCTCAATGCCAGGGAGCTCAGCCTTTGCCCCATTGTACATAGGAACAATGGGGCAAAGGGGGACAGGGACCCTGGCAGGGCATAGAGGCAGGGTGGGCAGAGCTCTGCCCTGCCCTATGGGGGGCATGCCAGGCTCCCCTTGTGCCCCCCCCAGCAGGTAGGGCATTGGTGTAGTCCTGGGGTCGACTTAGGGCTACCCCACGTCTACACTGGCTTAAGTCGACTCTAGGAGATCGACTTAAGCACTAAGTCGAATTTAAAGGAGGTTTAATAAAGTTGACTTAATTTTAATTGTCGACTTTATTTTCCTTAAGTTGACTTAAACAAGCTGCTTAAGTCGACTTAAGAAAACCGTAGTGTAGACACAGTGTAAATTAAGTCGACTTAAGCAAGCTTAAGTCGACTTAATTTACAAGTGTAGACGCAGCCTTAGTGTGGAACCAAAAGGGAGCCACGTTTTGACCGAAATGTGGCTCCCTTTTGGTTCCATGCTAAGTAGAAGCTTAGCTTAGCTGAACTTGTCTCTGATAGAAAGGTCTCTGTCCATCTTAGTTTCTTCTACCTCTCCTGGCAGGCCAGCTCTGTCCTCTTCATCAATTGTGAATGATGTAACTAAACTTTAGACTGGGTTTATCATTTTAGTGGGGCTCCCAAATATTGTCTGGCCAAATTTGTTGAACACTGTTATATAACCATAGCAGTGTAGTTCATGATCTATTCCTGTAGGTTCCATTTTGAAGTTCCTTTTTCAATACATTGTATCTGAATAACAAATTAGCACCTAGAAGTGATATATGATGTGTGTGTGTGTGTATTCTTTTTTTCATTTAGAAAACCACAATAAAAAGAAATTAGTTAACTTTCAATTTAATGCATACATTTCCAAACCAAAGAACTTAAGAGAGCCCTGCAGATCCACGGGTATCAACTTCAGATCCGCGGGTAACCGCATCCATGGATGCGGGTGCGGATACCCACAGCCCCATTGTTGTGGACGGTCCGCAACTGCGGATTCTATTTTTATGATCTATCCCTGTAGCTGCTGCTACAATCTGTATTGCCAGCAGCACACAAGGGAACAAGGAAGCACTCCAGCCAATCCCAACTGAGCTCTCATTGGTGGTCTGCCAGCCAATCAGAGTCTCAATCACAACACTCTGGGGCTTAGAGAGACACCACTTACTGTCAATCAGTTAGCATGCTGGCCTTTGATTGACTCATTCCCCTTGCCTTCCCCGCCCACTTTTTCTTTTTCTTGTTTGTGGTTTGTATTGCATTCTGTCAAAAAGAAATTTCATTGGTGGCCAAGGAAACTTGATTGACAGCACAGCATGCAAATTGCAAACAAATAAGGAAAAAATGAATGGGAGCCATGTGGCAAGTGAGCCAAGCAAAAGCTAAAATGCTGACTGTGAGTCCAAGCTCGGTTGTGGATGCTGTTCTGGATCCACATAAAACATGGCATGCGGATAGCGGATCAGATAAAGACTGACATTAGGTGGGTGCAGTCTGGTTCCGGATCCACATTTTTGTATCCGTGTAAGGCTCTAAAGAGAATATCTTGACTTGAATTACATCACTGTAAGAAGCTTTCAGTGTTTTACAAAGAAAAAGTTCAAAAGTAGCTCATATCAAACCAAAAATGAAACTATACAAAAGAAAAATGAAAGTTGAAAATTTTTTGGTCTAAATTATTAATAGTACTACAGGATGATCGTGCAAAAATAAAACAATTAATTAGTAGGTAATAAGAAAACCTTAAAGAATTGAATAAATGTTTGTAAATCAGAGCCAGAACTTGACCTATAACAACATCTGCAAATAAGAGTCAGAAGACTGATTAAATTTAATTCACAATGAAGAATGTTTTATGAGTAAGTGCAGTGTTTGAGATGAAATATAATAAAATTGAATAAAGTGTTAATGTGAAATTTCATTCTACTTGGGTGATGGTCCGGAGCCATTTACTGCAGTTAACACCTATGAATCTAGGTAATGAGTCTCATCTTTGTAATATCTGAGGATTTTATACATGCTTATTAGCCAATCCATACATGTACAGCACAAGGAATGAAACTCTTAACCTTATGTTCCAAAACCAAGAGGTATCTCTCTTCATTTTTAATCAAATAACTCCAATATCTGTCACTGTAGAGATGCACACAAATCTAAATCTCATATTGTGAACTCTAGACACGTACAAATCTACATCCTAACTTCATGGCTATCTCTTTATAGAGCTATACCAAAACCCTCCACTTTATTCTTAATATAGAGTCAGATTCTGATAATCTAAGTGTTCATATTGAATAGCACACCATCATAGCTGACTAAACAAATCAATTATTGGGCAGATGCAGAAGTTACATGTCACTAAAATATTGTTAAGCAATTCTAAGCTGTTAGTCTGATAGCTAACTTTCCCAATACTCCAAAGGGGTAATCATGGTAGTCTAGGTCAGCAAAACAAACAAGGAGTCCTGTGGCACTTTTTAAAACTAACAAATTTATTTATGGCATGTGCTTTCATGGGAGAAAAAACCACTTTGTCAGATGCTTTGCAGATGAGGAATTTACAGAATGGGAGGAAATTAAATGCAGGAAAATGTATGACAAAGGATCATGTCAGGCTGTAACAGCAAATCAAAATAGGTGTTGGGATTCAAACACTGGGGAACAGCACATAGAGGAAGGTGAGATCAAATCACCTGTTGTAATGAGAAAAAAAATCCATAGTCACTGTTTAACTCTTTTGAGTCTGTTGCCTCGGTGTTAAAGAGGGACTATGGCTTTTTTTTCTCATTACAACAGGTGATTTGACCTCACCTTCCTCTATATGCTGTTCCCTAGTGTTTCAATCCCAACACCTATTTTGATTTGCTGTTACAGACTGACCTGATACTTTGTCATAGTGGCATTGTCTCCCATGATAGCTCATGCAATAAATGAATGTTAGTCTTAAACAAGAAATCCTCTTTCACTTTTAGTTTTTTCCACATACTGACAGTTTTAAAATATATCTAGACTTCCTGTTATTTTACATACATTTGCCCCAACATATTCAAAAAGAGAGAGAATGCATGGAGCCAGGCTCTCATCATGTGTTCACTGTGTAACCCCTCTCTTTGTTTGCCTCATATGCTAAGTTTCTGCAAAGGTGTGAAAATTGCTAAAAGTAGTTTCATTGGCTTGGTCATCAGGTTGGTTGATAAATTGCCCCGTTCCAGTTCAGTTGGTAGTGTAGGAGCTGTACTGGCATCTTGGGCCTGCCAAAGTCTTAAGAGCCCTGTGGACTAGCATTCAAGACATGTTGTCCCTAACATACGGAAATTAGGTTTACTAACCTGCAGTTGCCAGGGGTGTGTCTGGAGCCTTTTCCTAAAATTGGTGTTGCATTATCTACTCTCTAGTCATCTGGCACAAAGGTGATTTAAGTGAATAGGTTATGTACCACAGTTTGTAGTTCTGCAACTTCTTATTTGACTTCCTTCAGAAATTTTCGTGAATATCATCTGGTCCTGGTGACTATTACTCTTCAATTCTATTAATTTATTTCAAAACCTCCTATATTAATACTTCAAAGTGGACAGTTCCTCAGATTTGTCTCTCAGCAAAAAGGGCTCCGGTTTGTTAATGTCGCTTACATCATCTACAGAGAAGACTGGTGCAAGAATTCATTTAACTTTTCTACAATGGCCTTGTCCTCCTTGAGTGCTTATGTAGGACCTCAATCATCCATCTCTCTTTAGTAGAAAGAAAGTAAGTTTTCACATATAAAGACCAGTAGATTAAATCTCTCTTTCTGGACATATGGGTTAGCATTTATTTAGAAGCAGGTAGTTCCCATTTCTGTTAGTTGTCTTTTTACTGTGACTGTTCTTGTTTGCTAATGTAATGCAGAAGAGCTGAAAGTGTCAGACCATTTAAGGCTTTCTTCTAGATTGTGAGGAATTGGGAGTAAAATTGACTGACTGACGGAATGTAATATATATATTATATAACTTGACAATAAGGATTGATTTTTGGTAAATAGTCAGTTTATAAATTTAGAAAGGATGTGATCTCCAATCTCCATCTCCAACTCTTTACTAAAAGTAGTGAGAACGGTTAAAACATCCATCCCTTACATTCACACTCTAAAAGGAAGATCCATTTTAATGGCACATCAGTGGAGCAATGAATTGCATCCCTATTTTGCTCTAGGACCATAGGCATGCACATACTATTCTATATCCTCTAAAATGGTAGCAGTTAAGCATTACATTTGAATTATACAAACTGATCACTTTTATTATCTGAATTCCTGAATTTTTATTCCGTCATCACTTACAATAACTTTGAGTGCCACAGCATAATACATAGTTGGCACCTTTTAGCTTCTTCCATTGAAATATTTGGAAGTTGTCACCAACAAATCAATGGAAAATGTAGGGTACATTGACCTATGGGTACATTGACCTGTGGTGGGAGAGGGGGCAGGAGGTACATATTTCACTCCTTTAACACTTCTAATTCTGAAAGTTGTTGCCTTTCTTGGATCAAACTCTCAATCTGTCTTTTATGTTTGTACAATATGAAATTAAACATTCACTCTAAGGAGCTAGGGAAGGGCATTGAATATATAAATTCTAACACTTCTACATTCAAAAATAGACAGTGTTAACAAGATCAACAGACTTTTTCAGAATGAGTTAGTTCTAATGTGGTATTTCTAACCTTGACGCTAACTCATTTTGACTAAAAATAATCAAGTAGTTGTGTGTGTGTGGCAGGGGGGACCGGGGAGGAGGGAATTTCAAGTTACTTTTCCATAAAGCAGAATTTCTATTTAGAACATACGTTATTTAAAATAGCTGATTCGTGTTGTCTACATATCAGTAGATAACCTATTCCAAATAATTTACATTGGGCTTTCTAAAAACATGCTGCTCCCTCATGTGCAACCAGATGGCTTTTTAAATATAATCATCACTAACTATAAAGCCAGAGTACAAAGTAAAGTTACCAATTCCAGCAATAAATACAATTTCAATTTGGTCCCATGTTTCATGTTTGTGTTTTACTCCTGAGCATTTACATTATGAAAGTTCCTAAAGTCCTGGTTCTTTCAAAAAATGGTTTATTCATATCTTCGTGGAGAAGAGTCATTGGCTGCTGTTCAGTTGTCCTTGGGGCTCTGAAATATTAAAATTATCTGCTTGCATTCTTGATCAGGATGTTCTGTTTTCAGTGGAATGAACCTCTTACTTAACTGAAGATTTTTCCAAGCAAAAGCTGAAACAGAATAAAACTGTTTAGAAGCACACCCTCAATTTAAAAATTATGTTTCTGTTTGGGAAAAAAATGTATCTACTATTGGTACAAGGATTATCTAAGATATATGGCAGCTAAAAAAAAATTGGAGACAAAGATGTCTGATCTTTGTTTGTTTTATTTGTGCAGCTCAGGACTCAATTCCTCAATGTTTAGGTAAACAAGTGACTTTACATGACCAAGTAATTCCACTGAAGTCTTTATGTAGGCTGCTTTTCCAGTTGTTTATGTAGATGTTTCATATAACAAATGAGGAAAAAAATTAAAATGAAAGAAATTGAAATGGTAAAATCATAAACATTAGGAGGCAGAGTCAGCAGCAGACGCAGTAACTGAACCCCTAACTACATTTTAAAAACTGACTAGTCTTCAAATTGACAATGGCCTGTTGATCTCAGAATTGTTTTGTTTGGAAGCAATGGTTAAATCTGAATTTCCTGATCCCATTTTCCTGACTGGGCTGAGATAGTTTTCAGTCACATTCTTTCTGCTCAATTTGTTTGTTTGTTTCAGTTTATCCAATGCTTATTCCAAGTTCTAGGCAGCTACAAAACATGGAGTCTTCATTGCAATAATTTAATTCTTAAATGTTTTGATTTCTTAATTCATTACTGTTTATTGCCATATCTACTGCACATTTTCTAGCTCTACAACTGGAAAACAATAGTTAGATTTTCATAAGTGCTCACTACTCAAATGCATTCATTAACACATAACAGTTGTCACTTTTGGAAAAAGTAGACTATAGAGCCTATCCAAAGCCCAATAAAGTAAATGAGAGTGCCCAGCATCTAGTAGCATTAATTAATGATTGGAGGAGTTGGCTTCTGAGAATTTGTTAAAATATAGGCCCAAAAGTAAAGTGGCATTGTCAATCAAACAATATGAGCTTGATACACAGTCCACAGAAGAGCATAAATATAGTCCCAGTTACTTCAGTCGATTTTGGATCAGTCCCTATCTATCTTTGACTGTAAGGATTTGGCACCATTAGTACATTAACAAAACTGTACTTCATGTGTTTTTATTAATCCAACCTCTGCTTTCCTATCCAAATAGAAACACCTATCACTCATATAGTTATTGTAGTAACATGTGTTGAGTGGTATGACTGGGATTATATGGCAGTCCTCATGTTACATTAATATGTTATCAAGTCAGAAGTCACCTTTGTCACAATCTAGTCTGAACTCCTGTTACAGAGGTAATAGGACTTCCCTAATTAATTCCTGTTTGAACTAGAACATATTTTACCGCCACCCCCTCCAAAAACCAAATTTAAATATTTGTAGTGATGGAGAATCCACCACAGCTTTTGTTCCAGTGGTTAATTACTCTTACTGTTTAAAAATTTGTGCCTTATTTCCAGTCAAAATCTGCCTAATTTCAACATTTATCACTGGAACTTAGTATACCACCTTCTGTCAAGTATATGTTCCCTCAGAGCTTACAGACTCTGATCAAATCACCTCTAAATATTGTCTTTTTGGTAAAGCAGGTTTTCTAGCCCTTTAACTGTTTATGTGGCTCTTCTCCAAATTCCTTCCAATTTACCAATGTCATCTTGATGAGCTTCCTTTGTCAGCCATGAACACAACCTATCTGTAGTACATTCTAAATACCACTGACCTAGGTATTAAGTGGCTGGTGTTTAAAACTCCAACATGAGTTGCAGGGAGATGGTGTGGTGTGTCTGGACTGCTGCAGGAAACTACTAACTCAGCATCCTGTTCATGTAAGTTTGAATTTTAGTCCACTCCTCTCTGATGGTTTAAGATAAATTTTCATCCAACAGAATAATTTATAAAGTTTATCAGGTTTCTGTGGCACCTTAAAGACTAATACATTTTTTTGGTATAAGCTTTTGTGGGCTCAAACCCACTTCGTCAGATGCAAGTGGGTTGGAGCCCACGAAAGCTTATCCCCAAAGAAATTTGTTAGTCTTTAAGATGCCACAGGACTCTTGTTGTTTTTGCTGTAAACAGACTAACACGGCTTCCCCTCTGGAATTTTATTTTTAAGTTCCAGAGTAGTAGCCATATTACTCCAGTTCAGCAAAACAAACAAGGAGTCTTGTGGCACTTTTAAGGAGTCCTTGTTTATTTTATTTTTAGTGTGCTAACTCAGCCAGAGTTAGTACAAATGTCTCCTCAAGCTGGAAATTACACCCCCAACTCGAAGTGTAGACATACCTTTATGCCGCAGTTTTACTAAGACACATAATGTTGTTGTCATTATCACTGGAAGGCATCCAGATTCTGTGATGACAGGTGCTAACAGGAGAACTTGGATAGAAAGATAAACAACTTGAGTGAAAATAATTGATTTGCAACAGTACACACTAGCAAACAATAGGATTCTCTGGGTATTTTCTGTAAGAGTCAACCCTATAATTCATTCCCTATTGTGTGAACAAAATACTTACCATTTTACCAATCATCTTTCCAAAAAGTTTTCCTATAGTAATTAACTTCAATGGCATTAAAGGGAAATATCCATCTTTTCCCTCCTGAGTATTTTATAATAGGTGTTGGGCTGTGTTCACCCAAAACTGCCATAGAATGGATGTGCAATGAATTAAGAATCAAGCTATTTGGCATGAGTGTTTTAAGCTTGTAAAATATTTGTGTGCTTTTTCCTTAGGTAATGAATATTTTGTTCTCTCTGAAGACTGGCTTTGAATTTAAAATGTTTTCTGAAATTTCTGGCTGTAAGATTTTTTACTATATATTGTAAATATATTCTAGACTGCCAAGAAAAATAACTATTTCATGACATGCCATTGTATTCTGACATATTAAAGAATAAAGAACATATTCCTCCAAGAATGTGTTCATTACCCAGAAGCATCAAAATTCTTTAAGCAAAATATTGTCTTATTCAGTATGTTTGCATATACAGACTCTCTTCAATAAACCCTTAAAGAACTTTTAGCCAGCACAATTTAAATATTGGAGAAATAATTTGGGAAATGTCCAAGTTCAGTTTTTCTCTATAGCCTAAACTCTGCTCCATTGCCTGTTTACAAAATGATAGCCTTTAGTCGCATGTCATAATATTTCTCAAATATAATACAATAGCAAACAATTTGTTCTGAATAGTGTAACAATATATTGCAATATTGGTTTCTAACTATATATTCATTGATCTAATATTCTAGTATAGGGAGTTAGAATACCAGCTGATTTATGGCACCTGAAGATCCGGGCTTTATATAATTTAATAAAATGTCTCTTCCCTCTGAAAGACTGATTGTGCTATCCTTAATCACATTGAGGACCACCTGACTTTGCATTTCAAAGAAATCACTGGTAGGACTTGTGAAATAATTTTCTAAGGTTATATCTACACTGGGGAATTTAGGTCGACTTAAATAAGTCGACTTTAAGTCGATCTTATTAAGTCGACTTAGAGAGTCCACACAGGACTCCTAAGTTGACTTAAAGTGGGCCTTACTAACTAGACTTAGAGAGTCTATATTAGACTCTCTAAGTCGACTAGTTAGGTCCAGGGAGAGCAGCCCCACACGGGGCTGGCTCTCCCTGGGGCAACAAGCCCCTGAGTGGTCTGGGGGAGATGGGAGCATAGAGATCCCTTCTGCCCTGGACCACTTGGCTCCCTTCTGCTCGGGACTTCTCAGGTCCCGGGCAGAAGGGAACCCTTCTAGCCAGGACCCGAGTGGTCCCAGCCAGTAGGAAGAGCGGGAGACCCACGCTCCAGCTGGGAGTGCGGGGCTTCCTTCTCCCCAGACCGCGCTCCAGCTGCCAGCAAGAAGGGAACACAGGGCTTCCTTTTTGCCGGGACCTGAGTGGTCCCGGGGAGAAGAAAGCCCTGCCAGAGGGGAGGGGCGGTGCTTTCCTGTCTCTTACTGACAGGAAGAAGATGGGAAGTCTATGACAGATACAGAGATAGCAGTGGTAATGACTGAAGCAGTGGAAGAGAAAACAAAAATAACTGGGTGTGGAAGCTGCAGACTGTACATGATCCTGGAGGAGGTATCTCAAAAGAACTTCATTTGTATAAAGTGCCACCCTCATAGAGTTCATGGAAGTTAAAATTTGAGGCTTGGAGATACAGGTGGAAATGCTGATTCAGTTAGAAGGGAATTCTAGTAGATGATTTAGCAACAGCATGAGGAGGCTGAAAGGAAAAACCCATAGTTGCAGGTAGAAGCAGAAATAAAGAACTTTGAGGGGAAATTGCTGGGTGAGGAAAGTGGTCTTTGTAAGCATGTAACTGAAAAATAGTTAGAGGAAAAGATGGGGTAGTGAGGAAGAAATAGAGTTGAAGAATGGTTTTGCAGAGTTGGAAAATAAAGAAGGGCACAGCTGGTGGTAACTGAAGGTGGGAGGGCAGGGAAGAAGAAAAGAGCAGCTATTCTTATACTAAGAGTGGATGACCCGATATAGATACCACCAATTAAGAGCCCCTGATGGGTACAGCAAAGATTACAGAGGATAAGAAGAAACAATAGTAAATGAGAGGGCCTGCAGCCTCAAAGAATAGGGGATAGGATGGAGAATTGCACCATCACCAGGAAAAGGTAGGTCTACATGACTGGGGACTCTGTACTGAAAAGAACAGAGAGCCTTGTAAGGTGAGCTGATCTAGAAAACAGAGCGGTCTGCTGTCTGCCAGGTGCTAAGGTACAGGATATTGGTCTGAGGCTAAAGAGAATCCTAACAGAAACAGGAAAAAAACCCTCTTCATGTGGGTATAAATGATGCAGCTAGATTCTCACTGGAAAATATTAAAGACTATGCCAGACTGGAGGGAGACTCTTAAGAAAATAGAGGCTCAGGTGATCTTCAGTGGGATTCTGCCTGTCCCAAAAGGAGGAAAACAAAGGCAAGACAAGATTTTGATGATCAATAGTTGGCTCAGGCAATGGTGATAGAAAGAGGGCTTTGGGGTATATGGCAATTGGGTGGCATTCATTGACAGAGGACTGTTCTCAGATAACTTCATCTGAGCAGGGAAGGAAATGAACTTCTAGGATGGAGGCTGGCACAATTTAGGAGCTTAAGAGAATTTTAAACTAGGGACTTTAACTTTTAACTTAAAGTTTTAGGGTGCGTCTACACTTATAAATTAAGTCGATTTAATGTCTGGGTAGTGAGTCTTGTCAACATGTTTATAGATTAGCTAATTGCCGAATTTGGGGTCAGCAGGGGATTTTCCCCCATGACAGATTGGTAGGGTCCCTGGGGGGTTTTCACATTCCCCTGTAGCCTAGGGCATAGGTCACTTGCTGTTAGTTTCTTTTTACCCTGAAATTTTCAAACTGTGGTTTGGGGACTTCAGTGATTCAGTCATAGGTTAGGTGTCTATTGTAGAAGTGGGCAGGGGGTTCTGTGGCTTGCATTGTGCAAGAGGTCAGATTAGATGATCCTATTGCTCCCTTCTGTTCTTAAAATATATGAACATTTTGTAAGCATTCATCAATGCAAGCATCTGTGATCTTATTTATTTATTTTATCCCCACCTATTTTTCACTTTCCCTGCATCTGTATGTTTCTTAATATGTTCAAGACAGGAGATTTGATGTGCAAAAGGAGACCTCAGTTTGCCTATCTTCAGTCTCTGCAACAGGAAGATGTAACAATTATATGAAGCCCTTTGTATGGCCACACAGAAGGGGCATACACTCCTGGCATTCTCTCCCTTCTTGTGTGTGTAAAAGTCTGTTCCAAACTGGCCACTGACATACTCAAGCCAAGCGAGACTCTAGAGCAAGTTGTGTTGTATGTCCTGCCAGTCAATCTAAATGATTTCTGAATTGATTAATACTAGTTTAAATCAAGATTCAAATGGCAGATAATTAAAGATTTAAACTTGATTTAAAATTCAAACATCAAATAAATGCCTGTAGAGTGAGATTACAGTAATTTATCAGGAAAAATAGTTGGTTTTTTACGTGCCTCTTTTGCCTGCCATTGATTCACTTGAAAAACATTTTGTAATTAATGTGTTTTTCTAAAATAAAGAATGACCGGAAAATGTCCTTAGTCCAGAAATAGTAATAGATCTGTGTGTTCTCTTTAAAAATATTGGGACATTTTGTATTACACAGCCCTGAGTTAGAAATAACTATTTACTTGAATATTTGGTCTCATCCATTCCATAAAACAATTTATGCTAGAGAATATCATATGTCATTTTATTAAGGGATCAGCCACGGTTTGGTTCTTAAGCTTTAACAATATTTCTAGAGTTCAGTAATACATAGATGTCTGTACTTGAAGAAACATAGACAATATTTCTGTACCACAAGATATATAATAACTACACTGTGGTGGCTACTTATTAGTAGAGAAACAGATGAGCAATAGCTAAGATGGTAGCTTGATAACATTTGAAAAATGAAAAATAACTAATTACAATGATTTTGCTAAATCTGGTTTTCATTTTTGTATAAATAAAATCTCTAGAACGCTAAAGGTAAACAAATATTTTTACCTGCTTTCTGAAAACTGGCATCAGAGGAAAGCATGGAGTCTCAGACAAGGCCTAACTAAACTTTTTGATTGTGAATATATTGTATTCAAGGAACTGCCATATTCCTTGAAAAAAAATGACTTGCAACAAACATATCAACTAGTCTGTGATGGGGTGCCTGCCCCTCACTTGCCTGGGAAGAGTTAAGACAAGGGAGCCCTTGGAAAGGCTGTGCAAATGGGGTGATGCTCATGAGCTTGAGGATTGTCATCACGCTGGTTAGAGCAGTAACTGGCTGCTGGGACTGAGCACAGCCCAGTGCCCTGAAACAAGTGTGAAGAAGGTACTAGGGCTATGGGGAAGCTAATCAGGAAAATCCACTGAGGGATTGTGGGAGATGCAGGAAAGACAGGGTACCTGGGATGGAACCTGGAGTAGTGGGCAGACCTGGATCCCTTATCTCTTCCTCCACTCACACCTGGAGTGGTGGCAGAATCGTGGTGCTGCAGTGAGAAGTGGCCAAAACAGACTTCAGAATCCCCAGGAAGAGGGGGAACACGAGAAGAAGAGTTCAGCAGAGTCAGGACAGATAGTAAGACACTGCAGAGAGAGTCATCTGCCCACCTGAGAGCCAATACCCCCTATAACAAGCGTCAAAGTGGTGAGTTGTACCATGATACATACGCTAAGAGTTTAATAGTATAATTATGTGCCTTTGTCCATAAGGTACTTAGAAACAAAGTTTGTGCTCTGAGATGCACACATTCCATGAGTTCAGTGGGAATTGTCTGAGAGCAGAACTTGTTTTTTAGAGTATAAAGTCTTCAAGTGGAAATATGTCTTAGGAAAAAAAATTGCCCTTCAGTGAATGGTAGAGACCTCATCTCTGCATGAGATTATTATGTTGGAGGACTTTCTATGCAGTCACAACTATGATATGATTTTTTTTATTTTCATTTTTTAATGGCTTTGCCATGGTCTTCATAACATAGTAATTTAAGGCTCCTCAGAAAATCTGCTTCATGTAGCAAACACATCTTTGATTGCTTTGCATTCTTTGTAGTTGATTGCACAGCATCATGGCTCATAGGGTGCATCTACACTTACAAATTAAGTCGATTTAAGGAGGCTTAAGTTGACATAAAATACTCCGCGTCTACACTGGGCTTTCCTTAAATCGACTTAAACTGCTCCTTAAGTCGAATTAAGGGAAAGTTAGTTCCAATTAATAACACCTATTTTAATTTGAACTAGCATTTAAATTGACTTTATTAAGTCAATTTAAGCCAGTGGAGATGGGGATTAGCGCCTTGGTGGAACTTATTAAATCAACTTAAAATGTTAAGTCGACTTAATAAGGTTGAAAAGGGGACACATCTACACTTGAAAAGTTAAGTTGAATTTTGTTAAGTCGCCTTAAAGTTGACCATATTAAGTCGTCTTCATAAAGTCAACTTAACTTTTCAAATGTAGACAGCCATAGAGTTTAAGGTCAGATGGGACCATCTTGATCATCCTGTCTGACCGCCTGTACATTGCAGACCACAGCATGTTATCCACTCACTCCTGTAATACACCCCTATTTCTTGGTGAGTTATGGAAGTCCTCAGATCATGGTTTAAAGACTTCAAGGGAAAGAGAATCAAACATTTATGGTAGTTTTATACCTGTAAGTGACCCGTGCCCCATACTGCAGATGAAGGTGAAAAAAATCCAGAGTCTCTGTCACTCTGACCCATGGGAAATATCCTTCTTGAATCCAAACATAGCAATCATTTAGACCCTGTGCATGTAGGCAAGTCCCAACAGCCAGGCTCCTGTTTTATTTTAACTAAAATAAGCAAGAAATCTAATTGACCCTGGACATTTTTATTTTGCAAATTCCCAAACAATATACTTAGTTAGTTTTATATTCTTTTCCTCATGTGGTCTTTGGTATTGTTTAATATGTATTGCATGTACTTACTTTTACTCTATATGAAAAGTTAATGTTAATAGAACAATTGTGTTGCTTATTTATTGGGATGTTGTTAGTAGCTCATAGTTGGCCACAGACCGTCAATGGCAAGCAAGAGGTTTCTCTGTCCTTTGCTATCACACCAAAGACTTTCTCTTTCCATATTTACTTTTCTGCAGCAGAAACATAGAAAATGACAAATCCCTGATTTTATTATTATTTATTCAGAAGAAAGATGCTCCCATAAACTCCAGAATTCCGTAATACTACTCTTTTGAGCAGAAAACTTCTTAAATTAGTGTGCATGGCAATTAGAATAGCTTATGAAAAACTAATATTACAGCTTTGAGAGATCAGGAAGCACTGGATTTCTGCAGTGAGTTGGTTCCTTGCTGGAAGGGAAATGAATGGTAAAAGAATCAGAATATTCTTCCCTGGTTTGTACACAGAAATAGAACCAAATTTACTAAATAAACATGTTTCTAAATGGAGTTTATTTAAATGATAATATTCCCTCAAATAGACTGTCTATTAAACCTGTTAGTTGTTAATGTTGTTGTATCTTAATCCAGCTTCCTCCAGAATTAAGTTAATCAATATACATCACTCAAATTGATTCAGGAGTTAAATTGGTGCAATGCCCTGGTACAGGTATTGGATGAATTTAGAAACAGATGGAGTGAAATTTGGTGCATTTTATAGTGTATACCTAGTCTTAGACCCCTCTATTCACAATTTATTTGTAGTTCAAATATGACAGCAAAAGCCATAGGAGAAGCTTATACACAAATTTACTTTCAGAATTATTGCTAGCCACAGCTCTGGATTCAAGTTCTCAAAAGAAATCGCTTAGTTCTCTTCTCACTAGATATATTTTCTTAGTTTTGGTAAAAAAAAATGTGAGTTTCGGCATCCATAGTCTCTTTCAGGAAATATTTTTTTTTCCTCATAGGTTTGTCCCAAACCTATTAAGGAGCCTGATTTTTGTTGTTGTTTTACGTTTTTTTGTTTTTTAAAATCAGGCTTTAGCTTTTGTTGACTCATCTTTGCACCTGCCTTTCATTGCATCAGCAGTGTTGAACCCACAAAACACAGTGACACAATGAATGTCAAGCATAAAATTGTCCCATGTGAAAATGAAATTCCTGTTTGGAAAACTAAGCCCCAAATCCTTATGTTGTCACTCCTTTACTCAGGGTTATATGTGTAAATCAAAGCCACTGCCCTTCAGGCTGGTCTGTAATATCCACATTGGGTTGTCTCAGCTGGAATTCTCCAGTTAGATAAGAGAAAAGTCTATTCATTCACCATACGAAAAGTATCACTAGCATGAAAACAATAGATTCAAATGTGTCCAGTTGTAGCCAGCAAACAACTATAGTTAATGTTACCCAATATTTTCCATAAGCCAAATTCAGTTTACTAAATGTATACTTTATTGAACTAAAGTTATCTTTATTTTATCACTATTTTGTCATAACCATTGTTAAAAAATAAATCATGGCTTTAGGCTTTTAAGTCCATATTAGTCCACTTACCTGATTTTCAGAAGTGCTGGGCAGTCTACAGCCATTACTGAGTGGAGGAGTTAGTATATATCAAAGTTTCTGCTATGTATCCTTTTTCATACAAAGACAAAATCCACTTGTTTCGTTTAAAAAGATCTTTTTATTCCTGCAATAAAATAATTCTTAATACCTGCATTGGTGTTCTGGGAAATGCTAGGGATTCTCTAAGTTTCCATAGTCTTGTCTCACCAGTTCATCTAAAAAATACTCAGCTTGAAATTTAAAAAATTATGACTCTATAAGGACATCACCACAAATTTATGCTGGGCTCTGACAGCCATGCTCTTTATAACAGATAATTCTGCAGGGTCAGATTAGTTCTTCACTTACATTGTTCACACTATAGACTTTGAATTATGGTTCCAAAGTCAACAGTACAAATCCATTAAACTTTAGTGGTACTATGAATAGTGGACGAACAAATTTGGCTTGCAGAAGCAATATTCCTGATGATAATCCACAATATGGAAAGAACTTAGTTTGATTATTAGAGTTCAGGATGAGTATAAGGAGTTACTTGCTCAGAGAGAATATGTTGGGTTTTAAAACAGCAACGAAAGGATTACAGGCTGAGACAACTTGATATGGAAATCAGTTAGACATAACTCCACAATGTTACTGGTTTACAGCGTTATTTTGGGACAGGACCATACTTCACTTGGTGAGACTACCAGCCACATAGCAGTGTGACAAATTGATCTCCAAATCCCTGGAATATGCAAGTTCCATTTTTAAAAAGAAATAAGAAATAGCTCATTAATTTTTATTTAATCAAAATTCCATGTACAGGATAAATTAAAAACAACCCTCTTTCTAATATGTGGTCTTGAGTAATACTACAAAGAGATTCCCAAACAGCACAGTCAGCTATCTTTGAGGAGCCATCAGATGTACTGAGGGAGTCTGGCCAGATTGGGTACTGAATACTATTTTTGGAATGTATTTCTTTAATAGTCAGAAAAAATGAATATCTGAGGTGAAATCCTGGTCCCAATGAAGCCAATGAGAGTTTGGCCAATGAGACTTTGACTATTGGCTTCAGGGGACCTAGGATTTCACTCTTTGTGCTACTGCTCTTTGTTGTTCTCCATTAAATTATGAGGGGCAAACTGGATAATGAAAACTTGTTATATAGACTTAACAGTTATTTAAAAAAACAAACAAACTTGAAATGCTGAGTTGCAAGGAAGGTTGCAGGATGCTACTTGTGCATCCCACTTTTTCCTTGTTTATACAAATGGTGAAAACTTAGAATCCTTTATTTATTATAAAATTTGAAGTCATGCAGAATTTAAGATAAAAATTTCAACCATGGGGCGAAAAATTTCAAAATCTGGATGCCTAGTTTAGCATTAGACATGCAAGTTTTGACCTTTAGCCTAAATTTTCAATATTCTTTTTTAACATTTGTTCAATTGTAAAAATATGTACTGGCAGCAGTGTTGGAGGGGATGCAGGAGTAAGAAGGCAATATAAAAGGGAAGGACCTTTTTTTACCCATGGAAAATTTGTGGTGTTCAAATTCAAATTTTCTGTTAAATTCAATGGCTCAAGCTGACCCCAGTGGGCTATGTTCTGCACTCCTAAATTGAGCAGGACTTAGTGGGCATTTTCCTTGATTAAGGACCACAATGTTCGACCCATTGGGTTCACTGGAGTTACTCCATTTTACATTGTAGTAATTGAGAGCAGGATAAGTCACGCTATCATCTTTACCCAAACTGTACACAGATAACAGAATCCTGATTTAAATTCATTTGACTATCTCCACTCACACATCTTTCTATCACTTTAATCTTATCTGTGATGATACTGTACAGCATATTTTAATATTACTTCCTCCTCCCACTGGTTCGCTTGAACAAATAAAGTATTAACTTATTTTACCTAATCCTATGTCTCCCATATTAATTATATAAATTTGCCTTGCTTTTGCAAAAAACAGTTGTGTTACTTACATTTTTATTACATAAAATTGCTTTTAATTATCTCATCAGTTTCTAAAATGAGTGGAAAATTATTGGAAACATTGATTCATAAGAGCCCTTTTTTATAATTGTGTAGGCTGCTGAATTCCATTATATGTAGAGCTATTTGAATTTTTTCAAATATGCAGAGCTTGAGTGTTTTCTATCACCAGTAATATAACAAACCTCCTGTATTTTACAGTATATTTTTAAAAAGAAATTTTTTCCTTCCATGGAATTTGCCACTTTATTGAAGGCCTGAGACTTTATACACATTAAAAAAGAAACATGGATCAATACCATACCACACATCCAAAGTCTGGGGCTTTCTGAATGAACAGATATGAAATCCTGGGGCTCTGGCCAACCTCTAGTTTAAAAACAAAGAAGATTTCAGAGAGGATTTGAACTTTCTTCTCCCCCCCCCCCTTTGACTTCTGTTTTCTGGGTTTATTGTCCTTTTGATCTCTACATTTTGGTTTGTTTGGTGTGTAGGGGACAAGAGGGAGTTGCCTTTTAAAAAAAAATAGCAAAATATTGCAGAACAAATTTGGAAAGAAAAATATTTCTTCATTTGTGTGTTTCTGAATGACTCTAGTCTATAGCACTTCAGGAAGTTTTGTAGTGCCATTTCCTACATCATCCATGCCAAGAGCCTAGCAATAAAGCAAACGTATTGAAAGTAAATTTAATCCCGTGCTAGTGAGTGCATGCATGTGTGGTTTGAGGGGATTCATTTGTAGTACTGAATATCAGTGACTTTAGAGTCTTGTGACAACTGCCTGACAAATGATGGTATTAGAAATGTATGGTGAATTCTACAACTCAGTAGAAGGGCAAAAATGTAATGATCCACTTTGGTGTCAATAATTTAACAGGCAACAACAATTCTTAATATAATTTGATAAAATATTTCTATTACATTAATTCTTGCAAGAGGTCAAACCAATGCATTGTTTCACATATTAGTTAACTAACAGAAATTCTCTGCTTAAGTTCCACTTAGTTTCTTTTACTTAATTTTTTATTATATACAGATCCGCTACATATTTTTAAACATGGGCTTTGTCTTGTAAGTAGCTGAGCACCTCTTTACCCCCTTCTGAAATTAACAGATGTTCGGGATCTGAGTTATAATTGTAGAATTCTACACTATTGTGATGCTATAGGATGACATAGAAGCCATTTATGTGGTACTGATATAGTTTCAGATATTAATATAAAATTTAAAATGGTCATAGTATGTAAAGTGTCAGTCTCAGGAAGGAATATTCCTCAGTAGTTTACCTAGACTTTCTGCACAGCTGATATCTAATGCAGGTTACCTATAGACAGCTTTCACTTAAATGAAGAGGATGGAGAAAATTGAAATAACTAGCATTAAAGGGGACAAAAATGGGAATTTTAGTCTACTCTATTTACCACCATCTATTTTGGTTTTAATTCCCTTGACATCATTATTAAGCCCTAGAATTCCTTGGTCAAGACAAATTATGGTTATTCACGAAATAGAAATCGTCATTCCTGAGCCCCATCAGCTGAAGTTAAATGTAGTTACGCACAATTACATTAAAATAGCATTGATATGGTTGCAAAGATAAGCATTCAAAAGTTAGCCTGAATTCTGACTTTCCTACCAGTGCAACCTTAATTTGTCACCCTCAAGGTAGTCATTAATTACATGATCACATACTATGTGGCTTCATTCACAGGATGTATGATGCTCAATTAATGAGCAGCTAGTCAATATTTTGTTTTACACTCGTTCAGTATATGGCCTTGTCAAACCACTCCCACCCCCCAACACCTTTGGGCTTACTGTCACTGCCAAGCTCATCATCCTCATCCCACATCTAGTCCTAGTCTTTTGCTCATCTCCTCATTCAATTTCTCTCTCCCTTTTCCCCCTCCTTCCCGCCCCTCTCACCTCTAGTGTCTCAACCAGTCTGCTTCCTTCCTGCTTAATTGTCTGTCTTTTTGCTCAGTCAGTGCCAGTTCTTCCCAACATGCAGCCCTTAATCAGATCTCCCTATTCTCCATGTTGCCCCTATTCAGCTCCCCCCACCCCAGAAAGAGATACACACGCTAGTCCTACACCCCATCCAATTCCTCCTCTACATAACACCTCTAGTCCCAGGCTCCTTAGCCCAATATTCTCCTTTCCCTCCCCACATCTGATCTGAATGCAAAGGGGACAAAAACCAGACAGAAACCAGTGTGATATCGAGAAGTCATAGAAAGCACAGGAGATCAGATTACCTCTTTTCTGTTCTTTTGGCTTGCCCCACCCTAGTTTGGAGCAGCTGGGAATAGAAATTGCAATGAAACACCTTCTGAGCCACTTCAGGGAATAAACTGAGTTGCTTTACAGGCATGACTTGCACACAGTCTGATCAACATTAGGAATGATGACAGGCTCAGGTACACTCAGTAAGGTCAAAAATCTTGACCAAATGGCTAAAATCTAAGATGTCTCTAATGAGCACATGTGAACCGGAATTTTTTTTTTCATATTTTTATGATTTGGATGGATTTTCTTAAGAAAGGTGAAAGGTATCCGGGCAACACCCCCCTCCTTGACAAAGTTCAATCCCATCACCAAAGCATGCGAGTGCAAGAGCATTTCAGGGAAAAGGTGTCAAGATTTACGAAGGATAAAACATTTTTTCCCTTTCTTGTTCTCAGTATCAGTAAAACCATTTTGGCTGAAATCCCCCCCCCACCCCACCCCCCCCACACACACACAAATAGTGTGAGGCAGACACCCGGCATGTAAAATAGAAGTTCAGGTGTCTAAAATTTTACAAAGTTATAAACAACTGAAAAAAAGGAAGTGCTGGGGAACTGTAAAAATAGGTGGTGCTACCTGCCTGACTTTGAGCCTAATAACTTGTTTTTGAAAATCTTGGGCTATATTAATAAACACATATTGTGTTTCAATACAGTATTTTATCCAGAGCTGTGCAGGTTCCTCTTTGTTTCAAAGCAGTGTGTAATGGGACAGAGTGATCCTACACAAGCAGATAAGGGATTAAGGAGAGCCTATGGTCTTGCGAACAGGGACTGCAAACAGGGGAGTTTGAGAGGGAAGGAAAAGGAGAAGCCTTGAGAAGGAGGCGAAGGAGATCCCCTTGCTGAAGAAGCAAGGGAGAGAGCGAACCTTGGGGTGAGTGAATTGCTGACTGTGTGAGCTTGCGTTTTTTCCCACAGGTGATTTCTGTGAATTGTCAGTTACTGTGTGATTTGGGATTGTGATTGTCTGGGGGCTGTTTGTACCATTGTTATCTGCTCAGCCTTGATCAGCTTCAATCGGCCTTGTGATCACCCTTCCCCTGTGTGCTTAACGATGGGCAAGGGTGACCTAGGCAGAAAAGGCCTTAAAAGCCAGTGGCTGAGCGACCAGGGGCTGCAAACAAGCTTTGTGGTCCCCCCCCCCCCTCGAATATTTTGGAACTTAGCCTCTCCACTCCCACATCTCCCCTGAAGGGACAACTAGGTGGATGGCAGGAGATTATTTCCCAGTGGGGTACACCCACTTGGAAAGTCCCCAAAGGCATGCTGCTCCAGCCATACCACTATGCAGAGGCTAATTGATTATGGTGGTTTTTAAGCTCTTTACTTATGCCTAGAGGTTAACTGTGAGGACACCCTATTATAATTTTGAACAATTAACATTAAGTTTCCAGTTTTCTCATTAGGAGACAGACATTACTGACCTTGTGTGAAGGGTGGTCTCCACCAGCCATCACCAAGTTAACAAGGCACAGCAATAATTAGGCTTGTTGTCAGAGACAGATACAAACCAGCTGTGGAGGGGCAGGTCTAGGCAAGGTATTGGCTTACTTAAACAGATCTGCAGTTGAACTACAAATTCCTCTTAGTCCTTGACAGGCTTACTCACTTTATTCACACCTATATGCACTTTCAGCATCTTTGCCAATCTATCAAATGGTCCACTTATTCTTTGGGTGAATTCTGTCTCAGCTCCAGAAAAAAAAATGTCTTTCTTCCACAGGGGAGACAATATGAAGTGGATTGTACCCCATTTGTAATGGTATGACTGGTGCAATGAGTGATGGCACCAGGGAGGAAAATAAATCTGCAAAATTATTTTCCTTTTTTGTTAATCAGTATTAAAACAAAGGCTTGAGCTTCCTGCAGCTTTCAGTACCCAGGGGGAATTTTTTAAGGAATACACCTATCTAGCTTCCTAAACCTTCCATCAAGAACTACTGAGTTCTCTTCCTGCTGGGTTTATGTTCCTGATCACAGCTACCTGCAGGCAATTGCCCTTGCTATAACAGCAGGGATTTGAGTGGGGAGTCTGACAAGAACGAATTACCAGAAGTGGTGAGGCCTCCTGCTGCCATGAACTATCACAATTTTGCTAAGCTTTTCTTTTTCTGTCATGTGAAAGGATAAGTCTTGCTATTTTAAACTTTTCATTAAAACTTTCATTTATAGCTGGACTCCAGAGGTGTCAATAGAATCCTATAATAACTTTTAAAAATTACCCAAAGGCTCAGTACGAAATGGACAATTTAGAGTCCAAAACTCTCTCTATCCAACCTCATAACTACCTTGCTGTAGTTATGTAGTGTTGCTGGGGAAAAATCCCATTGAAGTTTTGATCCTTAATCTCACTATTTGTAGATAGCCATATGCAAGAAAAATGTCTTGTCAGATAAGTTTAAAACTTATTTAACAGATTACAATCTTTTCCATGGTTGTGTATGTTAAATGCCAAACATGGTTATAAGCAAAAAGTAATACCAAACTAATGTTATAAGATAAAATATACAGAACCATTTTTCAAGTTGCCCTCAGAGAAACCTTGGCTAAGACATTATAGGTAGGGTTTTTTGGGCTATTCCTTTCTTTTTTGGAATTCACCATGAAAATAAAAGGTACATTTATTTATTTATTTTGCCCTTGTTTATATTTTACTATATAAACTATCATGGTAGGACAGCTGGAGTAATGAAAGAATAAAGGCGTTTGCACAGATGGATTTTGCTTTAGACTCCATGGAGGATTTTTTAATTTAACTGATAATAAAAGATAAATTCCCACAGCTATAGTAGGTGTGTGATAGGGAAGAACACTTGTCTATTCTCAGATATTCAGATTCCCTGAGCTGACCTCCCTGCTGCTGTCTCCAAAGGGAACTGTGTGTATTCCTGCTGCTTATTAACCTTAGAACCATTCCCCCTGGAAGTTTTTGATGATCAATTAGGCCATGCTACTGGATTTCATATAGATATCTGACAGCTTCCCCTGACCATCTATGCACTGTGAGGAATCTGTCTATGTAGGGAAGAGTTTTAAATGAATGCAGTGGAAATACATGCTGCAGAAAATCAGAGACATTGCTGTACTGAATGATCTCCAGAAAAAAATCTGTTCCCATGTGCTGCTGATAGCACAGAAAGCATGTAGGTGTTGATGGCTCAGTAATGAAATACAAGGAAAGTGCCAAATTCATAATACAGCTCTTGTACACAGTGGTTAAAGTATAATTTGATGGGCCCCGGAACCCTCCTAATCGCCAGGCCCCTTTCCTGTATTTCTGGGCCCCCTTCATGCCTCTGTGGGCCCCAGCCCAGGTAGGCATTTGCAACCACTTCTCAGTACCACGTGCATCGGTTATCGCTCCATAAAAATATTTATAATTTTATATGGTGTTTATGTCTATAGCAATTATTATCACAAACTAGCAAACACTGCATAACACAATAAGAATTGTGATTAACAGCGGTGGGGTGTAGGACCTGCCAGCACCCAGGGCAGGGTGGAGCATGCATTGTGCTGGATTTTTCTATTTTTAGGGGCCCTGGAACTCTGGCCCCTAAAATTTGGGGGCCCCGGAACTGCGTTCTGGTGCATTCCCCCTTACTTTAACCCCTGCTTATACATTCCTGGAAAGACAGGAAAAGAAGTTGGCGCCACCAGTGGCCTATTGGGAAATAACAGATGATCCAAGTAGATTGGAGTGGAACACTGCCACTCAAATAGTAAAAGCTTCCCCCAAATCCCATGCATGCATGCATGCATGCATGCATGCATATAATATATATATATATTATGTCGAGTTACTAGAATGAGTGTTCTAGGTTCTCTCACAGAATTTCTTTGACATGAAGGTGATAGTAGTGTCTTTCCTCTGACCTAGGCTGATTAGTTAAAATAATGGTAGTTTTGCATGTGGAATTATTAATACATTATATTTTAATTCTTGAATTTATGGGGACTGACTCTCATTTATATGCAGGTCCCATTCTGGCAGTGTAAGAGAGCCTTAAAATGAGTACCACAGCATTGTAAAGGAACCATGGTGCCCATTCTATGGAATATGGAGGACAAGCAAATTTAAGTATGATCTAGAATGACTTGACTTCTGTTACGTCTGCAGTACATAAATTCATACATATTAAGGATGTGGCTAGGAAGAGGCTATGTGTGGAAATGCTGGTGCTACAATTCTTGAAGTATACTTGCTGAAGATTGTTTTTTCCAACGATCTGAACACAGAATGAGTAGTTACTTGATCAAATTAGCCTTCCTGAATGAAGGCATAACATTTAAAATTTTCATGAGACTCATTAGTGGAAATCAATTGTACTCTGTAACTACAGATACTGTTCTTATGTGCTGATAGCCCCCTCTCTATGTTCTGTTGATCTTTGTCACTTCATAATGTATAGGGACTCTATTAGCTATGCTGAAATCATTTTATTTGTTCAATAGCTCAATTTTTCCCAGTATTTTGAACTGAAAAATGATGTTAGATAATGATAAAACAGAATATGTGCTGGGTCTAATAACCATCTTATAGTATATTGCTATCTCTCTCTCCTCTATATCTCAATTGGGTCATCACTACTGGGGTCCATATTGATCTTTATGAATGACACATGTCATAAAAAGGAGGAGACTGCTACCTTTATAATACAATGAAATTATAAACACCAGTTTAGTAACAGTCTGTAGTTTTCCAAAAGAATGTGAGCACAGGTCCAATATGGCACAGGTCCAATATGCAGTTTTAAAACAATTGAAAATGCCCACTTGTGTGATGCATATGGAATGGAGTCCCTAAGAGACCAACAAATCTATACACAGGACAAACCCACATAACACTTAATTAGAGTTGGAGGTAAAGAGCAGCCGGTATCAAACTCAAAATAAAGCCTGGCTTAAAAGCACCTGTTGAGACAGAAGATATTCCCCTACATTTAATCAGTTGCACACAAAAATAGCCCTATTACTTGTTCCCGTTTCCAATAGTGGACCTTCTTCATGGGTGTAATACATGTAACAAATTAAGAACTGAATTGTCAGGTTTTTCCCCATCTTTTCTAATTTTTACTTCTTCTTTGAAGATTATCTGAATGGCTATAAAGAGCTCTTTCTCCTTTAAACTTTAAAAGATGATGAGCCTTTCCAATTCCATTGTGAATAAATTAATAAGATATATCAAGTAACAAATTAGCTGTTTAAATTTATTATTTATGAATATAAGATCTCCACATTTTTAAAAAAATAAATCAATATAAAATGTCACATTGTAGTAACAAATTACTTTTAGGAAATTTGGCAATGTACATTCTAGAAGAGAATGAGTAAAGGATACTGATTGTTTGTGCTACCCCCAGGAGTAGGGCAGGATCTAAATTTCATGTCTTTGCTTCACCCTTTCTCTCTGGAAGTAATCCATGGCATATAACAGGCCAATACAGATTGTTTTTCCCTCTGAATTGGCTCAGTCAAATTGCCAAGACTCTGCCCATCTGTACAGGAATCAGAGTACAGAACTTCAGTAATGACTTTTCACCCACCCCCTCAACATTGTAACCCTCAAACTTGGCCTGTGTAAAGGAATAAGGGGGCACCTTAATCTCTTTTATAGCCCTCCTATGTGTGCATAGACGGGATCACAACTGATCCCCTAGAGACTTTTAAACTATTAAACAGTGATTGTTTTTAAAAAGTCTCTCTGCTTGTAGCTTTGAATTATTAATCCTGTTTGTTACAGCACAAATATTTATTGTATGGAGATTTCATGACCTGTTCTGGTCTGTTTGCAGTAGTTTGTGAGAGTGCTGGTGGTCTGATTAACAATTTATCCTGGAAGTTGGACAATGCTGGGAGGTGTGATAACCACAAATGTGAGAAGGACAAATGCCTAGGTAATGAATTGTGCAGTTATTGTTCTCTGAAAGTATGAGGATTGTTTTTGGAAATCAGGATGGTTGGGGCTAATTCAGTTAATGCTGCCCAACTTGCAGTTTCTGGAAGCACCATACCAGGAGGGATTGGTGAAGTAAAAGCAGGGTATCTGCAATTCAGTTGCAGTGTCACCCAAGTTCCAAAGGGATAGCTGTGTTAGTCTAGATCTGCAAAACAAACAAGGAGTCTGGTGGCACTTTAAAAGATTCCTTGTTTGTTTTGCTGATTTGGAGTGTAAGTTGCTGATTGAATGCTCTGTGAACATAATGAGGATTGTGGTTAAATGTACATATAACACCACTGTTCCCCCAAACTGTACCCCAAGGGGGCGGTTCATGTGGATTCACAAGACGTAGTCAAAGACAATTGAAAAGATGGATGATTTTTATTAAATGCCAGGATAAATAACCCCAAGCAAGCAAAGCAAAGTAATAAGTGGCGAGAATTATGTCCCTTCAGGAGCCAGGGATCCCTGACAGCTGCAGATGACCCCGAGGAGGTTCCCTAGGCATCTTGATCCTAGGTTACCGAGGCAGCCTGGTCCATGATCCTATGGCGAAGTCCACAGGTTTTCAGAGCCTATACTAACATATAGCATTTCAGAAGAAGGCAGGGTGATCAAGCCCACTTTCCCTTCACACGCTCAGGCCCAAGGCCTAAATGGCTTGAAAAAACAGATGAGTACATCACAGCCAAGCCTTGTAAAACAAAAAACGCAAAACACCTTATATCAGGCCTTAGCCGGTTCCCACAGGAGACTAGCTCCAGCTGGTGTTTTGGGCATGAAGCCCAGCATCAGTCCACGGTCAGGTTGCTTTTGAGGGGACAGGGTTGTGAATGCCACTGCACTACATGTCCGTCACAAAGTCTTCCACCTTAGCCCTACAAGCACTAAACATAATCCCTAATATACCACATTGTACCCTGTAGAGCCATGGGATTTGGTGGTGTCCAAACTACCATTTATATGATTCACTATTTTGTATACCGCCACATGTCCCTCATATTCTTCTCCTCTGTAAAGGAGTAAGTACCAAGCTTTTCAATCTCCCGTCCTATTGAAAGCTTTCCTTGCATGTAATCGTTCAGTTCACCAGTCACTTAACCTACTCTGTTTCCATGGTATCTTTCTTGGAATTGGGTGCCCAGAAGTAAAGGAAGGATTATTCAGTCATTAGGACACTAAGTCATGAAAGACCTAGATTCAGGTCCCTGCACCACCACAAACTTAATGTGTGACCTTCGGCAAGTCATCTATTCTTCTGTGACTCCATTCATCATCTGTAAAACACAGCTAACAGCGTTTCTTTAAGATTGCCCCACACAGATCCCACTCGGCATAGGTGGTCTTAGTCGGTGGGCAGGTGGGGCATTTGCCTGGGGCCCCACAGCGGATAGCCCCCCCCCCCCACGCACCCGCTCTAAGTCTCCCGGTGGTGGGCCCGACAAGGCCGGTGGGGGGGGCTGGGTGCCAGTCAGCGTGCCTGCGGTGAGGCCAGCCAAGGGGAGGGATATTAGGGGGCCTGCGGAGATGTCAGCCACCAGCGGCAGTCCCGGCATGGGGGCTGGAGGGCTCATGGAGAGGCACGCTGGGGGCCTGGCGGTGGCCTGCAGCAAGGTCAGCATGGGGCCAGGGGGCCTATGGAGTGGCCAGCCACCAGTGACAGCCCCAGTGAAGGGCTGGAGAGCCCCTGGAAGATTGGCCGGGTGGGGGCGGGGGCCAGGCGGTGAAAAGTGGTAAGGTCAGCATGGGGGCTGGGAGGGCCTGCAGAAAGGCTGGCTGGTTGGGGGCAGAAGCCCTTGCTGTGGCCCATGGCAAGACCAGTGGGGGGGCACCCATTGAGTCTGCCCAGGGGGCCAGCCAGGGGACCCACAACTAGGTCAGCAGGGAGGCTGGGGGCACTAGTGGGGACCCCAATGAGGCACCAAATCAAGGATGGGTGTAGGGGGCCCCCATCTTTGACTTTTGCCTAGGACCCCAGAATCACTAAGACGACTACTGCCACTGGGGCTCTGCATGCACTCTGCACAAACCTCAAGCACTCACTTGCTAGGTAAGGTGGGCTCAGTTCAACAATATGCATTTTTAATACTACCATAGGCAAGGTGCATTTACAAATACCTATAGAGGAAAGAGATTTCACTTCAGCCTAGCAGGTAGGTAAAAAAGATACACTGGTGAGATGCTGAAGCTAAACAAATTCAGATTAACCAATAAGGAACATAATTTTAACAATAAGAATAATTAACCATTAGAAGAACATGCTTAGGGATATGGTGGATTCTCCATCACTTGAAATCTTTATGTCAAGACAGAGTATCTTTTAAAACATGCTATAGTTCAAGCTGAAATTGTGGTCTTGATGCAGAAATCATTGGTTGGGCGCTCAAAGTAGATAATCATAGTGCTCCCTTCTTGCCTTAAAACCTATGAATCATCTGAGTTTTACAACTATGCTTGTGGCTGTGTTTCTTGTACTTAACATTTTGAATGTCTGTTCAATGATTAGGCTATTCCTGATTTTGATGAATTGTCTATTATTTAAAAACCAAACTGACCTCCATTTTATGCACAACTACTCTTCTCCAATTTTTATATTTGTAAATTACTTATCTTAGAAACTGAGACTCAGCCAATATTATTGCTAATGAATACTAAATTATTTCAAATCTTTGCACTATTATTTCCTTTTTCCTAGTGGTCCCTCATTTTTGGTCTTTTTCTCGATTTTGAAAGTGGGACCTTGAAAGGTCTGGACTACATAGAGAAAATTTCTTCTATATAACAGTATGTTATCTATAATAATAAAGCATGCTAGAAATATACTGAAGACATGCTCACTTTATAAGCAATTATTATGCCTTTTAATATAATTATCTGCAACTATGAACTTCTTGGCATAAAGTTCCATCTACACATGGTCTTAATAGATATATATTCAGAAAGAGGTGGAAACTTATTGTTTATATGCTTGTGCTTTATGAGTCATTGGCAGCAGAAAAAACAAGCCAGCTAGTTTTCATGACCATTCATCCTATGTTGTATCACTGGAATTTATTTATTTACATGTTTGTTGTTCATTGTATAAAATTAAAGAATCCTTTCACTGTGTATCAGGGTCTATTATGCATAATTTAAAACACCCACAACAATGTTAATTTAAATAACACAACCTCCAGAAAGCAAACACAACCATTAATTAAGAATACATTACTATTCCCCCATAAAGCCAAGATGTGCATAACTAAAGGAGCTTTGCACAATTTTGCTTATCGACAGTTTCTCTGCCAGTCTAAGAGGACAAGAGAATTAGAGACTGGTACTGGAAATTCCCTGACAGAAGCCTTAGACAATTAATGTGTATATGGACTGTTAGTTCAAGTACCTTACTAGACTTTACTTCTGTGTGTTCACATGGAAAGAGTGAGAAATGATTCCTAAGCTAGCTAGGGATTAGTAGTGGCACTTTGAGTAGTACCTGGTATGAAATATTACTGGTAACAAATGTTTCTTTAGCCTTCACTGCTAAGCAAGCACGCTCTATTCTACCTGCAACTTCAGAGTAAGTATCAAGAATGGCCACATGTAATCCTCTTTTTTTGAAGTCAATGGGAAAACTGCTATTGGCTTCAGTGGTGCAGGGTCAGTCCTACAAAGTAGAGTACAATAATTCTTTTGGATGTCAAACAAGGAAGGATATAAGGAAGGGGTATGTAAAACACTTCTGGGCGCTGATGCTATCTGGGAGTCCAACAATAATCAAGAGTCCAGAAAACTCCAATTTTGTGCGGACCACAAATGTGGTGACTCATTGACCCTTTCATACTCAGTTGTGACTCTCCAAATCAATCAGTATCACTATCATAGTAACGTACTAAGCAGTAACCAGTTTGTGCTCATCTAAGTCTCTGCCATGCACTGGGGAGTTTACATGCAGCCTTAATTCTGTCCCCTATTGAATACTGTACTAGATAGACTGAGCAGCTAGGATCTGGTAATGATCTCCCACACCTCTATTCTAAGCTGGATTTGAAGGAGTGACCTAGAGCTCAGATTCCAGAGTCCATTGCTCATTACTAGTCAGCTGACCCATTGATTCACCTAAAAGGACAGTTATGTGTGCTCTGGGTTGCTGAGCATGTTTAGCAATTGGCATCTCTGCTACTGTTTTTTAATAAATAGGGATGGCTGAGACATAAGTCTCATCATGCTGAGCTATGCTGACTTGAGTGGGAGTTTTGTAAGGGCTGAAGAATTTGACTTAAGGTGTCACAGTGGAAAGAGAAGGTTACTGAAGAGGCACAGCTTCAGCATCTTTCAAATTTCAGTAAAGATTATCCTTCGTAGAAGTGATTTGATAAGCACGGAAATCCCTCAGCCATCAATACCCAGGAAAACCTACAATTAGACAAGCAGAGCACTCCCCAAGAAATTGTGTTGTGTACATTGACTTCCGAAAAGCTATTGTTATATGTAGTATGCACAGTGGGGAAAATACTGGTATCCTCCATTTTTTAAAGCCTTGTTTATCATAGAATAATAGGGTGGAAGGGACCTCACGAGGTCATCTAGTCCAACCCCCTGCTAAAAAACAGGACCACTCCCATTAAATCACCCCAGCCAGGGTTTTGTCTAACTGGGCCTTAAAAATCTCCAAAGAAAGAGATTCTACTACCTCCCTAGCTAGCCCATTCCAATGCTTCACCACCCTCCTTGACCTCCCCAGCTGTAATTTGAAACCATTGATCCTTGTTCTGTCCTCTGTTACCATTGAGAACAGCCTACCTCCCTCTTCTTTGGAGCACCCCTTCAAGTAGTTGAAGGTTGCTATCAAATCTCCCCTCAGTCTTCTCTTCTGTAGACTAAATAAGCCTAGTTTCTTCAGTCTCTCCTCATAAGTCATGTGCCCCAGCCCCCTAATAATTTTTGTTGCCCTCCGCTGGACTCTTTCTAATTTGTCCACATCCTTTCTGTAGTGGGGAGCCCAAAACTGGACACAGGATTCCAGATGCGGCCTGACAAGTGTCGAATAGAGGGGAATTATCACATCCCTCGATCTGCTGGCAATACTCCTACTGATGCAGCCTAATATGCCATCGGCCTTTTTGGCAACAAGGGCACACTGTTGGCTCATATTCATCTTCCCATCCACCATAACCCCCAGGTCCTTTTCTACAGCGCTGCTACTTAGCTGATCGGTCCCCAGCCTGTAGCAGTGCATGGGATTTTTCTGTCCTAAGTGCAGGACTTTGCACTTGTCTTTGTTGAACCTCATGAGGTTTCTTTCGGCCCAGTGATCCAATTTGTCCAAGTCTCCCTGGATCCTGTCCCTGCCCTCCAGAGTATCTACCATTCCCCCCAACTTGGTGTCATCCGCGAACTTACTAAGCATGCAGTCTATTCCATCATCAAGATCATTAATGAAGATGTTGAATAGAACTGGCCGCAGGACTGACCCCTGGGGCACTCCACTTGTTACCGGTTGCCAACATCGAGCCATTGATTCCTACCCGCTGAGTCCGTCGATCTAGCCAGTTTTCGATCCACCTTACGGTCCACTCATCCAACCCCTACTTCCTTAACTTGCTGACGAGAATGCTGTGGGAAACCATATCAAAAGCCTTGCTAAAGTCAAGGTATACCACGTCAATGGCTCTTCCCGCATCCACAAATCCAGTCATCTCATCATAGAAGGAAATCAGGTTGGTCAGGCATGATTTGCCCTTGGTGAATCTATGTTGACTGTTCCTGATCACTCTATTTTCCTCCAAGTGTTTCAGGATGGATTCCTTGAGGACCTGCTCCATGATTTTCCCAGGGATTGAGGTGAGGCTGACCAGTCTGTAGTTCCCTGGATCCTCCTTTTTCCCTTTCTTAAAGATAGGTACTATATTTGCCTTTTTCCAATCCTCCGGGACCTCCCCCATTCGCCACGAGTTCTCAAAGATAATGGCCAGCGGCTCTGCAATCACTTCCCCCAACTCCTTCAGCACCCTCAGATGCAGTTCATCCGGCCCCATGGACTTGTGCACATCCAATTTCTTTAAGTGTTCCCTAACCTGACTTTCCATCACCGAGGGCTGCTCTTCTCTCCATTCCGCGTTACCCTGTGTAGTAGCCTGGGAGCTGGCCCTCCCTGTGAAGACTGAAGTAAAAAAAGCATTGAGGACTTCAGCCTTTTCCACATCATCCACCACGAGGATGCCTGCCCCATTCAATAAGGGACCTACACCACCTCTGATCCTTTTCTTGTTGCTGATATACTTGTAGAACCCCTTCCTGTTATCTTTCTGTTATCCTGTTTATGCATTTATTTATTTCATTAAAAGATTTCATTGAAAGATTTTTAGGGGCTTCATGAATTGAAGAGAACAAAAAGGAAAGCCCTTATTTGATTAGCTTTTAAAATGTAATTAGTGCTAGAGATTTTCTCAAATTGCCCTTTTCTCTAGCTGAGTTAGAAATGTAAGACCTTTGAATATCCCATCATTCAGAGTTTCAGCACGTCTGTAAGCGACTATTAAAACTTGCTTAACATCAACAGCAGATGAACAAACCATATAGAGTTGATCATTTTTGCAACCTTTTATGGATGTGGAGAACTTTCTAATAAGATAGATGTGACACAGACTTTATTATTTGAAATGACTACATTATAGGTTGGAAAGTTCTGGAGCAAACCTAAAATTATGTCTCCAGCTCTTCTCCTTACCTTTTTAGACTCAATACTTTAAAGTGCTTAAAATGAAGAAAGTCTATAAAGAGAAAAATGCAAAAGTTTAGGTCTACTTAACACTGCCCTATCACCCCTGACATAGGAAGGGCTATATTCCAAGCCTAAACTCTGACTGTGGCCAAATCCTTAGGTGGTGTAAATTGGTGTCATTCTCTTTAAAGTAACCAGAGCTACACTGATTTCTACCAGCCAAGGACCTAGCCCCAAGTATGCAATATCCACAGTCCCTGCATCTAGAAGTTCAAATGCCATCAGATTCAACTCAGAACTCATTCCTTCTGTGGCTGATCCATGGAATATCATACAGTTATTAATTCTTAAATAAGACAATCAAATTGATTGTGTCTGTTCTTCTTGAATGTAAAACATTCATGGCAAGTGTTTTCTGCCAACATTGTCCTTCACAGCTATTATGCTGTGTGCTGATAAGCTGACTCCTTCCACTACAGAGATGACTGAATTTATGTTGCTGTTTGTGGACTACAGTGATGTTATAAATCAGGGCAACTGCACCTATATACCTCCTCCATGGTTCTTCAGGGAACCACACTCTAGTTTCCAGATCCTCAGTCGTCACCTCTCTTGAATGGAGGACACCCATGCCTCTCTTCCTCCTGGTCAGGTTTTTCCCAGGCAGCACAGTTCCCTGCCTATATTGCCTGATAGTCCCAACAAGCCAGACCTCCAAACAGTCCAGCATCTTCACTTTGCTTTCTCTTCAAAGGCTATGAACTGTTCTAATCTTTGGAAGTTTTAAATTAACATTCAGCTCTTTTCATAAGCAAGCATGTTTATTCTTAAGGTGAAAGTGTTGAATTAGTCATACAGTTTAAAGCAGAAATAACTAAATCATCTAGTCCAACCTTCTGTATATCACAGGCCACCAGTGCTGCTCAACACCTCCACACAAAACCCAGCAACAGAAATGATATGGAAGTATTATAACCCACAAAAGACTAGACTAGACTATTATGTTCCACAAGTAGAGAATAGAAGGGACTGAGATGTACCAGCTAAGTATCATTGACATAAATGACATAATAAATAAGATTAAACACATAGATAAGGTGTCCAATGGGAGAAAAAATAGGTAAAAAGGTGTAAATCTTTTGTTGTTGTTATAGATATATAAAGTCAGATTAGAATGCTTAGTGTAGATCTAACCCTAGAAAATGATTTGGGGATCATGCTGGGTAATCAGGTGTACATAATCTTCCAATGTGACACTGTAGTCAAAAGAGCTGATGCGAGCCTGGGCTTCATAAACTGGGAAATCTTGCATAGTACTCATGACGTTATTTGGCCTCTATATTTGGCAATTATGTAACCCCTGCTGGATATTATGGTACTAGTGCCCGCAATTCAAGAAGGGTTCAGAAAAGAGCCACAAGAATTATAAGAGGATTAGAAAACATGCTATATAGTGATAGACTCAAAGATCTCAATTTATTTATTTTAACAAAGAGAGGATTAGAGGTGGTTTAATTAATCTATAAGTGTTTGTGTGAGGAACAAATATTTAATAATGGACTATTCAGTCTAGCAAAGAAAGGTCTAACCTAATCCAGTAACTAAGCAAATTCAGACTGGAAATAAAGCATCTATTTTCAACAGAGATATTACTGAATCATTGGAACAATTTACCAAAAAATCATGGTGGATTAATAATCAATTAAAATTTTTAAATAAAGATTAGATGTTTTATTTAAAAATATGCTCTAGAAATTATTTTGGGAAAGTTCTATGGGCTTTGTTATACAAGAGGTCAGGCTAAATGTACACAGTGGTCCCTTCTGGCATGGGAATCTGTGAATTCAATACCTTTAGTGTATATTTTGTATTTGCCTATATTGTCTGTATTAACCTAGTATATGTGTGGATTTGTTTCACTCATCTTCTGTCAAATATTTTCAAACATGTTCCCCTCTCGTTCACATTCTTTCACTTGGATCTCCTGTTTGATATCCAAATTACTGTTAGAGGACATGTGGGTGGGAGAGGCTGCAGAGATTTTACAGGGTTCCCCTGGGTTGAATATATGCAAAATAGTTCACCAAAGGATAGCATGTGAGATCTCCACCGAGAACCTGTAACCCACTGATTGCCCTAATCCCTGTAAAATATATTATATAGGTAATATATGGGTTATGTATTCATACTGAAAATTGTGTTCTTAAGGTCTTTGAGTAAAGCCAGGTCACCAGGAGGTGACATACCTCCTCTCTGAAAGTGTCTCTTATCTCAACAATGCCTATCTCCCTATCTTGTCTTTTGTACATTGTATGCCTCTTTGTATACTAAGCCCAAGGGGGAAAAATAGATTGTTTCATACTTTAGATTTCCTTTCTTTTAGATTTCACAAGAAGCTGCAGGGAGAGGTCCTGTTCTTTAATAAAGACAAAGAATCGCTCTGATTATACCATGGGCTGCAAGGAAATACATGGGAGATTAAACTGACAATATCTGTATCGTGAAGGGGTGGTCACAGTCAGCCTAACTGAAGAGCAGTGCAAGAGTATGAGTTGAGTATTATTGTACAAGGCGTGAGAGGATCTAGTTAACTAAGTCTCAGCTCTAGAATGTGAGTTGTGATTTTATTTCACGTGTAACCATTTGTTTCCAGTACTTCTGCTTACTATTACTTGAATGTCTGTTTTATTCTATGAACTTCTGTAATTGATCTCATTATAAATATATCATAGTGCTGTGTGTTAAGCAGAAGTGTGTTCAGAGGTATAATTGGTAAGCTATGTCTTGCTGTTTCTTTGGCAGAAGCAACTCTGAGTATTACAAGTATCCAGTGGATGGGGGTGGACACTTTTGCGAGATGTTTGGCATGCTCAAGTGTTGGAGTATGCATACCACTAACCTATAGGGTGGTAACAGAGCTTGCAAGGCCTAGAGGGGAGTGGTTGTGGGGCCCGTAGGAATAAAGTTAGGGAGCTGACCCACGGTAAACACAGATAAGCCTCATTCATGTTGAGAGTGAGTGGTGTGAAGGTGTCTCCACAGGAAGTGAAATGAAATGGTCAAAGCAATCCTGCTCAGCACAAAAGACAGAAAAGAAGGAAATGCCCCCCTCTTTTTTTTTTTAAATACCCTATAGTCTAATAGTTACAAAATTCACTTGGAAGGTGGCAGGTGCAGTTTCAAATCCCCGTTCTATTTAATTTTGCACTGGGACTTCTTCAACCCAGGTTTTTCAGCTAAATGCCTTAACCCCTGGGCTGTTGGGATACTCTGCGTGGGTTTCTCCTTTTAAAGCTATTCTACTTTGACTCAGTGAATATTATTTTTATACAAAGAAGAGAGTGGAAATGACTCAACAGCCTGAATACAAGGACAATCACTGGGGATCACTGTGTGTGTCCAGTCTCTGCTCCAAATCAGGCAGAGCGGGGAGTGAACCTCCATCTCCATATTCCAAGTCAGTGCTTCAATCACTCCTTAGTCATAAGGAGACCACCTAGCTACCTTTTGATGGGTGGGGCTTAGGCCACGTCCCTCAGGTGGCATAGTCCTTCTGACTAGGTTAGGTGGCTCCCCATTCAGCATGCTGGACTCCCTTTTTAGGTTCTTAACTCTCCCATGGATCATATAGGGAGCTTGGGTGTCTACCTCAGGGTTGTGAATTGCAGGAAGTGGCAGGGCACTTAAAAGTTATGCACTGTAACACTGAGGGGTGCTACACTTGCAGTCACTTGTGAAATTACCCCCAAATCTCCAGCTTCTTTCCTCTTAAATCCTTTGGTTTATTTGACATAGTTTCCTGATACCAGTATTGACTGTAATCTGGAGTGGAACATGTGCTGCCTGTTTTATGTTTGATGGTACTAAACTACTTACAGAAAAGTTGCTATTCTATAAAATAAAGTTGCATTGAATTTTCATGTGTCATTGAAGGGACAGCAAATTATAAAGTTTTCTCCAGAAGGAAAAGCCAGCAAAGATGGCTCATTATCATCTTAACCCAGGCTTTAATGGTAACTCAGAATTATCAGAATGAATGCCTATAGAGCCCATGTAGCAGCCAAAGATCAATGCTGAAAGAATACATAGAATAATTTAGTGTTTGGATCTTGAGATGACCTAGTATTTTCTTGATATATTTTCTTGCCACATTATTTTGTGCAATCACTTCATCATTGAGAGCCTAAGTTCAAAACCAAACATCAGTGTCAAAGCACTGTCCACATATCTGTTTGAGTGTTAGTGCAAGTCCCACTAGCACACGTATGTGGCCCTTTCCTTGAAGGCTTGTTCTACAGTTCAATGTTGATATGCTCATTATGGACATAATTTTATGGCTGAATATTTGATGGATCAGAATGGGGCTTTTTAAAAAAAATGATCAAAATACATCTAGTTTGATTTATCTGTGGCTGCATTTTTTATTATCCTGTGTAATGTCTTACTCCCCCAAATGGACTCACTTATTTCAAGAGGATTTTTCAAGTAGCAAGTTGAGCAGAATCTGATAGTGTCTCTGTCCTCTTGCTTTTGAAGTGCAGTGAGGAAAAAGACCTTTAGTTTACAAGTTTCAAAAGATATTTTTTTTTAAATTCACAATAGAGGTTTTTTTCTTTTGTTTGTTTTTATGGTTTTATTTCCTATCTTGATTTATTCATTCTGGAGATTTGTTTACCTGACTGTATTTTGTAATCTTGTTTTTTTTCCAGCTTTCTACATCTACAGCACCATAAAGAAATTCTAAAACTTTGATTTTGCTGTCAGATGTTTTATATATTGTAATAATTTGTTTTACCACTGTTTTAAGTTCCTGTCTTAATGTTATCATTTGCAATTCCTTCCTTTTATCATTGACAAGGATAAGTTATATCAGTGGCTTCAATTACATGCTCTTCTTTACAATTAATATAATTCTTTACACTATACAAATGCTGTACCTTCATGCATTGTAACTTGCATTTCACAATAAAATATGTATGTGTTTAAATATATACAGTTCTCAGCTACTATGTTTGAAGCCCAGGGCTTTTCTCTCTCTCTCATTAATATACCGATTGCATTTGTGCTTTCTATAGCTTGACCAGGACACCTATACTTTGCACCCATCTAATAATTTGTAATGATACTCTGGTGGAGATTCAATTATCTGCATACAGTTGTTGTTGCTTAACAGTTTGAAGCTGTACTTACTTGGAATCTAAATTACACTGTGGTGTTTGTTTCTTATCAAAACTGACATAATGATTATTGATTGGGCTATCATCTTTGCCTTGCTCTGTACCTGTTCAAAATACCCACCACAAGAGTGAGAAAGCAAATGTAATATACTTTCTTTAGACTCTTAGTATCAGCCATATATTGCCTAGAATTGATATTCGACTCCAGCTGTAAAAATATGTTGACTTTATTTGCTCAAAGAAAATGGATTCTTATTTTTCTAATTAATACTCTCAAGGAATTGATTAATAACTATTCTTCAGGTGTGTGCCTATTATTGCAATGTCATTTGCCTATTCTACAGCAATATTTGTGCCACCATTTGCATTTTAAACCTATAGAATCATAGAATCAAAGGGATGGAAGGGCCCTCACGAGGTCATCTAGTCTAACCCCCTGCTAAAAAGCAGGACCAATCCCACTACATCACCCCAGCCGGGGTTTTGTCTAACCGCCCTTAAAAATCTCCAAAGATGGAGATTCTACCACCTCCCTAGGTAGCCCATTCCAATGCTTCACCACCCTCCTAGTGAGAGAGTTTTTCCTAATATCCAACCTTGACCTATCCAGCTGTAATTTGAAACTGTTGCTCCTTGTTCTGTCCTCTGTTACCATTGAGAACAGCCTAGCTCCCTCCTCTTTGGAGCACCCCTTCAAATAGTTGAAGGTTGCTGTCAAATCTCCCCTCAGTCTTCTCTTCTGTAGACTAAATAAGCCTAGTTCTTTCAGTCTCTCCTCATAAGTCATGTGCCCCAGTCCCCTAATCATTTTTGTTGCCCTCCGCTGGACTCTTTCTAATTTGTTCACATCCTTTCTGTAGTGGGGAGCCCAAAACTGGACACAGTATTCCAGATGCGGCCTGACCAGTGCCGAATAGAGGGGAATTATCACATCCTTTGATATGCTGGCAATATTCCTACTGATGCAGCCTAATATGCCATTGGCCTTTTTGGCAGTGGTGAGGTTTATTTTTTTTGAGCCCTCAGATGTTACAGAAGTTATGCATCTATTGACTTTTAGTGAAAATTGTCTGCTTGTCACCTCTGGGTGCTTCTGAAAATCCCACCCTACTCTTCTTTAGTAATTAGATATTTAGATCCATTATCCATCCCTTGTGCAGATAACTCTTAACACATTCTACGAAACTTCTTCCTCTCTCCCCAGATGAAGGAACTAGAAAAAAAGATAACAGAGGAGCAGGCAAAAATCAATTCCAAGACCATGTAATGTTAAATCCAAGAAACATCATAGCCTGTGATGACTTGGTTAGTCTTCCATTAGGTCCATAATTTGGAGCAGAAAATAAACAGAGAAGAAACCAAAGTACAGATGGGAAAAAAATAATAAAACAACTGAAAAAATGTGAAAATAGGCTCTCTCCTTATAGGTCCCTTTCTAGGTTACTGTAGGTTTTATGCTTCCTCAGTCCATGGAAAAACTACCAGACTGTTCAAAACAGTTTCTTTTACAAACACCCTGCCTCCACCCTTCCAACTCAGACAAACTTAAGTATAAACAAGGCAACCATGGGTAACTCAGACAGATCAACAGGTATCCAGTTCTCAAAATGCATGTTCTCTTTAATGTGATTCTAGTTAAATGAATTTTCCAAAAATTCTAAGATAATCTATAGTCTGTAAATGTGCTGCCAACTCTTTCTTCAGGTGAGAGGCCTGATAGTGGGTCCCATTGTCCCAAGAGCCTCCCTCTCATTTCTAGAAGCAGTTAGTTCAAGTTCCTCTACAGACGTCAATTTTGGCAGTACAACATGGAGAGAGAGAGAAAGCTGGAAAGAAGGTCCCAGCCCCGTTAAGGCTCTGTCACTTGAAAGGGATGATTGGTTTCTTCCCAATAGAACAGAGTACTAGTTTCTAGCTCAAGACTGTAATGAGATCTGGTCCCAGTATGTACTGCAGAGCTCACTCATGAGCTCATCTGCAAAATGGTATGAAGAAACACAGCTATTTTAGCAGGACTGTTCAGTGCTTCAGCTTTATTTCTTCTAGTTCCAGGCTCTTCACGTCACTTCAGAGCTGCAAGATTGTACATACATTATTGTGTAGTGAGAAAGTAGGTCATAACTTTAGGGAATGGCTTCCTACCATACCCTGCAGGATATGTAGCTAGAAGGAATTGTATGGACATACACACTTCAGTTAAAACTACATACACTAAATATTCTTCAGTTTAATGGTGTCTCAAAGAACCAAAACTTACCATATCATTAATTTCCCGTCAAGTAATGACTTCCATGAGAATATCCATTGTCCGGTCCAGGTAACCTTTAAAGACCTTCATTTCCAATTATGTGTAGCACCAGGAGTGGGAATTGGTTACTTAATATTGAATAGAGTCTTGGTTATCCCAGACAGCAGGTGAAATGCAGATTTAGCTCTGTATGTAGTATTTTTCATACATGATTTATGAAAGAGGGTAACTATAATTATCCTCACTTTACATATGGGGGAAATGAAAAACAGAGAAGTGAAGTGACTTCATTGTAGTAGTTAGTTACAAAGGTGTCAGTCAGAACACAGAGTAGAGATGGCAATTTTAGTTGGTCCACTGAAGTCTGATCAATTGGTTTGACAGTCAGGAATTTATCATCTTCCATTATGACCATTGTGATTGTCATTGTGATTGGTGGTGAACTCCTACAATACACTGACCTAATAATTTTTTTTTTAAATCTTGCTTATTAGTATTAAAGAGATGAGTTATGTGGGATTGCATGGTTCAGACTTTTCTCTATGTGCTTTATAGAACCATGGCTGCGTCTACACTTGTAAATTAAGTCGACTTAAGCTTGTTTAAGTCGACTTAAGGAAAATTAAGTTGACTTTATAACACCACCTTTCAATTCGACCTAAGGCTTACCGTATTTTTCGGACCATAAGACGCACCTGACCATAAGACGCACCCAGTTTTTAGAGCAGGAAAACAAAGAAAAGGGAAGGCAAAGAAGAGAAAACAAAGAAAAGGGAAGGCAAAGAAGAGAAAAGGAAGGAAAGAAAAGGGAAGGCAAAGAAGAGAAAGAAGGAAAGAAAAAGGAAAGCAAAAGAGGGAAAGAAAAAGGAAGGGAGAAAGAAAAAAGAGAGAAGGAAGGAAGAGAAAGGGAGAGAAAGAAGGAAGGAAGAGAAAGGAAGAGAAAAAGAAAAAAGAAGAAAAGAAAGAGAAAGAAAAAAGAGAAAGAAGAGAAAGGAAGGAAGCAAAGAAAGAGAGAAAGAAGAGGAAACAGGAAGAGGAAGGAAGGAAGAGGAAATAAAGAAAGAAAAAGGAAGAGAAAGATGAAAGAGGAAGGAAAAAAAGAGAAAGAAAAAAGGAAGACACATAAGGAAAAAAGAGAAAGAAGGAAGAGAAAGAGAGGAAGAAAAAAGAAGGCAGGCAAAGAAGAGAAAGAAGGAAAGAAAAAGGAAGGGAGAAAGAAAAAAGAGAAGGAAGGGAGAGAAAGAAGGAAGGAAGAGAAAGAAGGAAGAAAAAGAAGAAAGGGGAAGGAAAGAAGAGAAGGAAGAGAAAGAAAGAAGCAAGCCAAGGCCGCCGGCGGGGGAGGACCCTACCGCAGCCCTGTGAAGCCACCGGTGAGGGGGAGCACACCCCAGCCCCGGAGGCTGATCCCGGCCCCGTGCTGGGAGGCCGGGGGCGTGGATGACCCCGGCCCCGGCCCCGGCCCCAGCCCGGGAAGGAGGCGGTCGGCGGGTGGGAGCCTGGGAGCCCCCCGCTGCCACAGCCACCCCTCTGGCCCGGCCGCGTGGGGCAGGCAGGCAGGCTTGCGCTCCGGACCCGAGCCTGAGCCTGCCTGTTCCACCCTGGGGGCGGGGAGGGCCAGCCCAGAGGCCGGGCGCAGACCGGGTGTGCCGCGGCAAAGCTGCGGCCCCGGGGGTTGGAGGGAGCAGCGGGGGCTGCCGGGCTGCGCGGGGGTCCCTCACTGCTGCACGGGGGGGGGGGTGCGACGGTCGCTCCGTGGCCGCGCGCCCGCAGCTTAGAGGGAACACTGCTTGCTGGACCGTATTCGCACTATAAGACGCACCCTCATTTCCCCCCCACTTTTTGGGGAAAAAAAGTGCGTCTTATAGTCCGAAAAATACGGTAAGTCAACTCCCTAGAGTCGACTTAAGCCAGTGTAGATGTGGGGTAGCCCTAAGTCGACTTAGAGCTACCCCAGAGCTACACCAATGCCCTTCCTGCCGGGAGGGGGCCCAGGGGGAGCCTGGCATGCCCCCCACAGGGCAGGGCAGAGCCCTGCCCACCCTGCCCCTATGCCCTGCCAGGGTCCCTGACCCCCTTTGTCCCATTGTACCTAGGTACAAAGGGGCAAAGGCTGAGCCCCCTGGCATTGGGCAAGGGATGCCCCCTGCCTCTGTGGACCTCCCCAAGGTTCCCCTAAGTCCCTAGAAGTGGACCTAAGTGTCCAGTCCTTTAAGGCAACTTTAATTTTAAGTGTAGACACACTAAGTCGATTTAACAAAGTCGACTTAGTTAAGTCGACTTAGTTAAAGTCGACTTAAATTAACAAGTGTAGACATAGCCCATGATATTATAAAATTGCTCCAGGAAATAACATCAAATATATTCATTTATTGCAGATTTATATCATTTCGGTGGTCCCCAACCAATATACCATGATCTATTTCTGAAGGGCAGTTGCCATCTGCTGGTGAAGGTTGGAGACCACTGCTGTAGGGAATGCCTTTCAGGGGGAAGACTCTAAAGAATGATTACACAGGATTTCTGCTTGGAAGATTTCCCTGGGTTGCCAGTGTTCTAATACTTACCCATTTCTAATTGATTATAACTATAAAATGTACGCCATCTTAAACTCACATTCAGGTAGAGAAATTATGGCTGCAAAATTTCTTTTTAATCAAAGCTATGAGCATTGATCTATGCTAGATATTGATCATAACACTGCATAATACATTTTATGGGAAAATATAACTTTCTCATTTTTTTCCAAATTAAAACAAAAATCCCATTTTGATAATACTTCAATAGATCAATTAGTTCAAAGTTAGTCAAACAATGCAATTGCTACGGCAACAGGATTCAATAATTTAACTTTTTTTTTTGTTAATAAACCAAAATGCAAAACAATTTTAAGTAATCAAATAAAGAATAATTATGCAAGAAGTATGCAGTTTACTCAGCAGGGATAGCAGTGTTGTTCTTACCAGCTTGCCTTTCAAGTTTGAAAAACCTTTTAGCATTAGGTTGCTAATTTGCTAGTCCATGTGTTCTGCATTGTGTGTGTCAATATGAGCACCACTATACTCTTTAAGGGCTCATGCTGTCAGGTCATGTCACTGTACCATTGGAGATTAATTTTTCTCATTGAGTCCCAATAAATGTAATCATTACCAAATATTTTTTAAATGGATATGTATATTTGATGTATGTTATAAATTCCACCTAAGAAAAACCTTTGGCTCATCTTAATCTAATGAACTAGGAAATTGCAAGAAATGTATGATTAATATTCTAAAAGTAATGCATATTTTATCTTACAACTAGGCAGTTTAATTTAAAGAAATGGACTGAAAAACAAAGATATCAAAAAATAGGTTGAACTGAAGTCTATTTTATCAAAATACCAGTGCTTTGATTATATTACTAAAAAGTAGCTATTTTTTTCTGTTTATATTTTTTAAGGGAACAAAAGATCAATCTTTCAAACACTCTGTTCTGTGAAAATAAAGGATTGCTTTAACAGTGGGTTTTCACTCTACAATTCTGACTTTTTAACTGAAAGGATTAGACAATTCTTTTATTAGTTTTTAGAAACATAATTTATAGTAGAACCACTCCAAGTTTAATGAGGGATTAGAGTGATTAAATCTAATTATCTCCTTAAATTACATAAAATATTCCTAACAGCTTTTTCTGGGCCATATTCTGATCTCTTATCATTGTAACTGCAAAATAATTCTATTTACCTCAGTGTAATTACTCTGGGTTTATAAATAAGAATAACCAACAGTGGAATCCAGCTATCTGAGTTTTTGAGATAATAAATACATGATTCTTTCATGTCCACTGATGTAAATTGGTAATAATGCCATATTGTCAGTTGCGTTACAGCAGTTTAAAAATGGTGTGTGTGGCGTCAAATCATTTTTGTATTGTCAAATTTACAACTAAAACATAATCTCTGCTCTATCTGGTTACCTGCTGGAATAGTTAGAATATATTATTTATTTAATAAAGGGGACTCAAGAATTGGTGTGTACCTGTTACTAGCCTCAGCTGAGAGTGAAGTCTGCAGAGACCAGGACAGAAGAGCTTCTGTTGATTTCAGGGAGCTGGGTCACACCAAGCACAGACAAGATTGCTTCATGCTAACTGCAAGCAATAGTTATTTGCCTCATAAATCTCTGTACTGCTGTGGAGCATAACAAAGGGCTATAATATAGAAGCTAAAATTTACCTTTCAATGGTAACTCTGAAACAGGGTAACTGGAAGTTACACCACCTGTCCTTACTTGGGTGAATTCCCCCCAAAAGGACCACAGGCCAAGAAAATACAGTGGGCATCTCTTTGAAGTAGCACAAGTGTATGTGACCCCCTGACTATAGTTCATATAGAAATGTGTCACATAATATATGTAAACAAGACAGTAGATAGTTTGGACAAATGATCAAAGCAGTGCAGGGTAGGTAGCCATAAAACCGGCATTAACTAAGTTGCACAGTATTCACTTCTGAAATGCATGGGCACTTGTTTAACCTGTGATCTTAGAGAATGTAAAATATTAACTACATAGGGCCTATCATTAGTATGCTGTAAAAACTGGGAAGAGATGTCTTTAAGACAGGGCCTTTTTTCTGCTGGTATGCACCAGTACAGCCTACCGGCACCTATTTTTCCCTGGACAGCCTGCTGGGGCCAGGATCAGCAGGGGAAAGGAGCAGGTCTTCTTTCTCCTGCTGACCCTGTATCCCAGGAGTGTGCAGTTCCTGTCCCTTGCCAGCCTTGCTGCCCAGCTGGGGGCCAGGGTCAGCAGGGGAAATTAGACCCACTCCTTTCCCCTGATAATCCCGGCCCCCAGGAGTGTGTTGTTCCTGTCCCCTGCCAGCTCTGCTGTCCAGGTGGGGGGGGGGGGAAGGCAGGATCAGCAGGGGAAAGGAGTCGTTCCCCTTTCCCCTGCTGACAACCCCCCGCTCCTCCTCTCCCCCATGCGCCACTCCTGCCGGCGGAGTACCAGCACTTTTTTTAAAGGAAAAAAGCACTGCTTAAAGCCACACACTGCCAGAATTTAATTGTCTGCCTAATATCTCTAGTCCTTTTGGGTGTACACAGCCTGAAATCAGTTAGCACTAGATAGTATTAGTAGAAATGGAAGCCAGTATTTATTTATTTTGAGTAGCCAGCAGAATTGTTAGTTAACTCCATTACATATCTCTAAAATGGCCACAAATAAATTTCAGGGAAACACTTTTCTGTGTAACCCATTTGTATTTAGGGATGTTTGCTGAATTTCCAGTAGAAAAGAGACTGAAGTCAGAGTTGTAGGAAGAATGAATGTTGCACAAATGGTATCTGTCAACTCAGTAAGGCTCTGACAGTGTTCCATCCTGTCATCTCTTCCCTTTCCACCGAATCAAAACAATAAGACTAAGGTTTGTGCTACAGTTTCAACCCTTGTGTGTGAAAAAGGACTCCAAACTGATGCCCTCAACCTTTCCAGACTACTGAACCCAATTCAGGAGTCTGATTTGTCTTGCGTTACCCCCATATTTTAACCTCAGTTAAAAACTATTTGCTTGCAAAATTGGACATAAAGATACAAAAGGGTCACAGCACACTATTCCTGAAAAAAATGACTTGCTTTCTCCTTTTACCATACAAGTATAAAATAAGAATTGGAATAGAAAATTGTGCAGTTACATTTTGGTGTATCATATTTAATATAAACAATATAAACAAGTCTGTCTGTGTGAAATTTTAGTTTGTATTGACTTTGCTAGTGTTTTTTATGTATCCTGTTGTAAAACCAGGCAAACATCTAAATGAGTGGATATTCTCCCTGATATGCTCTGCATAGCCCCAGAGGTACATGTACTCCTGGTTGAGAAACACTGTTGTAGGGTACAATAAGGAAAAGGCATTGTGATGGCAATTTATTGATCTGCCTGTCTCCTTAACCACTAAGTAACCTGCTATAAACCTAGACAATAAAACTGTTTGATTGCTTATATGAAATGATAGTGTACCCAGAAATGTAGTCGTAAAGATTTTTCCCTTAAATCTGTTGTAAAGCTTCTATCACCTGAGAAAATGGAATCCAATTTTGTTTTGTTTTTAAACCTGTGTTCCACTGCTAATCAGCAGCTTTATCTTTCAAGAGATGAATTTGCTTGTTAGATTTCATTGGTTGAGATTCAGCAGTTCAGCTGTGGCTGCTGCCTCTTCCAAATGCACCTACAAGTTAATAGCATCAAGCAATCAGTGTTAATGGACAGTGACAATGATGTACCAGTAGAAAAATAAAATCCAAAAATGTTCTAGAAAATAGACAAAGTGAACAGTTTGTGAAGAGGGCAACATAAATGGAAAAGAGAGTTAGAAAGAATTGTCAGGCACAGAAGCACTTGCTATGGAAACATTTGAACAAGAATTCCATCTATTGCTCCTCAGCTTTCCTGAGCAGGACTCTTTTTTCTATTCTGTAGTGCTGTTTTAGGCTTCTTTGATTGTCTAGCAGTTTACACAGTAAAGGCAAAAAGGGCTTACACCATGGTGAAGAGCCTAGTCTCCTTTTCATACTCTGTCTAGGGTGACCAGAAGATCTAATTTTATAGGTACAGTCCTGATATTTGGGCTTTTTATTGTATAGACACCCATTGCCCCCCCTCTCCTCCCCCCGCCCCTTACCCATCCCAATTTTTCACACTTGCTATCTGGTCATCTTAATCCTGACTAGTCTCTGTCTCTCACTCTTTTCTTTTAAAATTTCTGCTGCAAGACAATCTCAAAATTCCCCTGAAATACTTCACTGACATCTGTTGTCTTTTTTGAGGAGGCGGAGAAGGAGGGGCGAGCAGGAATACTTGCTTATGCAAGACCCTCTTCTTCCTTCTACATTATAAATTGAATCTTCACAGTATGACCTGAGTTTTCTTGGTTACCATATGCTTATCACAAATCTTTCCAGGATGCAAAACTGCTTCGAGTTTTCCATTTGCAATATATTTTCTCACTTGTTGCTGTTTCTCATAGCAATTTCATCCACCCTCTTTAGCTGTTCTCTGAAGGGAAAACTAGATTTTGAAAGTCACAGACTGCCCTAAGAAAGAAATTTAAAGATGTATTTCATTGGGACCAGGATTTCACTCAAAATATTGGATTTTATGCCAGCATCAGTTTGTGTCTGGGTCAAAAGGCCTCTAGTTCTTAGTTTCCTAGCTATCTATTGGAGACTTAAAAGCAAGACCACTGAATACAAGTGTTCATTGAAGGCAATCCTTTTGACGGCTTGGATCTCTCTATTTTAGGACTTTTTAAATGCAACCAGCTCAGGAAAGTAGGACTAGGGAAAGGAGAATTTGCAGTGAAATGAGATTCAAGAAAGTACACCTGCACAAGAACTCAATATGGAATTTTCATTTTTTCACATATTTTGTATTTAACTGATACTAGGCAAAATTGACCTGAGGTTGGTTATTGTTGTCATTGCTACATTTGTTGAATAAGACCCATAACTACTGTGCAAAAGGCTAAGACTAAGAAAAAAGTGAAATGTATCAATATTTTCTATTTCTTTTGTGTGTAACATTTATTGTCAAAAGTATGGGAATAGGAACAACAGCCTTCTGGATGCCCTCTAAGTAGCAAAATATATGCAATGTAGATGCAGTGATTGCTATTAAAAAGACAGAATTTATCCCCAATCATTCCCATTCCAAGCTCCCCCTAGGATTGAGAGACGGAGCTGCTCCATCTATGCTGCTATAGCTCGAATCCCACTAGTGCAAGTCTGACTGTCCAGGCTAAGAGTGTCACTCCTAGCTGCAGTGTAGAAAGTAACCTTAAAGGATCTGCTGGGGAACTGAAAGACAGAATTCAGATTACAATGAACATGCCTAAATATAGTATAAACTTCTATTAAATTATTTACTGGGTGAGATGTGACAGGAATGGCAATATCTATTATAGCTTTTAGTCTAACATACACAATACCTGTATGTAATTGTATGTACTGTATCTATCTTCCCTACTGAGACTATCAATGATTGGCTTCTGTTTAATAAATAGCTTTCTCATACCATGCCTAACAGGTTCACACAAAGTGTAGGGGATGATGCTGTGCTGCCCAAAATCCCACCATGTCTGCCTACTGTTGTCTGTCTTCTGTTGTGCGGCCATTGCTAACGAGAATACTTTGCTTAGTAAAAAGAATCAACAGTGTCAACTGTTCTGAGGCATGAAGAGGTCTGTCATTTTTTATGTTGATTTGCTGATTTTAATACCTCATCACAAATGTTCTACTAAGGCTTATACTAAGACTTCTCTGTGACTTGGATCTGGTTCATAATGCAGCAATTTATTTGCTCATTGGCTTAACCTGCTATGATTAAATTTTATCTGTTTTGTATTGTCTAAAGTTCACAGAGATGAGTGTCTTTGTTAACTCTTTAACACTGTTCCTTATTATATCTGAGACTTCCTTCTTGAGCCTTGACCTGATGGGTATTTATGCCCAGTCATCAATCATCATTTAAGGAATTTTCATCACATCTTAAGCCCATAAGTGATTGAGTGTCTGTTGTGATGGGTCCTAGAATGAGGACCCACCTCCTTTTTGACATTTAATGTCAATTGATTTCTCCCTTCAATTTGTCCTAGACTATTACAGTTTGAACACACTTGACCTCATGTGAATTGAATCCTTTTCCCCTTCCTGCTTTTTTCTTCAGTTATGAACCTCTTGACTGTTTTCTTTAACTTTATTTTTCATTATGTTTTATATTTTGATTAATAATTTTAAAAAGTTTCAATTTTAACATTGCCTGGATACCGGTGCAGCAGTTTCATTAGTTTTGAACACCGTGTATGGGAAAGACTTAAGGCATCTACCACTTAAACCAACAATGGTTGTTTTGAAAATGTACACAGGAGAGGCTGTTCCCCTGTTGGGCACTATTGATGTGAGAGCAGAGTTCAATGGACAGACTGCAAGGCTGCCACTGTTTGTGGTGAGAGGTAGTTACCTAGCCTTAATGGGAAGCTTGTGGATTAAGAAGATCCAACTCAATTGGGCAGAAGTGCATTGAATGACTAAAGATGAAATGGGTCTGGCAGTGGTACTAAAGAAGCATGCTGCTGTTTTGAGAAAAGGCTTAGGCAGCATGAAGGGCGTCACCATGAAGTTAAATATTAGGCCTGATTGCCAACCAAAATGTTTGAAGGCCATAACAGTGGCATTTTGCCACCAGACCAAAGGTTGAAGAAAAGTTAGAGTGGCTAGTCAAGGAGGGAGTCTTAGTACCAGTTACTCACAGTCAGTGGGTGACACCTATCATCCCAATAGTGATGGTGGACGGCTCCATTCAGATTTGTGGAGATTTCAAGGTAACTGTTAACCCAATGTTATGTGTGGAGCAATATCCTCTTCCCCATATTGAGGACATCTTCGTGGGTTTGGCTGAGGGGAAAAAAATTAGCAAGATTGGTTTGAGTCAAGCGTACTTACAAATGCATGTCAAGAAGAATCCCAAGAGTTATTAACTGTTGTAACACATAAAGGGTGATACATATCCTGCCATTTGCCTTTCAGAATTACTTCGGCCCTGGCTTTGTTCCAGAGGCAATGGACCAGATTTTGAGTGGCTTATCAGGACTACAGTGCTATCATGATGACATCCTGGTCACTGGTGGAGGAGGAGGAGCACCTTACGAACTTGAAAGCTACCCTTCAAAGACTGGAAGAGTATGGCTTACATGTCTGCCAAGACAAATGTTGAATATTTGGGACATATAATTGATGCTGCTGGCCTCCATAAGTTTCCAACCAAGGTAAAGGCTATCGTCTATGCTTTATGCCCTCAGAACGTAAGCCAACTTTGCTCTTTTGGGGGGTTATTGAACTATTATGGCAAATATATCCCACAGCTAGCAATGTTCCTGAAACCTCTACTTGAGGTCCTTGGGGCAAACAAGGGCTGGAATTGGACTGAAGCCTGTGATATTGCATTCAACAAAGCTAAACTCGCACTGATATATTCGAGGGTTCTGACACACTCTGGGTGTTTGTTTTGGGATATTTGTGTCATTATCCTACCTTCATTAAGACCACATTTGTTAGAACAGCTCCATTCAAGTCATTGTGGCATAGTGCACAGAAAAAATTGCACAAAGCTATTTCTAGTGGCTGGGCTTGGACAGGGCCATTGAAGAGATGGCTAGAGCTTGTATCTCATGTCAGAGCATCAGGAATGCATTTCTGTTGGCACCCCTTCACCCATGGGACTGGCCCAAAAGGCCATGGCAACGTATTCATGTTGGATTTTGATGGCTCTGGATGTATGTTTTTAGTTGTTGTTGATGTCCATTCTAAATGGCCAGAAGTCTCTGTAATTCAGTCCACTATTATGGAAAACACTATCCAGAACCTACATGACTTCTTCAGTCATTATGGTCTCCCAGAACAGCTGGTGAATGACAATGGACCATAATTCGTTTCCCAGGATTTTGAAGGTTTTATGAAGGCCAGTGGAATACATCACATCAGGGTAGCATTGTATCATTCTTCCACCAATGGACTCACTGAAAGGTTTGTGCAGACTATGAAACAAGCTCTAAAATCTGTGAGTGGACATTCACCTCTTCAGAAGCATCTCAACAATTTCTTGTTATCCTACAAAAACACACCACAGGCTACGACTAAAGTGTCTCCAGCTTTCCTTTTGGTGGGATGACAGTTGCACTCTTACTTTGATTTCTTGAAACCACAAGAAACACAAGTGTTTCAACACCAACAGCAGGACTAGATCATCAGACATGCACCGAGAACGAAGAACTGCACCTTCAGTCTTGGGCAGCCCATCCTAACTCGAAAGTATGCTTCAGGAGCCAAATTGGAGACGGGACCTGTTTCCTACTCTCTTCAGATGGAGGATGACCTTGCTTGGCAGTGGCATGTTGATCCGTTGCTATCTGGTTATAACTAGTCTGAGGATACATCTCTAACTGACTTCATCCTTACAGGTGATTATACTATTGAGTCCCAAAGCAACTGTTCATGTCTCTCCTGCTCCAGCCATCTGTTCACCACCTTTGGCCTCCTCCTCGGTCCAACTGAACACAACATCCTCTCCAGTTCCTGTTACTACACCACCCCCCCTACCATCTTCCGGTGTGGGCACACCAAAAGTTTTCCTCAATCCACCTAGAGAGAAAAGGTCTCCTACTTGGCGGGATCTTTAGCTAGTGGTGACCCGCTCAACATGGAGCAGAATAATTCCCCAAGGTTTCACCCAGAGATGCAGCAGTCTACTCTCATCTCCCAGATTCGTGTTTATTTTATTTTTTCCAGAGGGGAGGATATTTTCATTAGAGGGGAAGGAATACATTGTGTCCTGGGTTTCCTTAGGTGAGTGGGGTTGCCATAGTGAAAAATGGGTGGGTTGTTTTATTTTTAGGAAAACCTGTTTGTCTGGTTCTGCCCTGCTGCCCGAATATAAGTTCAGCATGGAACTGAGTGTTTGCTGCCTCCTTATTATCAGATTAGAATCCATCTACCCACATATCTAATAGTTTCAGGCTGTGAGAGCTCAATTGTTTTTTATCTACTTTTTTGTTTGTTTGTTTGTTTGGAAGCATCCCAAAGTGCGAAAGGTACTGTTCTGCTACCACGGCTATACATTTAACCTACTTGTAAACTTATTTTAAAAATGTGAGTGAAAGATAATAATAACCTGCTATATAAAATTGTTTAATTAATTAATATAAAGAGAAAGGGTTTTACTGATGAGTTAAGATTATAACTGGTAAACAGGAGGAGAAGAGGACAGGAAATCAATGAACCAAAATCCGCATGTCACAAATTAGGCCTATTTGTGGAAAAAATAATGAGGATGGATTATTCTGCCAAACACTCCAATTTGGGACTTTGCAAGAAGCACTTTAACCACAAACAATTTTCATGGTTTATGTGAATGTGCAGCTTTAATTATGTAAGCAGAAACAGGTATGATGGTGGCATCTTTACACATTTTGTAGTGTAGGTTTGTAGGTTTGTTTTTTAAATATCTTTATTTTAGCTCCAAATAAAGTCATGTATAAGTTTGTAACACAGAGATCATAGAAAGGAAGCCTGAAAAAGTGTACAATCTCAGTTTTAAACATCATTACATATGAGGGTAAAAAAAGCTGTGAGGAGATGGAGCAGGGAAGGAAGGAGAATATAGCAATCTGATAATGTAGTTACTCAATTTAGGAAGTTTTGTTTAAAAAAAAACAAAACCCAAATATCACTGAGAGGAAGAACTTGGTAAAATCCACCAAGTTTTATTTGATTCATGTTGAGACCTGTAGCAGAGTGAAGCAGCCACCCTTGGTGCTGGGCTCAGGAGGGCTTCCACACTCCCCCTGCTGGACAGAGGACACAACTGCCTGGAGCCAGGGCAGGAACCCGAAGGGTGGAGTCAAGGGGAGAGAGGACCATATAAAAGCTCAGACCGAAGCCCCACTGGGGGAGCCTCCCAGGAGACGGGCAAACCAGCCACTGGAGATTCCCAGGAGATGGACGGATGAACTGACCGACCGGCCAGCTCGCCCCGAGAACTTCCACCATGGGAAAGCCCTAACCCTCCTCCAGGGGTGGTAACTGAACCCCAGGGCAGTCAGAAAGGAGGGCCTTATCTCTGTAACCCTCCAGGGGAGGACCTGGAGGAGCTACCATCAGGCGAGCAGCTGGAGAATCAGAAAGAGGAGCTTACTCTGAATGGCCCCTGTGATCTGGAGGAGCTGCCCTCTGCTGAAGATCCTGAAGACCTGAAAGAGAGGCCTGCTGCGAGCAGCCCCTGCAACCTTGAGGAGCTAACCTTAGTGGACAGCCCGGAGGAATTGCCAGACCTGTTGCCTACAGACTCGGAGGGTCTGACTGGAATCCCTCTGGCTATATACCTGGACGTATATGAAGAGGACCACGGGACTCAGGTACTTGGGTGGGGGCAAGGGAAGAAGTAGCCCAGGGACAGCGGGTAAGTGCTAGTCAGCATGTTTTGGCGGGAGCCCGGCTGACCCCAGTGGCAGACCGCTCTGCCACTGGGTAGGGCCCTGGGATGGGACACAGTGGTATTGGGTGGGCTTGCGTCCCCCTCCTTCCCTCACCTCCTCTGGTTTCCTGAGCTTAGACTCTTCCCCCTTGATCTTCTACAGACTTTGTGTTTGCCTCACCCTGTCTGAGGGCTGGAAGGCTACTGACTCTGGGGATTGGCCTTACCCTGCCTGAAGGGCCAAAGGCTATTGATTCTGGGGATTGGCCTTGCCCTGACTGAAGGGCTGAAGGCTACTGACTCTTGGGTGTTTGCATCGCCCTACCTGAGGGCTGGAAGGCTACAGACTTTGGTTGTTTACTTCGCCCTGCCTGAGGGCTGGAAGGCTACAGACTTCGGGTTTTTGCCTTGCCCCACCTGAGGGCTAGAAGGCTATAGACTTTGGCCGTTTGTCTTGCCCTGCCTGAATTTTACTAAATAAATTGGGCCAGGTTTGTGGGAGCCTGGTCCCAGGAATGCCTATTTTGGGGGAATGCTTGTGTTTCAGACTTGTATTGAAACCATGATCTTTGTTATTTAGAATCTCTCCCACCTCTTCACTGACTATCACATTATTTCCTTTTCAAAACTGAGACTAAAAATAATTTATTTACTGCCTTCTAGATAATGTTGTATCTATAAAAGTATTTCTTGATGTATTAGATACACTTACTGTGCCCCAATTTATGTCTAAGCAGTTGAAACATTTCATTAGTTATGTTATCACTTTCTACATCCCCAAAACTTCTCTGATCTATATTATCTCATTCATTATTTAGCTGCTCATTCTAATCAAGGGCTACAGTGTATAACAAACTCCCACGCTCTTTATTATCTCTAAATCTGATCCATGATGGCTAAGGCTGTCTATTTATCATGGCTATCATTGGAAAGCTTATGCATTGTGTGAATTTATTTATATATTTGGTAAGACAAACACGTTCACTTAAAAATCATGCTTTTTTAATTTAATTACAATTTTAAATGGGCTCATATTGTTATAAGAAAATAAAATAACAATCTGTATGGCATAGTGAAAAGGTCTTCAATGAGATATAAAAACCCTACAGTGAGCCAGAAGGATGGAAAGGGGAGCATTGAGCTCAGGTATCCATGCCCCTTCAGCCCTGAAGTGCATGTTCCAACAGGAGAAGGGGTATAAAAGGGAGCCACCTCAGAAGACAGGAAGCTGAGAAGAACAAACCTCACTTGTAGGCTCTTGACGAGGCAATAACCTGGCTGAGGGAATAAGACTGTATGCTTAGCCTGATGGGGGATGATGATTTGGTAAACTTTTGTTTTTCTCTTCAACTTATGTTGGACTGGAAGCTGTGAGAGAAAAGCAGTTGTGGAAAGTGACCCAGGGAGGGTAACTCAGAGGGAACCTTTAGGGGTCAGACACCATTGACTCTCTGATGGCCCCACGTCAGAGTCTGATGGACTGGGCAGGCCTGGGATCCCTTACCACTACCCTACAGGAGGGTCCCAAACCACCTGCCCACCTCTCTGCATTTCTGATTAAGGGAGGATCAAGACTGTAAGAAATACCCACTGGGAAGGGGCTCCAGGTGTACTAACCACTGGGCCACCTAACCCACCAAGGACTCTATTACCAGGTCCCTTAGCAATCAGTGCTTTGTTTACTACCAGATGTGTGACCAAGTTCTAGTAAATTACCACAATGCCTCTTCCATGCGGTGCAGGCTGTGTAATGGTATAAGAGGACTCTATGGCTATGTCTACACTTGTCAAAATAAGTCCACTTTAAGTCGACTTTGTTAAGTCAACTTAGCATGTCCACACTGTAAATTTAGATCGACTTAGAACGTCCACACTGGATGCCTAAGTTGACTTCTAGGGGCTAGGTGGACCTGGGAGTGGTCCATGGTGGGAGAGGGGGCACCCCTTTAAAAGTGCCAGGAGGTTCAGCTTAAAGTACATGGGGGTTGAGCAGGACAGGGTATGGGAGCAGGATGGGCAGGGCTGTGTCCTGCCTTGTGGGTAGACATGCCTGTATCTGGCTGTGCCAGGCACCCTGGCAGGGTGGTTAGTGGGGTAGCCCTGGGGACCCTTAATGTGGACTTAGAGCTAAGCCATGTCTACTCTGGCTTAAGTCGACTTTAAACTAGGTTTTATAAAGTCGACTTAAGGAAATTGTAGTGTAGTCACAACGTAAATGAAGTCTACTTAAGCAGGCTTAAGTCAACTTAATTTACAAGTGTAGACGCACCCTACATTTCTAAAAATAAACTGGCTCTTTATTAAGAGAAAAAAATGCAGGTGTGCTGCAGCTAGCATTCTAACCATGTGCAGACATAGGAACTTCTTGGTGCCTCCTCCAAACTCTTTTCTCCTGTGTTCCTCCTTCCAAGTTCCTTGAAGGATGCAAAAACTTGTGACTTCCCCAGAACCATCCATGCTATCATACCCCATGTTCCTATACAGATAAAACTAATCTTTATCCCTCTCTTTTCCTTACATTTTTACCCAAATTAAGGGCCAGATTCTGCAAACCTTACTCATATAGCATATTATCTTACTCCACAAGTACTCTCCTTGATGTCAAAAGCGTAAGATAGTACTATTCTTGAAGTAAAAGTGACATAATCTGATCTATAATGACTATATGCTTTCTGGAATTCTGATAAAATAACTTTTGTGTGCACCTATAACCAGGTTTCTTATTGTCTTTGTCTTCTTTCATGCATCTATGTGGAGATGCTTTAGATCCTGAGTCATATAATTATTTTCTGTTTTTCCCTATTTTATTATTTTCTTTTTTTTATGAACTTTTTCCCATTTTTTCCTCCGTGCTTTATGTAATGTGAAAAACATGAAAGTATTAGACTAGAATCGACTTATTACCAAGAATTCCTTGTCCCCGTAATTTTTAGTTTCTGCAAGATAGTATTAGGAAATCAACCAAAAAAAATGCATTACCTCTGTCAGCTATATGGCTAATACAGGCAAGTCAAAACCAAGTGATTTAAATTAGAAGTTTTACTTCATTGATCACTAGCCATTCCAATTGGAATCACTGTTACAGGAGGTCTCCACTTATAAGTCTTAAGCACATATAAATAGGTGTGCCAAAACTTGATAGTTACTTGATAGTCAAGTCTGAGGCAGTCTTTGGGTGAATTAGTCACAGATTTCCAGATGGCTGATACTTCCATTTGCTCCTGGAGATCTTTCTAAAAGTTTTCACAAAGTGAGCTGACTGCTTCTGACTTGCTATTTCCCTCTCATACCCCAAAAGTTAGAGATATGACAATGTAAAGATTGTTACATAGCTGATCAAACACTGGGCAAAAGCAGGAGATGCAGAGACATGTCACTATAAAATATATATGAATAAGCAATAAACTGTTAATCCAATAGCTAAACTTTCTCATTCTGCCAATTCTAAAATATACCCAGACTTCCCATTTTTCAGACATTTGGTGCAGCATATTCAGAGCAAGAGCGCATCGAGCCAAGATCATTCATGAGTTCACTGTCTACCCACCCCCTTTCTCAGTTTCCCTAGTTTCTGCAAAGTTTCTGCAAAGGCCTGAAAATGTCTAAAAGCAGCAAGCAAAGTAATTGATAATCCATCACAATAATTCACAATGGCTCAGATACCTGTCTGATTGCTAAAATGCCACTCTACAGACTTGCATGTTGGATACATAGGACCAGCGTCTTGAGGAGAAAATGACCTTCTGAATTAAAGGTATAATCCACTGAATACAGCCTTTGACAGAAATAGACTTGTAAAGTCTCTCAGAAAGGTGTTTAAAGAAACTTTCTAACCATTACTTATACCATGTGAGTAGAGGGAGGAAGCACAGAGGATACATAGGTTTTTTTTGTTTTGTTTTAAATAGTATATTCATGCACTTTATTATATTGAAATAATTTATAAAGAAATTCAATTATCTTTAAAATCCTTTCCTGCTGTCAGAAGCTGACAGGGTGCAAATGAAAATATGGAACACTGCTCATTCATTTTCCCTTGAGAAGAAATGTCCTGAAGGAGAAGAAATTGATAAATTGATTTGTAAGAGTCTGAAACCACAGTAACAACAGAGCAATCTATATAAAAAAGAAATAATTACTACAGGAGAAAGGTACTGTATTTTAAATGACTAGAAGTAGAGAATATAAAATATATAACATGTTTTTTTTAATAGTATTTTAAGGGCATCCCTGAACTGTTTCAGCTATTAAAATTAACACCAAAGTGTGATGTATGATTGGTGGAAACTGGAAGAAATCTGAGCACAGTGACCAACCATCAGACTTTGCACATATGTGCAGAGAGCTTCCAAATCACTTTGCAGCAGGACAATGCCTAGTGGGTCATACAGATGGAAAGGAATCCACAACTAGATATTACCCCACTCCTTGCAGGGCTGGAATAAGGCAGAGATTTTAGAGGCTGTAACCACAGGTCCCAGCCTAAAGGGGACCCCTGTGGTCCCCCCAAAATCCAGCCTCAGCTGGCCGCAGCAGCACCCTGCTGCCACTCACCATCGGACAGCCCAAGGCGGGGGTAGGATCACCACAAATCACGACCTCTGGCCTTCAGTCCTCATGCCTCCCCCACAGCAGCACTAGCCAGCAAGCCCCCCTCCCCAAAGCCTCCTCACAGCAGTTCTGGCCTGCAGTATTCCAGTAGCAGTGCTGGCTCCACAGAGCCTCTTCCCCTGCCCCCCAGCTCTGCGGGGCGTGGTGCTCTGCCCCCAAGCTGGACTTTACCTGGGGTGGCCGAGGCCACCTCGGACCTTGATCTGGCCCTGACTCTTTGGTCTCTAGACTTGTATGAATGCAGTATATTCTGTTATACATTTGCCTTTTCGCATTGAGATATACCCTAGATAAACAAATGCTATAAGCTGATGTCATCAGCCAACATAACATTTAGAGTAGTCTATTCTATTAGATAATATTAGATAATATTATGAGAGGCAGGACCTTGACTGATTCTATGGATAATTAACCATGTAGGTATAGAAACGGATTCATATAATACCCTGTGTACAATAAGGAGCAAACCAATGTAAAGGAGTAGTTTATATGAGCATAATGGTATGGACAACTTGTATAGTAAGTTGAAGGCCACTATCTTGCTCACTATGGGCTGTGCTCTCGTTGCTATAATACTTGTGCTTATTTTTCTCCCTTATTACCTGGTTAGTGAATAATACCAAGAGAGTCACTGGCTAATGGCTATTGTTACACAAGATAAATTAAAGTGAAAGATGACAATACAATTTCATTTGGACTATCAGCATGTAAAGCCACACTAAAAAAAATGTAGTAATATGCCCAGACAATTGGAAGTTGGAAAAACGACTTGTTTTCAGTATAGAAGCTGGTTTCAGACACTTCAAGTAATTGATAACCAAGAGTAAGTGATTTGCATAGACCAGATCCAAGTTAAATAACCATGAATCGTGACACTTGTACCGTACAGATACTGTGAATGGTTTAGAAGAATATATCAAAGTATTTGCAATGAGTAAGATTTTCAAAGTAATGGTGCATATACTTAGGTCACATTTATACTGCAATAAAAAAAACCAGCACTGAGTCTCAGAGCCAGGTCAGTTAACTGGTGCATGTGGGGCTCAGGTGCAGGGCTAAAAATAGCAATGTAGCAATTCAGGCTTAGGCTAGAGACTGGGTTTTGAGACCTTCCTCCATCAGGGGTTTAAGAGATGAGGCTTCTGTCCAAGCTCAAATATCTATATGAATATCTTCTCTGCAAGCCTGAATATCTATTTTTTAGCTCTGTAGCACAAGCCCCATGAGCATGAATCAGCTGACCTGGGTCAAGTGCAGCATGGCCATAGGCTGAGAGTGTTTAATGTATCTATATCGGTACGTCTATACCATAATAAAACGCCTGCAGCAGGCCCATGGGACTGCAGTGTTGATGTCTAGGCTCAAACAGGAGCCCGGGATCTGCGATCCTCCCCCACTGAGGGCACCTAATGCACCTAAGGTTCTGTTTACACAGCATTTTGGAGCAATCAGAAGCCTTCCAGCTCAGGTCAACAGACTCAAGATAACAGGGGTCGCACTAGGAATCTAAAAATAGCCACTCAGGTTCTGAATCCCTCATCTCATCCTAGGCTTCAAAGCCTGAAATCCATCTTCAAATGCAATACCCACAGTACTATTTTTAGGACACTGGGGCAAACCCCACTAATGCGAGTCTGTTAATCTAGACTGCAAGGCTTGTCCTCAGCAGCTCTGTAAACATATTCTTTGTGGGCTGATTTTTCAGAAGTACCAAGTAGCCAGTAGCTACCATTTTCTTCTAGCATATTAAAAATTTGAAAGTCTTGTCCAATTTTACCCGCCTCCCCCCTTTCAACAGGTTACTAACTTATTTATGTGTTAGTCAAATTCCAAAGGGGTAGCCGTGTTAGTCTATTGTAGGAAGACAACAGAGTCCTGTGGCACTTTTAAAGACTAACAGATTTATTTATCGCATGAGCTTTCGTGGGAGAAAATCCCACTTCGTCAGACGCTTTGAAGATAGGAAAGTTACAGAGTGGGAGGAAATTAAATGCAGGGGAGTGTATGACATAGCATCAGGTCAGGCTGTAACAGCAAATCAAAATAGGTGTTAGGATTCAAAACACTGGGGAACAGCACATAGAGGAGGGGGAGGTCAAATCACTTGTTGTAATGCGAGAAAAATCCATAGTCCCTGTTTAACCCCAAGACAACTGAGTCAAATTTGCATATAAGTTCGAGTTCTGCAGTCTCTCTTTGAAGCTGTGATTTGTTATTCATCTGTTTCAACACAGCTATTAACAAGTCGTCACGGGAGTGAGCAGGGAGATTGAAGTGTTCCCCTACAGGTTTTGCAGTGTTGCAATTTCTGATGTCAGATTTGTGTCCATTGATTCTTTGGCGCAGAGACTGTCCTGTCTGTCCAATATATAAGGCAGAGGGGCATTTCCGGCACATGATGGCATAAATCACATTGGTGGATGAGCACATGAACGAACCCTTGATGGAGTAGGTGGCATGATTAGGCCCTGTGATGGTGTCATCAGTGTAGATATGAGGGCAAAGTTGGCAGCGTGGTCTGCTGCAGGGCTGTGTTCCTGCTTTAGTCTCTGTGCCAAAGAATCAATGGACACAAATCTGACATCAGAAATTGCAACACTGCAAAACCTGTAGGGGAACACTTCAATCTCCCTGCTCACTCCCGTGACGACTTGTTAATAGCTGTGTTGAAACAGATGAATAACAAATCACAGCTTCAAAGAGAGACTGCAGAACTCGAACTTATATGCAAATTTGACTCAGTTGTCTTGGGGTTAAACAGGTGAAGGGACTGGCATGAAGGAATGGACCTGAAAGGTCGATCCAGATCCTAGGTGAGATGGACCCGACACGTTGGCGGGGAAGCGCTGGTGAGTAACTAGTTACAAGTGCACACAAAGACCTCGGTGAAGGCTGGTTTATAAATAGTAGCTACAGATTGGGGAAACTGTAACAGGAAGACTTTAGCACCCCGAAGTCCAGGAGTAAGGACTAAAGTAGTTTAGAACCCCTGCCTGGGAGAACAGGTCGGCTTAGGGATAAGGTTAGGGACCAATAGTTAGCACCCCGCCTGGGAGTACAGGTCGGCTTAGGCTGCAATCCCCTTTAAAGGTAGGGGCAATGGCAGAGCAATAAGAATAGCTTTAGCAATTAAACCTTTAAATGCGCATTTATTTTTGACTTTAAGACCTGCTGCAACATATGCTTATAAAGGCATAGACACACATACACAAACTCTCTGCTTTGAAACTGCGTCACTGTTGCTTGTCACTCTCTCAAGGTCTTTGGACAGGAAACGAAAGCCTCAAACTTGTAATCATGATAATTGAAAATAAATCTCTCTTATTTACAACCCTCCTCGTGATTTCTTTGCTATTTCTCCTGTCACTATTGATTTCCCTTGTTCCCCTCTCATTCTCATTCCCCCTCTCATGGGAAAACAATCCAGTTCCCCTCACACTAGTATGGGCTATTGGTGGGCTTGGTCCCATATTCTACTGCTCATACCTCCTGACCTCCTTCGCTATGCCAAGGGCCTCCAAACAGTCACCGGACAAAAGTAGGGCTATAATCCCTACGGCCAAAAGGACCCTGGTCCGCCCGCAGCCCCCGACGAATAACACCCCGGGGGTGGACCTTAAACAGTGTAGCGGTGAGCACAAATATATCAATAGCAATCAGTAGCATGTTAGGCTTGAATCTGCTGCAGTGTATATGCACAAACATGCCCATAACCTGTGATGGACACATGTCACACTTACATTCATGTGAATGTGTGATAAGTTGTGAATATGGTTTAGATGTTTGCAGAAGTGCGTGCAAAATTTGATTCTTTATAGACTTCAACATTATAATATATGGAAGAAATAGATGCTGTCCTGAATGCTATTCAGCAGTGATTGTGGGCAGAGATACATGGGCAGAATTAAGGTTATTTGAATTACCATAACTGTATATTTATGTATGTTCCAATATTTTTCCCTCTATGTGCAACATTAATTCTGAACTTTCTAATACTAATATTTGAGCTTTTTGACAATGCCATAACATTAATTTAATGATTATCTCCATAAACAACTGTTAGATGTTCAGTCTTAATTCAAATTTAATAAAGATTTACCTAGGAATCACATTCTCTCTATTCCTCCAATCAATATTGCAGGCCCTTAGCAGAAGTAAACCCTCCTGTAATGGTGATGCTGAATAAGAAATTTATAAACAGCCTCTAACAAGCTAGTACTGGAGCTGTCACTGTGAAAGTGGACAGGACTGGCTCAGCATGGGGGGAAGTGTGGGTAAGGCAAAATGGTAGGTCTACTGATTAAGTGACATTCCTTGGCAACATTCATCTCTCATTGTTCCCAGGACTGCCATTCTCAAGAATTCAGTAATTAGGCTGTGTCTCCAAAATCTCAAGACTATATATATTTTTAAATAATTATTTTAAAGAACAATTTGGATTTTTTCCCCCCTCAGGTGTTTGTCATTAGTGTTCAAATCTCCAGATATTTCTCAGCCACTACAGGGGTTAGCCATTTAATTTTAATTAAATGAAGGCTGAGATTCTCATTATTCAAATTACTCCTGCAGCTGGGGCTTAAGAAAGACACTAAACTTATCATTAAAACCATAAGAGTTGGCAACACAGTGTTCCTATGAACCAGATTTTAATGTGGCCTTCCACCTGTGGAATCAGTGAGTAAACAGAGGCACAAAGTTTTCACTCACTCCAGGTAGACTGAGAATCATCCAATATAGAATTTACATATAGAAAATAAAATTAAATAGAGAATGGTTAAAAATATGGCAGAGGAAGATGTGGCACATATGTTTTATTGGCTAACTCTACCATGCAGAAAATCCATTTGGAAACTATCAAAACAGATGTCCTGATTTCTAATTTGTATTGAATGAGCTGTATCAGGCTGTTAGATACAGGGTATGGGAACAGCCTGCATATATTCCAGACACACATTCAGCAGTTCTCTTAGGGAGCCTAGAGTTGCCTCAAGAAAAATAACGTATTTAGATCCATGGTATTTGGTACTGGTTTGTACTTCAGAAGAGCTAAAATGAAGAAGAATGGGATACAAACAATGATTTACACTTGTGTGGAAAGAAGGATTCTCCTGGTTAGCCATTCATTCCAAAACTATATGAGATCTAGGAACCTGGAGAGGGTTGATGGAACAGATTGCTGTCAAATAATGGCACAAGGACAACTGCATAGGCAGTAGCACTCCTATTTTTGTCAGAGATACAAACTGAAGCCTAATGCACTAAGCCACTTAAATGATTGGATCCTAAGCTGCACCAAAAGAGGATCTCTGATGTTGTTTTTTACTCATCATGTTCTCAGATTTTAGACCAGTGATTCCCAGCCTGTGGCCTTAGGGCCAAAAGTGGCCTGCAGGGACTTTCAAAGTGGCCCACCACCCCCCACCCACTGGCTGCAGAAGGGAGCCGCTGCCTAAGGACTCAGGCAGAGTGTGGTGTTGTGGGACTAAAAGACTGGTGACGTCTCCTTGCTGCAGCCAAGGGCACTGGAGATCAGTGCTCCCTTTCCACTGGCTATAGAAGAGAGCAAAATGCTCTGTCTGGGTGCCTAGGCTCTGGGTCCCTGCTGGAGCCAGAAGGAGGGGAACACTGATTTCCCATCCCCCTGGATGCAGACGGGAGCCACTGCCTATGGCCCAAGTGGAGCTCACAGAGCAACAGGACACATGCAGTTTTCCTGCAACACCCAGGGGAACTGGAGATCAACAAGGGAAATAGCCTCCTCACTGAATTCAGTGGGGGATGAGAGGGTGGAATAGCTTCTGGCAGAGACTGGTGGCCCTTCAGGGTTGTAAAAATGATATCTGTGGCCCTTGAGCCAAAAGGATTGGGAATCCCCGTTTTAGACTCTGATCTCTCCCTGAGAAGCAGGGTGTCCTTTAAAAGTTTGGGGTGCAGATCTTTAGCTGATATAAATACTCAGTCATAGCCCCACAACAACTGATGATCTGAGCCTTCATTTTGAATTTTGCAACTATCACGTAAAAAGGAGAAAAAGTGCTTCCCATTATGCATATGTGTTGGCCACTTTGATTTTCAACCAGCTGGATATCTAATGTGCATATTAATGCACAGTTACAAAGGCCCACATTGTCAAACCCTTCCTCATGTTGGTGAGCACTTACATCAGTAGCTGTATTTATATCTGTTCTGATGAGTATATGAGCACTTAATGTGAGTAAGGGTTCCACAGCTGGGTTCGTTTTTTGGAAACGTTAAGGGCTGAATATGGTGTAGATAATGTGTTCACCTGCAAAAGAAAATTTGAAAGTTCTTTGAATGCACAAAGTTTATTTAGGATACCATGAATATATAGTTCAGGATATTTTTCAGAATCTCAATATATTTGTTGCACAATATCCCATCTAGCATTCTTCAAGTTCTACTTGGGAGAAGAAAATAAATACTGTGCTTCTTCTTAACAACATTTATAAAGATCATTTTTAAAACACTTTACACTGCAGTTTACAGTAACTGACAATAAATGTGTAGTGACCTAGCGCTGTAAATCTGAGGTTTGGATATAAAACAGTTTGACCACAATTTTTTTTTTTCCCTAAATAGTTAGGAGGCTCAGCATAAAATATGAGGCAGCGTACAGTCTTTAAAAGTGCCACAGGAGTCCTCATTTCTTTGTGCAAAATTACTGTATTTCATACAGTTACTTCCTGCAACCAAACAAGAAATCCAAGCCTGATATGCCAGATTCCTTAGCTCAAAATGGCAATACTCCATGAACGCAATGGGATTGCATCACGCAATGTCACTGGTGAATATGGTCTATAATTTAAAGAGATACTAGCACATGCATAATTTCTGAACATTAATTTAAAATGTATTTGCAATTTGAAAAGATTGTTTTAATTTTATTTTTAAATGTCCAAATTCATGATACCAATATTAGTGACTGGCAAACTTGAATATATTCAGAGGCTTCTTTGGGAGTAGATAAAAATCCAAACATTTAGAAATGTTATCAAAGATCATACAAACTTCTTGTTTCTGCAGTTATTTTGGAAATCTTGCAAGAATTGCTAGCACTCCAGCTTCACCATGACATCTAAACCATGAATAGAACCAATTTTGTGTTAACTGTGATTTTTTTCAAAACCACTCAGTACTGACATAACTATTCCAATGTCTGTTTTATGACTGACTTCAATGGGATCATAGGCAAACACTTAGTATTTTTGAAAATCTATCTATCTATTTTAAGTATTTACATATCAACCATTACTACTTGGATTCATAGCTTATAGGACCACGGTGATCATCTAGGTCATCATATAGGACAACAACGACCTCCTGTATTATACATGTAATAGAACTTCCCCAAAATAACTCCTGCTTGAAAAAGATCATATCTTCCAGGAACACATCCAATTTTAATTTAAAAATTCTCAGTGATAGAGAATCTACCACAATCCTTAGTAAATTGTTCTAGTGGTTAAATACCTGCACTATTTTTTTTTTAAAGTGTCTTCACCGTCTGAGTTTGTCTAGCTTCACATTCCAACCAATGGATATTGTCTGTCTGCTAGACTGAAGAGTCTATTAATTTTCTGGCCTCCATATAGATTCTTAAAGAGAACCCTTAATACCTTGTCTTTATTAAGCTAAGATTGCCTCATATTACTAAAATTTATGTTCCACATGTAGCCAGAAGAAGAAAAAAATATTTTTTCCAAACATTTCAGATCTTTATAAAAGGTTTCTAAAAATGGGCAAAGGTTCCAGGGTTTCATTTGTTTATGTACTAGTTCTCCTATCTCCGCTAAATGTTCAATTTTACTAGTTAATTTAATATCAGTTTAATCTACAGGCCTTTCATTTGAGGTATTTGGAGTGAAGTTCTTACTGCTTGAGCAATCAGCAGAGAAAGTGGATCCACAATGCATATTATTTCAGCAATAAACTTAAAACAATTTCATTTAACATCAAATAGCTCTTGGTGGCATATGATATAGTTTGGCTAGAAAGGAAAGAAGTCACTATAAATATAGAACTTCTGCAATGCCACTGTTTTTATCCCCACTTGACTCCAAAAAATATGTCTATATCCTTAGACTCACCATTTAAAAGCAAATATCACTATCTGTTGTTTTAAATAGATTGTATTCCACATGAATCGGTCCCATTCAAATAAATACAGCCCTAATGTGTATACTCCTGTGAAACAGACTTTACCTCCTATTTCTAAATTAAACTAATCTATGATCCTTGAGTATTAATGTCATGTTGTGGTAGAGGCAAGAGCACGCAGCATGGGGCACATGTTGCTACAGAGGTAAGTGGTTTATTACATAACAATCCGGAAGTGTCGCAGGTTGTTAGCTGCGCTACTTCCTAGTGTCATGAGAACAATGATAACTCTTTAAATACCTTCCAGCACAACTGAAAAGGAGTTCTCTACAACTAAATTGATTTTCAGTAGGTAACTTTATAAGTGCATCAGTGTATGTAGGGCCAAATCCTTCCATCTGAATACCAGTTTGTATATTAGATCTTCTCTTAAGGGATTGTGTAGGAAAGGTTCTTTTTTGTAGACTTAAACATCTATGATCTTTCCTTGCAGCTTCAGCATTCTACCTCACCCTCAGCCCTCCTACTATTTGTTGATGCACAGGGGGCTGCTTTGAAACTTGCTTCATGATTCACAACGTTTTGTGGTGTAGCAGCTATACAAAACCCTCAAAGCAACCTCCTTCTCCAGAGCAATCCACTCACTTCTGAAGCAGAATCACGTCAATTCCCTCTCTGGGAACAACTCTGCACACGCATATGAAGAGGCTAAGTTGTTACCATGTACCATCCACACACAGGCTGCGTCTACACTGGTAAATTAAGTCGACTTAAGCTTGCTTAAGTCGACTTAAGGAAAATTAAGTCGACTTAAGGAAAATTAAGTCAACTTTATTAAACCTGCCTTTTACTCGACCTAAGGCTTAATTCGACTTTTTAAAGTCGAATTAAGCCAGTGTAGATGTGGGGTAGCCCTAAGTCGACTTAGGGCTATCCCACGACTACACCAATGCCCTCCCTGCCGGGAGGGATACAAGGGGGAGCCTGGCATGCCCCCCAAAGGGCAGGGCAGAGCCTGTGTGATGCTGTCTGGATTTAGGGAAGCATTTATGATATTATTTTCTATTCATATATCCTAAATGCTCTATAATCCATAGGAGCTACGTCATGTGAGAGAGGCGTCTGTGTCAAACCATTGTCTCCTTAATGTTAAGGAATGTGCCAGGTGATATGGGCCCATTGTGTCCTTAATGGCTCATCAGTTTACTCCCTGGGCCCATTGTAGCTGGAAAATTCCTAAACATTAAGGACACATCCACCTCTCTCAGACATCACACAAGTTAAAGTATAGATAGACATCAAATTCCTAACTAAACTAACTTCTAATCCAAATAGAATTCCTAGACATAAACTATATAATCATTCCCAGCAAATTACTACCTTTCTATTGATACCAAACATGACATAGCTCCTATGGATTATAGAGCATTTAGGATATATGAATAGAAAATAATATCATAAATGCTCCCCTAAATCCAGATAGCATCACACCCTGCCCACATGCCCTGCCAGGGTCCCTGTCCCCCTTTTTCCCATTGCACACAAGGGGTGCCCCCCTGCCAACTTGGACCTGCCCAAGGTCCCCCTAGCCCCTAGAGGTCGACCTAGAGCGTCCAGTGTGGACGCTCTAGGTCGACCTTTTAAGTTCCCCTTTAAGTCAACTTTAATTTTAAGTGTAGACACACTGTTGACTTAACTAAGTCGACTTTAAGTCGACTTTAAGTCGACTTAGTTGTCGACTTAATTAAAGTTGACTTAAAAGTGCAAGTGTAGACATAGCCATAACTAGGCAGGTTATTTTTGTACTGAAACTAGAAATTTCACCTTCTCAGAGAGCTAAATGCTACCTGTCATTCAAGCAAACATTTTAACTACAATGTTTTGCAGTTTCAGGAGTATTTTCTGCTCATACTGTTCCTTACCCTTTAAATAGGCTTCTGTTTGCAGTAAAATGTAAGCCGTTGAGACTCATTCTAGATTTGTCTTCCATAGTGTAAATCAATAAATTTATACTAGACCAGCAGATTCAGATTTAATTCTATCACACAAGAAACATCTGCTAATCTGACTCTGCTATAAGGCTGGGTCATTGCTACAAATGTTTCCTAAATAAAGAAGAAAGGTTGTCAAGAAATATGGATAGTTTAATTAACATGTTTAGATTCATGAATGTAAGCATTATTCTGCTTTTATTTAGTCCATTTCAAGCAACCATCAAATGATATGAATCCCTTATTACCAGTGGTGGTATTTTTGGTTTATTTGTTTGTTTTTTGTTGTTGTTGTTTTGTATTGGGGTTTTTTTTTGTGATGGTATGCAGGGGTATGGAGTACAAGCACCTTTTTTGCCAGGGGCGGGGTCAGCAGGGAAAAGAAGTGTGACACTTCTGACACTTCTGTCTCCTGCTGGTCCTGCTGCCTAGTGTGTGGGGGAGTCGGGGGAGGCAGGATCAGCAGGGGAAAGGAGAGTGCTGCTGGAAGAAGAGAGGTGGTGCAGGAAGAAGAGGGGTGGGAAAGGCTTCCCCCTCTCCCCCCAAATTTACGATCAAGATTTGAGTACTGGCACCTTTAAAAAAAACAAAAACAAAAAAATAACAACAACCCACTGCTTATTACTGTATGTAACTTATGAATGTTCCAAATATTAAAGCTATTATGGTCATTTTACTAACTTTTGCTCTATCACTACTGCAAAAAGGACCATTCTGACTCTTTGGAAAAGTGTGTTTAGTGGCAAAGCCTTGTAATACATTCTAATATCAATGATTCTGTGCCTAAAGACTATGTATGTACAATATACTGGCCTACAATGTAACCATGTCTCTCTTTAGTGATATCACAACCTTCTAGTACCTAACAACTAATGGAGCACTGTTTAACAAAAGTGATAGGGGCTTGTGCTTTTGCTGCTGGGAGCCCCAGCTTTAATTCCTGATGGTAACCGTTATGTGTGTCTGTGCATATGGTTCATTACACACATTACTAGAACTGCACTGAAAAATTCTATCATTACACAAGCTTATTATGCCAGGTAGTGATTATATAGCTCTGTGTACGTAAAGTGTACTTGCATTTGATTGCAAGATACTTTCACATGGTAGAATACTAGACCTGATTACATTCTCAATTATTTTATATATAAAATACTGTATACTTACTGTCTAGAACCATAAAATTATGAGAATGAGAAAAGATCCAGTGTAGGTGACTAAGGCCCTTATCCTGCAAACACGTATGCATCTTCTCAATTTTACCCACATCTGCAATCCTACTGAAGACATTAGTCTCCTTGTATTCATAAAGTCAAATACATGATGAAATCTTTGAAAAATTGGGGCCCAAATGACTACAGAAAGTCTGATTATTCAAATTCAGTTTTGGGACTTTGACGAGTTGGGGATCTTTGATATGAGATTTCAGTTTCAGCCCATAATTGCTAATAAGATATTAAACTATTTGCAGGTTGGTCTGAGGCCAGTATCAGAAAAAGTCTCAAAAAAGAGAGAGAATGTATATACAGATAGTTAGTTTCCCCCCCCCCCAATTTTTAAAAAAAGTTTGACATGTTTCACTATAGATCAGGTTAATCTCTTATCCTCAAACTGACTAAAATATTGTCAGAGAAGTCTGTACTTATAGTCACAAGCATTTTTCATGGAAGAAAAATGGATATCAAATCAAATTGTTCTACGTCTGGTAAGGAGGAAAGTCAGTTTGCAAGTGTAACAGTTCCTCTTGTGGAGTCATCTCTGTGGACTCAATCTGGGACATCTGGATCCAAAAGCAGGAGAGATCCACTAGTTCAATAGCATTAGTGGATTCCTAAATCTCTGTGGTTTGGATATTAGATGGGGAAAAAAATGCACACTCTTTTGCCATCGGTTGCATACTTCCCTAGGCTAGGGAAACTGAGTCCTGAGCTTCAGAGATTTATAGTTGTTCAAATGACTGTGTGCACCACCAACTGATGTCCCCTTGGATAAGTGTGGAATAAACACTGTGCCTGCATGGGTTACACAAATAATACAGCAGACTATCATAGACAAATATTTTAGTTTATGGAAAAATTGCTGACGTTACTACAGTGAGAATTTTGAACTGTTAAACATGAGTGCTCTCCCAGTTACTTTGTCAGCCTAGTCAGTTGTTCTTAAAACCAAGTTTCCTCAAAGTCTACTATATAATCTCAAAAATTAAGCATTAATAATCATGAATTAGCAGAGAAGCAAGTGTGGATCTTTTTTTTTCTCTTGAAAGTCTTTTGAATATATTAAGCCACTTGATTAATGTGAATAAGTAGTTCTCTGTTTAACAAACCAAATTGTGAGATAATTTAATTCTCTAAGGCTTGGAATCTGAAATTTTATTTAATGTGAACTATTTCTACAACTTTTCTCTTGACTTGCTTTATTTAAAAAAAACAAACAAACTGAAATATACTCAGTTTGCCAAATTATCTTGTACTGAATGAGTATTCTAAATTATCTTAGACAAATGTCACAGCCAACCATAGCATCTGAAATGGAAAAGGTATTTTTAGGATCAGGCATCCAAGATATAACCCATTTCACCAAACCACAAGGTATTCAGTCAAGAGTTTGTGCTAGTTCACTGGGGACAGCCTTCTAAGAAATAAGGAATTCCTTCCCCATTTACTGTTTTTTAGAGTTGTACCACTGTAATGTATGTTATTGGCAGCAGAATTTTTTCTGACAGATTTTTACTGTCTAGTTCTTAGGGCATTACTTTGCACAACATAGGTACTGTCTTCACATCATTCTTACCTCCAGTTATAACTTGAGCATCACCTCTAACCTGACACCTGAACACACCCCAAAATATCTAGCTTGATGTAAGTGGGGATTTAAACTCCAAGTAGATAGCCCATCAACCTGCGCCTCTTCTATGCCTCAGAGAACTTCAGTTTTGACAGCCTTTACTGTGGACAGAATAGCATGCTTTTGAATTACAAAATTCCCACAGAAACTGGAACTATGCAGGTATCTTCTTTAAGATAGTATGGTATAGGGAAGCAGGCAGAGCATATCTTTAGACTTTATTGGTGTTAGTCACAAAGATGACTATGAAAGAGTTCTAGCTATGTTTTAATGGATACTTAATAGCTCAGAGAAATGTGATTTATGAAAACATATTTTTACCAAAGTATTCAAGGATTGAAGGAAATGCTGAATGTTTTATACGAGCTCTGGCTGAAAACTTTTTTAAATACAGCTCAGGAAATATAAGAGAAGCTGGTTATCTAGTTAACAGAAAAACAAAACAAAAACACCTTTCACAGGAACTATAAGTGAAGAGACATTTAACCCTAGCAACAGTTATTAAAATAGCAAATCAGTCTGAGCTGGTGAAACAGCAAAACCAAGAGCAATTTGCCAAACTGGAAAATCAAGAGACTAGATTTGAAACTGTTAAGAGTTGCAGCATGAGTGCTAAAATTCATTGCCACAAGACTTCAAAGGGAAGGAGAGAGAACACTCAGGCTAACAGTGACAGAGTCTAGTCCCCATACACAAGCCATGGAACGTCAGGTCCCAAGAGATGTGTGTCCTACCAGAGGCACACTGTATAATAAAAGCATGAAATATGGACATTTTGCCCCTCTTTGCAGACCCAAAGAAATCAGGGAGTTGACTCATATTTCAGACAATGAATAGTCATTTTTTTCTGAGATTGATCACTTGTGATGAAATAGAGCCTGTCTGGAGAGTGCAATTGAATATTCATGGAAAGACTATTGACTTTGAAAGTGACTCAGGAGCTAAGGTCACAGTCATCTCAGAAGTGATTTACAATCAGTTTCAATCTGTCCTGTGGCTGAAAACACCTGGGACAACTCTAACTAGCTCTGGAGGTATTCGAAACTGCTTTGGCCAGCTCACCACAGAGAAAACTTACAAAGCCAAAAGTTTTACATTCAGAATGCATACGACCAAAGGACCACAAATCAACAGCCTTCTCAGCCTCAGTGTGGCAGCCCGCATGGGACTAATGAGAAAGGTGGAAGAACTTGATTAAATGTTTAGTGAAACTGGACTTTTGAAACAAAATAGAACAAAAATAACCTTCAGGAACAATGGTAAATCAAACATACACCTAGTGAGCAAACACCGCACAGGATTCATTACATCTTAAAATGCAAATTAAGTTAAAGAGGCTGGAGTATTCTGACATAATTGAGAAAATCTTTGAGCCAATATTATGGTACCTAATGGTACCAGCTGAAAAGAAAAATGGAAAAAATATAAACCTTTTTAGATCTTAGAAGATTTAATGAAGCAGTTAGAAGAAAAATCCCAACACTTGCTGACTTTCTTCCCAAGGTGAACGGAGGTAGAGTATTTTCCAAGCGGGGTGTCTTGAGCAGATTCTGGCAAATTCCTTTGGTGGGCTAAAGTGCTAAACTTACTGCATTTATCACAATCTTTTGAGAGTGTGCTTTTAAAGATTATTAGGATTGTCAATTAATCATAGATAACTCAAGTGATTAACATGAAACAAATTAACTAGATTTTTTTTTAAAAAGTTGCAGTTAATCACACTGTTAAACAATAATAGAATACCAATGAATATTTCTTATAAATATTTTGTGTTTTTTATATTTTCAAATATATTGAAAAATTATTTACAATGCAAGGTACAAAATATATAGTGCTCACTTTGAACTATTTTGACTAAATATTTATGCTGTAAAAAAGATAAATAAAATAATTTTCAATTCACCTCAGATGCATTGGAATCTCTTTATTGTGAAAGTGAAACTCGCAAATGTGGAAATATTACTTACAAAACTAAATTCAAAAATATTTTTTTAAAATGTAAAATTTTAGAGCCTACAAATCTGTACAGTCCTACTTCTTGTTCAGTCAATCGCTAAAATAAACAAGTTTGTTTTATATACAGGATATAATACTGCCTGCTTCTTATTTACAGTCTCACCTGAAAGTCAGAATGGGCATTCACCAGGCACTAGTGTAATGATGGTTACAAGATATTTGTGTGCCAGATATAGTAAACGTTCATATTCCCTTTCATGCATCAACTTCTAGGCTGAATCCAAACAACTTGTTTGACTTGTTGAAACAGTCTGACCTGAACCTGTCACTGATACTTCACTGGATTTATTTTTCCCTTCCATACTGTAAATTTTCCATTTTCAAGCATCTGATAAAGTGGGATTTCTCCCATGAAAGCTCATGTAATAAATAAATTTGTTAGTCTTTCAAAGTGCCATAGATTCCTTGTTTGTTTTGCTGATCTAAACTAGCACAGCTACACTTCTGGAACTTGTGATAGTATAACTATTGTAAATGTTAGGAATGTAGAATTTAGAAAGGAAAATGCAATGGAATGGTATACTGTTTTATACTGTTCAGCCACTAGGTAGCACTGTGTAAAATACCTCATTTAAAGCTAACAGCTGTATCTGGTATAGTGTTATAGGATCTTATGATGAACACATCTTCTGTATAAGCAAGATGAGAATACACAAACTGAATAGACAATTCATATCTGGTACATGAACATGAGATGTACTACCATACAAATAGCCAGTTGGTTTCAGAAGTCTTAGTTGTCAAAATACTATTTCTAATTTCAAGGGAGTTTTGTCAAGAGAATGATTGAAGTAGGACTTCAGGATTTGGCCCTTACAAACAAATAACATCTTTTTAAGTAGCCACAAGTGTCTTAGAGACAGATTATTCCTTGCTCACAAATGGGTATGTGGAATAGTGGTGTGGAAAAGGCTAAAGGAGGAACCTTACAACCTTTCCCTTCCCTCTTTGTAGGCCAGGAACAATCATAGCTCTTCTGCTGGAGAGAATGCACAGATTGCTCCCGCCACGTATCCATCAAGAGGTATATTGGGTCAACGTGGATGGGAAGACACACGGAGGAAACAAGACCTATTGCCTTTCTGTATCAGTGTGGGCCTGTGCACTGCAAAGCTCGAAAAGAGATTGTATAACAGTGACGAGCAACTCCTTCCCAAACTCCAGTTCAGAGACTGCAACAGCACCCATACACAAGGCTGTGGTTACATGTCAAAATCAGCCTAGTCCTCGTTCGCTCTCTTGCTAATGTGCTTCCTCTCCCATTTCATCTGGACTGATGTTACTACTCTTCTTTAGCTCCGCCTTCTTTTTCTTCTATCAACTCTCACTGGGGACCCATGCCAAGGGCTATGATTCCTTGTGTTTGTGTAATTTGCCTATAGTCCTAACTGCTTCCATGTGCTGCAGCATCCCTGTGCCAAACCCTTCAGCTACCCACCAGCAACTGCTAAAATGCAAGTATGTATTGCCTGTTACAAATATAGTTTCAAATAAATGTTAAATGAAGAAACACTGATTCAAATATGAATAGCAAGAACAGCAATATTATTAGTAGAGCTGATCTGTTCTTAAATGGTTGCTTCCATCCTCTATTTAATAATCGAATATAGCAATTTGTCACAGATTCCCTGTAGAAATCAAGACAACTTTTTTATAGAATTTAGGTACATCGTATTGTTGTCAGCCAGGCCCTGAATATAGAAGACTCTGAAACCATTAGTGTTTGCAAAGTACTATCAGCAATTCCAGACATGTAGAAGTATTTGGAAGAACAGAAAATGACAAATAATGGAAGAGTATTTTATTTGATGCCCTGGTTTTTTATTACCTTTTCACCAACAGTAGGAATGTAAAAATGTTTTGAAAAATTAGATGAAATTATGCATGTGTACACACACCCTTCAATTTTTGCCATAAATTAAAAGCCTAGTAAACAGACTCTCTGGGTATAATTGTAACTATTTTATTTACAGCAGAGACTACTCTGTATCTGTCTGCCACAAATGTGTCATTATCATTATTAATTTCTATCATAGAATGAGAGAGGTATAAAATAGACAACACAGCAAGGAACCTTTACTATGTAATTATTAACTGATTCTCTTCCTGTATAGGACAAATTATATAAAAACCTAAACTCCCTTGGAGTCTGTGGGGGAGAATATGACCAGAGGGGTATTTTGAATGCCAGCTAACCTCCCTAAAACTCTATTGAGAAACTTTTTTACCATTAATGTTCCCCTAACTGCTTTTAAATATAATTAATTAGATGTAGAGTCCTTTTAGAGGTCCAAGTAATAAAATTAGGAACAAATGTGGGACCACATCCTTACTCATTCAGTGAGAATTTGCTTGAGTGAGCATGAGGTTCCAGCCCATGAGAAGCCCTACTGGATATGGGACAGAGTAATAAAAACAAAGGAGTCAATCGTGTCATTTAAGATCAGTTCTACACTAGGCAGGAAGGAGGCAACGCAGAAATTCCAGAAATTCTTTAAAGGGTCTGAAGTGGGATTTTCTCCCACGAAAGCTCATGCACTAAATAAATCTGTTAGTTTTTAAAAGTGCCACAGGCGTCTACTTATTTAGAAGGACCACCAAGAGGGATTTTGGTGGTTGTGTGTATGCTGCTACACCCCTTCATGAAGTGCTGTATATTCCTGGACAGGCAGATCTGCTGCGAGCTCTACTATGAGTAGGGGCTAAATTTGCCCATCCCTGCGGTGGCCCATATAATGGCAGGGGCAATTGGGGAGGGTAGCTCTTTACTTCCCAACCCATAGCACAGCTGTGTAAGTATGAGACAGAAAGTAGCCTGAAATAAGGATTCTAAAAATGTGCTTTTTAATTTAGGTTTCTGAACCAGCCCAACTATGGGAAAATATCATGTACTAATCTCAAAGACCTTCTGAATCCTAACCTTCATTGGTCTTAAAATTATTCAAATCTGCTGCCTCCCTACATGTCCTAAATGCTTCTATACACATTTTAATACCTTTATGTGGTACCGTCAGCTGTAGAGCCATACTTAAGTACACTTTCAATTCCTCACTTGTGAAACACATCATTTAAAGATGGTAGAGAACCACAGAAATAGCCATTTTCTTCCAACATTGAACAAAAAACTGTAATTAAAATAAGGAGAATAGCATAATCCCTACATTATTCTGTCTCATTTTGTTTTGCTATAGAACTTTTTCCTACAATCTTTTTCTGTTCCTTCTGGCCTGGTTTCCAGCTACGTTCTTAACGAAACACTGTATGTATCCTAAAAGTTTACCATAGTTACTAGTAGGAATTTGATCAGAGGAATTAGGAAACATTGGTATTACACAATGAGAATATATGCAGTAAAACTTATTTGCTAGCTGTGGATCTAAACATGCTCACTAGTAACTTTCAGCATGGTGATGCAACTAGAATCTTTAAATTAAATGAGAGGTGCATTCTGATTTAGGCACAGGTAATTGGACAGATGTGGTTTTTTCAGATAAACTTTTCTCCTTTCCATCAGTGTGACCCAGATTGAATTGTCACATTAGTGCCTGTTTGAAGAGATCAGCCCAGTTATTTCCAACACAGATGTGGAAACCAGCTGAGCCCCCTGATGAAGTTTCATGATTGAAAAATACTGTCATGATTATAGACAGATTACCTAAAGCAATTTTTATACAACAAGAAATCACTCAATCGGACTACCTGATAATTAATCTTATGTGCTGAAATGATCAACTTTTCTATAAGGAGAACCTACACCATTTTGATGGGTATAGTCTTCAACTCTCTTTCTGAATTTCTCACCTCTTCCTACCACTGTTTATCCTACAGCTGGAGGAGAGAAACTATATTGTTTATTAAAAAACAAACAGACTCCTGTGACACTTTTAAAGACTAATAGATTTATTTATTTATCTCATGAGCTTTCGTGGGAGAAAATCCCACTTCGTCAGACTCTTTGAAGATGGGAAATTTACAGAATGTGAGGAAATTAAATGCAAGAAAGTGTATGACATAGGATCAGGTCAGGCTGTAACAGCAAATCAAAATAGGTGTTGGGTTTCAAATACTGGGGAACACCATATAGAGGAAGGTGAGGTCAAATCACCTGTTGTAATGAAAGAAAAATCCATAGTCCCTGTTTAACCCCAAGGCAACTGAGTCGAATTTGCATATATATTCGAGTTCTGCAGTTTCTCTTGTAAGCTGTGCTTTGTTATTCATCTGTTTCAGCACAGCTATTAGTGAGATTGTAGCAGAGAGATTGTAATGTTCCCCTATTGGCTTTTGAGTGTTGCAATTTCTGATGTCAGATTTGTGTCCATTTATTCTTTTGCACAAAGAGTGTCCTGTTCATCCAATATACAAGGCAGAGGGGCATTTCCGGCACATGATGGCATAAATCACATTGGTGAATGAGCCCTTGATGGAGTAGGTGGTTGATTTGGTCCTGTGATGGTGTCTTTAGTGTAGATATAAGGGTAAAGTTGGCAGTGTGGTCTGTTGTAGGGATATGTTCCTGTTTTAATGTTTCTGTCATTTGATCTGTAGTTGATGGTGAGTATCCATTTAAGGTAGGGGGACTGTGTGTAAGTGAGGAGATGTGTGTCTCCCGAGATTTGAGAGAGAGTGAGGGATCGTCTTGTAGAATAGGCTGTAGATGATGTGATGAAGAGGTCTGACTTACTTGGCAGTTATAGGTGGTGAACAATGTCATTCTGTTGTTTTTTTGGGGGGGAGCTTCTCCTGTAATAATTGACTTCTGGGTACCCATATGGCTCTGTCAATCTTTCTTCACTTTTGCGTGTGGGTACTGTAGTTTTAAGAATGCTTGATAAAGATCCTGAAGGTGTCTTCTCTGTCTGAAGGATCAGAGCAAATGCGGTTATATCTTAGGGCTTGACTGTAGACAATGGATCGTGTGGTGTGTCTTGGTCCCTTCTAATGACCACTTTCTATTTGGACAAGGTATGCTATTCTGCAACGTGGAAGGTGGTATTTCAAAGCTGGAACATCCCATAATGCATCCCACATATGTGCATGCATGCTCTGAATCAAATGAGGTCATGCTATAAAAAAACTGGAGTAAAGGATTGGAGAATTGAATCCTGCTTATCTTGGGGGTATATCATGAGTCAAAATAGGAGGGAGAGAATGAATTATAAGGAAGGCTAAAGATAAAGAAATGGAGAAATATGAAAGAAGTTGTTCCAGGGCTCAATGGAGGGGAAAATTAACCTGAGTTAAAAACAAATGAAAAAAAGATGAAGGAAAGAGAGTCTGAAAAAAAGAGGTGGAAAGGGGAAGAAAGAAAGAGAAATAATGTGTCAAATGCATACAACATGTCTTCATTGACTTAGCTGTGTACACCTGGAGCTGCTGACATTAATAGGAATCTTTTCATTGAGTAAAAGATAATGAAGCAAATAATTACGGAATCAATTTGACAACATCTAGAAGAGAATAAAATGTTAAGTAATAGTCAACATGGATTTGTCAAGAACAAATTGAATCAAATCAACCTGATAGCTTTCTAATACACAATAACAAGCATTGGGGATAAAGGCAAAGGAGTAGATTTGGTATATCTAGACTTTAGTAAGGCTTTTGATATGGTCTCTCATTACCTTCTCATTAACAAACTAGGGAAGTACAATACAGATGGAGCTACTATAAGAGGGGTGCATAACTAATTGGATAACCACTCCCAGAGAGTAGTTATCAATGGTTCACAGTCATATTGGAAGGGCATAACAAGTAGGGTACCACAGGGAATCAGTCCTGAGTCTGGTTCTGTTCAACATTTTTATCAATGATTTAGATAATGGCATAGAGAGTACAATTCTAAAGTTTGTGGCTGACACCAAGCTGGGAAGGGTTGCAAATTCTTTGGAGGCTAGACTTGAACAAACTGGTGAAATGGTTTGAGGCAAATCGGATGAAAATTCAATAAGGACACATGCAAAGCACTCTACTTAGGAAAGAACAATCAGTTGCATACATACAAAATGGGCAATGACTGCTTAGGAAAGAGTACTGTGAAAAGGGATCTGGATGACAGAGTGGACCATAAGCTAAGGATGACTCAACAGTGTAACATTGTTGCAAAAAAAGCAACCATCATTCTGGGATGTATTAACAGGAGTATTGTAAGTAAGACATGAGAAGTAATTCTTCTGCTCTACACCGCACTGATTGGCATCAACTGGAATATTTTGTCAAGTTTCTGTAGGAAAGATGTGGACAAATTGGAGAAAGTCCAGAGAAGAATGACAAAAATGATTAAAGGTCTGGAACAGTTGACTTATGAGGGAAGATTAAAAGAACTGAGCTTGTTTAGTCTGAAAAAGAAAAGACAGCGAGGGGGTGTGAGAACAGTTTTCAGTACCTAAAAGGTTGTTACCAAGAGGAGGGAGAAAAAATATTCTTCTTTGCTGATGACAGGACAAGAAGCAATGGGCTTAAATTACAGCAAGGGAAGTTTAGAGTGGACAGTAGGAAAAAATTCCTAACTGTCAGGGTGATTAACCACTAGAATAAGTTGCCTAGAGGGGCTGTGGAATCTCCACCATGAGAAGTTTTTAAGAGCAGTTTAGACAAACACCTGTCAAGGGTGGTTTAAGATGGTACTTGGTCCTGCTATGATTGCAGAGGACTAGACTCGATGACCTCTCACAGTCCCTTTCAGTTCTATGATTTCATGATTTCAATAGAGCTAGAATTTCACCAACAGTGTATATGGGAACTGCCCCAGGCCAGATTCTACCACCCATACTCTGTGAGTAGTCTCACTGATTTCAGTGGAACTGCATGCTGAATAAGAAGAATGGCAAAAGGGAATTAGAAACCGGTTTGAAATCTAGAGGGGGTAAAAAGGTATGATGAGGCAAATAAAATGTGTATGTTAAAATCATATGGAAAATAATGTATGGAATTTATGCTGTGTGTCCAAAGTGGAAAGATAAGTTTGGGCTTACTGAAGCATTGCTGTATATGCATACAATATACATAACCACAGTGCAAAGAACCATTTGTTCTAAGAGCCACGGGAATAAATATAGCTGACTTTAAGCAGAATTTATTGAGCCCACTGCTCTCTGAAGTGGAATATTGTAAGTGCTCAAAAAAACCCAAACAGTCATCCCCCCCCCCCAACCCTCCCATACACTCTAGTTATACCCATTGTTAAATGTATTACACTCAAAATCAGTAAGTTTGAAAGTCAGTAAGTGTATGTGACATTGACTCAGATGCTTAATAACAGAATACAAACATTTTTACCTCACTGGTTAAAACATCCTCTAGGTGTACTCTACCAACTAGAGCTCAAATCTAGGAGTCATCAGGACCTTTCTTTTGATAGCAATCTCTACCATTCTTCTATATAATTTTGGGCAAACTCACCTGACATCAGTCTAGCCATCTATAGAACTGGCACAATGATACTTATCCACCTCACAAGTGTTTGAGTTTTAATTGGTGATTGTAAAAGAGCTTTGGTATCCTAGCATGAAAGATAGAAAAAGAGTGCAAGGCATTAATGTTCAGTAGTGTTGCTGATCTCAGTTCAACTCCTAGAAGACAGCTGTCCATTATCTTAGTTATTGGTAACTATTGTCTGTGTTAGGAATCTTATTAAGGAGGATGAAGACTGAAGGGAGACAGACAGAGAATTACCCTCCTATTCCTAGATGTAGTCCCTCTTGGCCAGAACTGAGGCACAGTGATGTGACAGTGTCAGGTGTATTAAATGCACTTTATCTTTTTTGATGAATCAAGTGTGACACATTTTCGGATCCTTCTAGCAGAACACAGAATAATCCTAGCATCAGCACCTACCGCCCTAGCCTCATTGCTTCCACTAAGACTACTAGTTATGATAGGGGCTGCAGGATCAGTCTCCTATTCAAAGTCAATCCTGGAAGTCTTCCCTTTAAAACTAGAAGATGGTAACCAATAGATGCCCATGATTCCTGCATTTATACAACTTAAAAAAACAAAAACAAACAAACAAACAAAAAAATCCACACCAAAATGATGGGTCTCAGTGACCACTATACAAAAGTCTTCTATTGCTCACCTGTACTTTTATTTCTAAACTTTATAAGGAATTCTTGTATGATTTACCAAATACATTTTTCAGAAGAATCTTATTGAGAAGCAGAATTATTTTTGAGCAAAAATCACAGGTGTGGGTGGGGAAAGCGTAGACTGTGTCCTCAGAGGAGTATTCTGTGATGGGGAAACTGAAGTCAATAAAGATTAGGAATGAGGTTCTTTAATGCAAAATGCACACTGACATCAAAAGAAGTAGAAGTCTCTGAAAAAAGCTTCAGTTGCAAAAATAATAATATTAATGTAAAGCTACCCCCACATGTTCACTAATCTAGGCCAAAAAAAATATGTAAATATGTCTATGCAAACACTCTCAGTTTAAAAGAAAAAAAAGTCAATAGACTGAAAGCACTAGCATGGTGGTATTGCTTACACTGTTCCTAGCCCAAAGCCCTATTCTCCCATATGGCAATATCTTCAAGGAAGAATTAACTCAGATGATAAAAACCTGGATTAACCTAGCTCAGGGGTGAACAGCCACAGTGCAAAGACATACACACGTCATTGGTGTTGCACTCCCCTTTGTGTATGGCTCTGACTTCTGAGGGACCATCCCTCTCTTTTTGTATTGCACTAAGCTGAACCGCTCTGTGACCAGGTCTATACTAAAGACCTATATAGGTATTACTATATTGGTATGTGAATAATCCACACTCTTAAGTGACTTCATCCCTGGCATACACATCACTTGGTCAACGGTACAGCTTCTCCCACCAACATAGCAACCATCTCTAGAGGAGGTAGATTATCTCCACCAACAGGAGATGCTCTCCCATCAGCAGAGTGGCATCTTCACTAAAGCATTGCAGAGATGCAACTGTGCGCTGTTGTACTGTATGTGAAGACAAGCTTGTCTTATGACTCTTTCACTCTCAGTTGTGGGAGAACCTCCTGGGTACATGGGACATTGTGGGAAGGCACTGGGGCTATGTCTACACTTGTAAATTTAGGTCGACTTTAGCTAAGTCGACTTAACTAAGTCGATTTTAGTTAAGTCGACTTAGCATGTCCACACCTAAATTTAAAGTCGACTTAGGGGGAACTTCCAAAGTCGACCTAGAGCGTCCACACTGGATGCTCTAGGTCGACTTCTAGGGTTAGGGGGACCTAGGGCACGTCCACAGTGACGGGGGGCACCCCTTGCCCACTACTAAGGGTTTCCACCTTTGCCCCATTGTACATGGGTACAATGGGGCAAAGGGGGACAGAGACCCTGGCAGGGCATTGGGGCAGGGTGGGCAAGGCTCTGCTCTGCCCGGTGGGGGGGCATGCCAGGCTCCCCATGTGCCCCCCCCCCCCGGCAGGGAGGGCAGTGGTGGAGTCCTGGAGTAGCCCTAAGTCGACTAGGGCTACTCCAGGTCTACACTGGCTTAAGTCGACTTGAAAAAGTCGACTTAAGCCTAAAATTGAATTAAAATGAGGTTTTATAAAGTCGACTTAATTTTCATTCAGTCGACTTTATTTTCCTTAAGTCGAATTAAGCAACTTGCTTAAGTCGACTTAAGGAAACTGTAGTGTAGACTCAGGGTAAATTAAGTTGATTTAAGCAAGCTTAAGTCAACTTAATTTACAAGTGTAGATGCACCCTGGGGGACTAGCAACATGCGTGATTTAGCTTCCATACTCACTGCAAAGTAGGTGAGGGAAAATGGATCTCAAGCTCTAAACCTTTACCTGCAGTTATCCTGGATTGGAAACACTATTAAATTAAAGTGAGAGGCTTTTGTACATGACTGGAGAGGGATTAGGAGTACGAGCTCAGGCTAATTGTACAGTGAAGCTATCCTTCAAATGGGTTATTCCTACACTGCAGAAAATAAATGACAAATTTCCTTTTGCAGGGTTTTTCTAAAATTCTCCAACTAGGGAGGATGAAGGGGTTTGTCACAGCAGATCTGGCAACAGATTCATCCCACATGATTCACGGATCCATGGAAAACAAAAGACCAGGGCCATCTAAATTCTTTGGTTGCGTCTACACTTACAAATTAAGTCAATTTAAGGAGGCTTAAGTTGACTTAATTTACTCCGCATCTACACTGGGCTTTCCTTAATTCGACTTTAGCTGCTCCTTAAGTCAAATTAAGGAAAAGTTAGCTCAAATGAATAATACCTCGTTTTAATTCAAACTAGTGCTTAAGTCGATTTTATTAAGTTGACTTAAGCCAGTGGAGATGTGGAGTAGTACCTAGTTGGACTTTAAGTTGACTTAAAACATTAAGTCGACTTAATAAGGCCAAAAAGGGGCTACATCTATACTTCAAAACTTAAGTCGACTTTTGTTAAGTCGACTTAAAGTCAACCTTATTAAGTCGACTTCATAAAGTCGACCTAACTTTTGAAGTATAGACATAGGCAGAGTGCTTCCCAGGAGACTTCACCAACCCTACTAGGTTCCTCACTGGTTACTGACCTTGAACCTCTGCATATGGCTCTTTTATCCCCACTGGCCATCATTAGTTCTTCCTGAAATGCACTGTGGCTATCCCACAGTGCAACTAGGCACAGAGACTTGTGGGGAAGCAGTTGTCCTCCCATGATGCAACACTCGTTCCCCCACCTCTCTCTCTCTCTCTCTCTCTCTCACACACACACACACACACACACACACACACACACACACACACACAC
>ML685780.1:7755337-7779759 GCA_007922175.1 Pelusios castaneus
ACACACACACACACACACACACACACACACACACACACACACACACATGAGAGCAAAAACCTTTCCATGCTGTCTTTCTTTGCTGCAGGCAGAGAGAAGGATGAATTAAAAATTTCTGGGGGTTGCAGGCAGGGGAGAAGCTATGAGTTGCTTACCTAGCACAATGCAGCACTGTAGAAAATCAAGAGCAGCAAGAAAAGAACAGAGAGTTTTGGGATAGATCCTGGGGAAATGAGGTTGAATTTCAATGTTCTCTGGCTACAGGGACCTACATTTGAATTGTAGATTTCTACCTCAGTGCTGTACTACTTGCAGAGCTGGCGTTATCAGATGAATTACAGCACCTTTTAATTCAAACTTAATGTTCTGATAGTGGAGACACAGGCTGCAGAAGGTTGAGGTAACCAGCATTATGTCAAACTTCTCTGTCAGTGTGGACCAGGGTATAGTATTCCAATCAGAATTAGGTGACAGTGAAATGAGGGCAACAGTCTCAATTTAGTTTTCAGTAGATATGAATCTGTTTTGCCAAACTGCCATACAACCTAGCATGATTGGCCAACTGTTAAGTACCAGATTAGGTATGTCAGGAAAGAACCGTAGTGCAGTCACTTATGCATGTGCGAAGTAGGCAGGTTTCCAGCCTGAGTATTCCTGTTTTAGTAAGTTAATAAATGTCCCCTGAACTTAAGAACACAAGTAATTCCACAGAAAACAATGGGATATTTGCTTGTTACATATCTTGCTGGATTGAAGTATTATATTTTTTTATAGAAACAGACAGTTACTATTTATTGAGGAGCACCAGATTAATTAAAACATGGGAAAAAGACATAATATAGATAGTTGGAGACCAATCCTGCAGCACTTATATCACTAGAAGCTTTCCATTGACTTCAGCAGCAGCAAGATCAGATCCTTTGGAATCAGCAGACAAGGGTGACTAAAGAAAGGTTCTGACAAATATTGTTCTTGAGATGAAAGGGGCAGGTACAGTCCATGATATTTTGTGGTAGAATTTCTATTACAAAAGAATGTCACCGGGCGCAAGATATTTGAACGAGGAGAAAAGAAGAAATATAATGCCAGGTTAATACTAATCTTAAAGGCCAAACACAAAGCAAGGAAGTATGCTCAGTAGAAGTAAATCCTAAATCACTCTGGAGTTTTAATGAATGCTCCTGTTAACCTTCATTTTAAGCTAAATAAATCCTCTCAGAATTTGCTGCAAATCTCAGCTCTTTTTAAAAATGACTCTTCTTTGACAGTCACATTAACTCATGGCACTGCATAAAGGATTTGCTTTGAATACACACAATGCAATATTGAGTTACATATTTAGAAAGAAGAGATGAGAGGATCCAGAAATATAATCTTCTTCTTGTAATCCTGTATTAATCCATTCTCTATTCCGAGGGGTATTTTTTTTTTTTTGAGTTTATAGCTCACAAAAATTCTGACAGAGCAAAAATAAAGTCTTCTGTATTTAAATTTCTAGAGTCATACCTATAAAGAATTTTGAAATCTGCAAAGAAAGAAAGAGCCCCAGGAACTAATCTTTAATTGCATAGATTTTTTGTCCTTTTGTTATGACCTTGGCTCTCCCACATTCCCAGTAAGTGTCTATCCTCTTTGCCATACCTGGGGAATACTGCTACTTGTCATCCCATTCCATCTCTGGACATGCCTCGACGGCATGACCCTGCTGTTTGATTGATCCTATACTGAGATCACTCAGGCTGAGAGGTGTTTTTACTTAAACATCAGCAAGATGTGTCAAGATGACAAATCAGTGGATTTTGTGGCACCCAGCGAAAATATCAATGATTTAGTCATCATAAACTGTTAGTAAACGTATGTGTGGTTTGATCTAAACTGAGAACACATTAGACATTGGTTTGCCAGTAGTAGCATCCCATATTAAAGGTATAAGACATGTCATATTTTGGTTCATGACACTTACATGTAGTCTACTGAGAAAGAGTTAAACAATCTTCTTTTAGTTTTGAAGCGTATATGCATTTCATAGACCCTAAGGTCAGACGGACTAGTATGATCATGTAGTCTGACCTGCATAACGGAGGCCACAGAACTGTTAGAGAAACATGTATGTAGATAAGTTGTAATGGTGTTAAAATGGAGTCCATGTCTGTATAAGGTTATCTGTTAAAGTTAAAATGGAGTCCATGTCAGCATGTGTGGTTGGCAGGCAACTCTGGTCAACTTGGCAGACTGCCAGCTTAGGCTGAGGTAACAAATCTGCCCAGAGACACCACTTAGTTGCGAGTGGTGTGCATAAAACCAAGGGCCGGGTGCAAAGAGACTGAAGTGCCGTGTGCACAACATGGACTATGGCGGCAAAATCCCTGCCCCATGATTGGACTTTGGACCCTATATAAGCACCCTGCTCTGTGGGTTCTGTTCCTTCGTTCCTTCGTTCGCTCGTTCCTTCGGTTTGTGAAGAAGACTTGGGTTGCTGATTGCCTTAAGAGACTGAAATCACTGAGACTGAAATCACTCATCTTTGGCAAGCATCGGACCAGGAAGAGAAGCAGACGACTGCTCCCGGTGGGCGCCGGTCCTGATCCAGGAGAGGGGTCAAGTTCGGAGGGCACCGGACCTGGACCTAGAAGCAGACGGGTAATCCCAGCGGGTGCCGGACGAAACCCAAGAGAGGGACCAAGCTCAGAGGACACCGGACCTGGACCAAGAAGCAGACGACTGCTCCCGGCGGGCGCCGGTCCTGATCCAGGAGAGGGGTCAAGTTCGGAGGGCACCGGACCTGGACCCAGAAGCAGACGACGTCCACGAATGGACTGTGTATTGGTCAGCAACCACCTGTCTCTCCGTTCCAGCAGACGATCGGGTAATCAACACCCAGGAGGGAGAAGACAAGTGTAACGTTTGGGCCCCTTTAGGCTAAGGGTGGCTAAGGAATAGCTGGAGGTGGTGTGTTGCTTTACAAAGTATTCTGTTGTTAAATAAAGCTGTTTTTTTGTTTATACTTACCTTGGTCTGGACCTTCGAATCTGTTTTCCCTTTAACACTGTTCAGGGTTGATAGATGCCCATTCAAGGCTCAAAAATCCTGATCATTTTTGGAACAGTCTTGGCGAGCCAGCCAGGAGCCTTGAGAACAGAGTGTTAAAGGGAACAGATCCCTATAGACATATCAAGGAGGGGAGTGGGAAGGGAGTACGGCCCACAATTTAAAAGGAAACTTCCTGGGATAACCGCCCCTCAGATATTAGGGAAAAATGAAAGGTTTCACTCACAGGTTTGGCGCGGATGGCTGGACCACGGAGCAGAAAAATAAAGATACTTTATCAAACAGCCTGAATCACTTTGGTAAAGGGAAAAACCCCTGGAGTAAGGATTTATTCCAAGGGGCTAAAGCATTTGAAACCTTGTGTAGCACATGGGAAGAATTCATGAATGTGAAACCAAAGCCTTCTAAGAAAGAGCAAAAGAGGGCTTTGTGGTATGGGCTATACACTGCAGCTACTGAACTATCTGGTACAGTAAAGGAGCTTGAGGAATCCAACAAAAGGCTCCAAGGAGAACTTGATACCTGTAAAGGTGATAATATGCGGTTATTAAAAGAAAATAATACGCAAAGGTTGGAGTGGGTCAGGAAAGAGGAGTGGCATGAAGCCAAAACACTAAGCCTGACCACTCAGGTAAACAAACTTGAAAATCAGGTATCAAGTTTAATGGAGTCTCTTGCCTCCAAGGAAAAGGAAGCAAGAAAGAGCCTAAGGGAATTGGAGGAAGCTGGAGCCGCTATTAACCGGCTCATGAGGGAAATAAAAATTACCCGCCAAACTAAATCTGATCATACTGCCTGTGAAAGACAAATGGCAGATTTAAAAATAGAGATTAAAGAATTAAAGGGGTTTGCAAGGAGTAAGCAACTCCGAAAAAAGAGTTCCTCAAGTTCTAGCTATTCCAGCTCTTTATCCTCAGAGGATAGCGAGTGTCAAGTACTGCAGGAAAATAAGAACTCAGAGGTTTTGAGTGAATCAAATAAAATTGAGATACCCATGGCACCGGTAACAACAACAACGGTGTATAGGGGAAGGGCGGGAGGAGCCCCTTCTCAAACAAGGCAAGAATACAAGCCTTATTCTCCAGAGCAGGCTCGTGCTTTGGGAAGGACTGTAGGACCCTTGAACCGGCATACGGTTATTGATTGGCTGGCCAGGGTAAGTGAGATCACTGGACTCACTATAGTGGATGTTATGGCTATAGCCCGGGAATGTATGAGCACTGAGGAATTCTGTGCACTGCCTACCGAGATTCAGGTGGCAGCAGTGCCAGATGATGCAACACTATTCAAGGGGCTGTATGATTTTTTCTGGCCGGGTACCAGCCTAATAGGAAAGTTCTATAATGAAAAACAGGGAATGCATGAGAGACCGGAAAGGTATTATGGGAGAAAGAAAATGTTATTCCGATTGGCTGGTGCAGGTAACCCTGACACCCAGGAGTTCAGGGCAGAGCTAGTAAAAGGGTTCCTCCCCACCTTTAGGGTTATATTGGGCAGCATTGACACAGCCAATATAACGCTAAGGGGGCTAGAGGATCAAATGCGCCATGCATTTGAGCTACAGAGGGAAGCCTTCCCGTCAGAAGCAAAGGAGACATATAGGAAAAGAGATTACAAGGATAGAGGGCCAGGAGATAAGGAAAAATGATTAGGTAAAGTGGCAAGCCTGTCTGTGCCCAAAGAGAAAGGGAAAGACAGGGAGAGAGGAACACCCCCACGACGACAATTTAATAAGAAATTGTCAGATAAAGATGAAGCCCGGAAATTTCGGGGAATGATCTGGAAAAGGCTCGTAAGGTTTGAGGCTCCAGATCAAATTGACGGGCTCGAGACCACTGAACTGTTGGCACGGTTAGCCCAACATGAGAGTGGGGGGAAAGCTGAGCAAGTTGAGGTAGAAGAGTCCAAGTGAGGAGGCCGAGCGCTCCGGACGCCTTTCCAGGTTTTAGCTCCAGTTTCTACAGATTCTTGGGGGCGTCCAGTCACCACGCTATCAGTGACCGGAGAGTTCGGACGGTTAGACCAGACTGTGTTAATTGATACTGGAGCCGCAGTCTCGGTGTTGTGTACAGAGGCCTCACCAGAAGCAAAATTGTTACCCATAAAAGAATGGAAAATGCTTGCAGGGTTTAACAATAAGGAGAGCATGATTCCGTTCTCTCATAAGGTGGAATGTTGTCTGGGACCAAGAAAAGAGCGGGCAAGTATGGGGCTCACAAAATTAGATTGTCAAGGGATCATGGGGATGGACCTAATGGAAAGTTTTGAGGTCATAATAGACTTACCGAACAAGGTAATTATGGCTCAGAAGGCAGGAGAAAAACCACTGATCGTGGCTGCCTCACACAGGGTTGGAGCCATAAAAACCCCTTCAAGGGTAGACCTGCCACAATGGGAGCCTGAGATTGAGGCAGTAGTTGGGCAGTTTCCTGCAGTGTTTGCAGAAAACAAACTACAGTGTGGCAAGGTTGAAGGTGTTGTTCGGATATTAGGTCCTGATCCAAAGCCCCAAAAGCAATACAAGTTCCCGAGGTCCGCAGAAGAAAGTCTAAAGGAAAGCATTGATCTTTTGATAGATCAGGGAGTGATTTCGGAGGCGTGTAGCCCGTGCAACTCCCCCATCTGGCCTGTGAGAAAGGCAGATGGAAAAACCTGGAGGTTAACGGTGGATTACCGTGAGCTGAATAAAGTGGCACCGAGAATGGCACCAGTGGTAGCTAAGTTCCAGGAGATAATCGTAGCCATTGAGGCAGGAGCCAAATGGTTTTCAGTATTGGACTTAGCTAATGCCTTTTTCTCGATCCAGGTAGATGAGCGAGACACATATAAATTAGCTTTCACCTTTTTAGACAGGCAACTAACCTTCAACCGGCTCCCTCAGGGTTTTCACAATGCACCAAGCATCTGTCATAAGAAGGTGACCCAAATGTGGAGAGAAATGCCACATGGGCCTAAGATAATATCGTATGTAGACGATATATTGATAGCCACTGAGACTAAGGAAGACAATCTGTTGTTATTGGCCGAGGTGCTGGAAAAGATTACAGAAACAGGGTTTTTAGTGAACGCACAGAAGGCACAGATTCTAAAAAACAAAGTAACATATTTAGGGGTAGACCTGGGAGAAGAAGGGAGAAGCCCAAATCTCCAGAGGGTAGAGTTAATTAGCAAGCTGCCAGTCCCAAGGGATGTGACTGCCCTAAGATCCTTCTTAGGATTAACAGGATTTAGTAGGGACTTTGTTGAAGGGTATGCGGTGTTAGCTCGGCCTCTATATCTGTTGTTACAGAAAAATGTGGACTGGTTTTGGGGCTCTGACCAACAGGAGGCTTTTGTAAAATTAAAAAGAGCCTTGCTGGAAGCTCCAGCATTAGCGTTCCCAAAGGAAGGGATTCCTTTTCGGCTACAAGTTTTAAGCACCGCTGAGGGGATCAGTGCTGTGCTATCTCAGGACAGTGGGTCCGGAGAGAAGGCTGTAGCTTATGGGTCACGAATCTTGTCTTCAGTAGAGCAGGAATTTTCCTCTTGTGAGAGGGAAGCTCTAGCATTAATCTGGGCAATTACACATTGGGAATATATAATTGGACTGTCTCCTATCATTTTAAAGTCGGCTCATAGTCCAATTAAATATATTTTGTCTGGAAAAGTAAACAAGGGCAAAGTATCTAACCCTAGAATAGCAAACTGGACTCTAGTGCTAGCCAATAGGGATATAGCAGTAAATTCTAAGACACCTCAATCCTTGGCACCCTATGCCCTCCTGTGTACGGGAACTGAGCACGGGAATGCCCGCTTCCCTCTGTTGGCCCAGTAAAAAGAGACACTCCATTCCAGGTAATTGATTTGCTAACGGAGCAAATTCCAGAGGAAGTGGAGATCTGGGCCACTGATGGCAGTTGCTATTACCTGGAAGGAAGACCTGTAGCAGGGTATGGGGCAATTAAATTGGCAGATGGGAAGGTATTGCAGGGAACAGTGAAGCCTCAGTCTGCCCAGGCTGCGGAAGTGGTGGCTTTTGCTGCTGTCTTAGATGAGGAAACCAGAGATAAATCCATTCTGATTATAATGGACTCTGAATGGTCCCTGAGGGCATTGCTAGAGTGGATGCCAGTATGGTTGAGCAGAGGGATGCTCACTGGTGATGGGAAGCAGGTTGTGCATGCAAAGTTTCTGTTGCATGTATGGAACCTGGCAAAATTGAGGATAGGAAAAACCTTTTTAGGGAAGGTAAAGGCCCACCGAAAGGGAATTTCACAATGGTCAGAACTAAATTCTCAAGCTGACCAGTTGCCCAAGGAGGCAGCAAGATTGGGCCCTGACCATTTGTGGATGAAATCAGACAGTATAACTCTACCTGTAAAGGAACAACAAAGGCAGCAGACAGAGATGCAGACCAAAGATCTCAGGGAGCTGCAAAAAGCTGATCAAGAAATACAGGACTTAGTAAGAGAGGGAAGATGGAACACATAATATATTCCAAGATGAACAGGGAATAGTTTGGGCAAAGAAGAAGGAGGAGGAATCCTCTCAGATATTGGTATTTCCCTCTTGTTTGAGGCAGGAGCTTATACTCCTGGTGCATGCTCAAGGGCATTTCGGGTTGGAGAAAACCTTAGCTAGGATATCTGAAGTGGCTTGGTGGCCAAACATCTCCCAGCAAGTCAAGACAGTGCTTGGCAGGTGTTTAGAATGTGCTAAGAACAACCCTGACACTAGGATCTCTAAAGGGCCCATGAAGCATCAACCGATAGTGGGACCTTGGGAGAGAATTCAAATTGATTTTATTGGACCCCTTCCACAGACTGGTCGTGGTATGAAGTATGCACTCGTTGTGGTGGATTCATTCACCAAGTGGGTAGAAGCTTATCCTACCAGAAACAACACCGCAAAAACCACTGCACGAGTTCTTTTAAATGAAGCTTTCTCCCGGTATGGTTTGCCAGGGACTATAGATTCGGACCAAGGGCCTCACTTTATAGGGGAAATATCGCAACAGTTAAGTAATGCTCTAGGCATTAAATGGAGGCTGCACATTGCAGGCCATCCCCAATCGTCAGGTCTTGTAGAACGGTCCAATCGAACAATTAAAACAGCATTAAGAAAGCTTATAGGGGAGTCTGGAAAAGATTGGGATCTGAAACTGCCACTGGTGCTCATGGCCATAAGATCCACCGTTGGCTCTCATGGTTTTACACCGCATGAAGTTTTCCTAGGTAGGAAAATGAGAACCCCAGAAGTCTGGTGGGTGGATAGTGGAGTCCCACCAGATAATATGCAACCGAAATTGTCTATGCATGCCTTCGTTGAGCAATTGCTTGCCTACATCAGTGAAACTCAGCAATTAGTGGCTCAGCAGCTCAAGCGAAATGTTACATGTATGGATAAAAGGTTGGGGGATCAGTTAAAGCCTCTGGAATGGAGTATCAGGGACAAGGTTTTGTACAGATACTTTTCTGATAAAAGACACGCTTTAAGTCAGCGGTGGGTAGGCCCTGTTAGGATAATAAACAAGGCGGGGCCCACAGTCTATGAGGTAGAACTTTTTACCAAAAAGGGGAAGCCTTTGGGTAAATGGTTTCATAGCACCCAGCTAAAAGCATGGAAAGGGGGCTGATGTGAATTGTCTTTGTCATTTTTACAGACAATCATCAAGATGAGTCCCAACGTGATCGGGTTAGTTATGATGTTCCTCCTAATCAACAAGAATCATTCTGTGCATATAACCTATGGTACATATATGCGATGTTGGTCAAAGGGAGGCTATATCAAGGAATGGGAGCCGGAAAAGGGAACGGTTCTCCCTGTTCCATCTAGTGTTGAAAATGGATGGGTAGATATTTATATTTACTCAAATTCAAAGATGTGCTCCCTGAAATGGATGGAATTATTAGGCAAAGAGGTACTTGCTACATATGATATACCCTCTACCAGCCCGGATATCTCAATACCTGCTAAGGATGGAAACCCGTGGGTCCACATTCGGAAAGTGGCTCAACAATGCACATGGGAATTCACTAGGGGCGAACAGATAGAAGCTCTTTCCCATTGTGAAATTTTATTGCATAAGGCAAATCGAGTCTGTGCCTTTTTGCAAGTTGAAATCCCTGGGAAAGCTACCGCCCACACTAAGGTTAATGTAACTGTTGTAATGGGATTAGATGTTGTGGTCTCATCAGTAATGATTATCATTCTCACACCCTCTAAGGTACAATCTAGGAAGATTGATTGTGTACAAGGTCATGTAAACATCCCACATATGATGATTAATTCAAATGAGTTTTGCATTCAGAAGGATGTTAGTGTACTTACATGGTGTGAGGCAATAATCCCTATGGAAGTTTTGGTACAGGATTCTGGTCAGTGGTGGGTATTTGGATACTTTGGGTTAAAGACTCATGCTGCAATAGAGGTATTGACACTTCCCAAGGTGCATCATATGGGACCTGTGGTTATCAAAGAGCAGTCAGGAAAAAAGGTGCTCATTAACCCCACCTATGGATTAAAAAGAATAGAAATTAATTTGCAATTAGATGTGGGGGATGTAGTCCCGAAGTGTCGGGAATATACTTATATGTTGCGGAGAGGTTGGTTAACCTGGTTAGAGACAATTCGAGCCTCGCACACAAGTCGAAAACCACGAAGTTTAGTTTCTAACATTTTAGGAGGTGCGGGTACCACGTTTGGGGTTTACAACCTCATAAATAATAATGCAATTTCAGGCAAGCTTGTCTCGCTTAAACAAAATTTAGCAAGCCTGTCTATTCCATTGCATGATGCATTAGGGGGTTTGTCAAGAACTCAATTTGAAATGGCTGCAGCATTTCCAAGGTTATGGTCCGTTATCTCTAAGGACCAAAAACAGGTGAACAAAGCTCTGAATGAGTTTCAAGGAAATGTTTCTATGGCGCTGTCATGTATTGAAGCGCAATCATGGGTATCCACTGTAAACCAGGCCTTAATACGGGAAGGCCTTAGTGGTCAGGTCCCGTTAGAAATTCGGAAATTAATCGAACGTCGAGCAGCTACTGCATTCGAGAAAGCACATCCGGAGTGGTGGAAGTTAGCTAATTTCACCCTTTTCAGCCGCACAAATAAAATTTTGGCTTATGTCCTCACAGTTAAACGGGCCAGGGTAGTTAAATTGTTCCCCATCATTTCTGTAGGGGTAAATGTTAATGATTCAACCTTACTGCCTATAGGAATCCCTAAATGGGCTGTCAAAGAGAATGACACATGGAAAGCTACATCATTAGAGCTGTGTACCCTAGCAGGTCCGGAGGGATATGTGTGCGAAGCAGGGTTATTCGCCCACGAGGACCCATGCTTAAACCATTTAGGTGGTGTTTGTAAATATCGGGTAATGTCCCGATCCCTAACTGAGAATGTTGTTGTAGAGGTTAATGATTCGTGTATTTGTTTGCGAAGTTGGTGTCCACAATTTGTCATCAACAAGCAGTTCCCGATTTCACATGATGTTCACATTAACCTATATGTCTGTAATATTGATCATATTTTGGGGTGCAATTGGTCATATGCTATGACCTACAGAAATCCAGACAATATTCAGTACTCCCTTGAACTATATAAAGACATTGTACCTGTTTCGTTAGGGGTAAGTGTGGAAGCTTTAAAAACCCTAACGTCCCATCCTGATATGATGGATTACCTGTTAGGTTTAGAGCATCAAGCTGAAGGTGCTCTAATTTCTATTAAGCATGACGCTAATAGAATTGTACAGGTTCTAGGTACTGCATCAAGGTCCAATTCTCCAGATACCTGGTTTGGTTTGGGGGCTCCTTCTGTGGTAATACCATTTATTATACAAGGTGTTGTTATTGCCTATCTAATCATCCTTACTGTTTGGTTAAAAGGAAAGTTTAATAAGTGATGCGCCGGAGCCTTTGTAAAGATCTCCTTGCATCAAGGAGGGGATCTGTTAGAGAAACATGTATGTAGATAAGTTGTAATGATGTTAAAATGGAGTCCATGTCTGTTTAAGGTTATCTGTTAAAGTTAAAATGGAGTCCATGTCAGCATGTGTGGTTGGCAGGCAACTCTGGTCAACTTGGCAGACTGCCAGCTTAGGCTGAGGTAACAAATCTGCCCAGAGACACCACTTAGTTGCGAGTGGTGTGCATAAAACCAAGGGCCGGGTGCAAAGAGACTGAAGTGCCGTGTGCACAACATGGACTATGGCGGCAAAATCCCTGCCCCATGATTGGACTTTGGACCCTATATAAGCACCCTGCTCTGTAGGTTCTGTTCCTTCATTCCTTCGTTCGCTCGTTCCTTCGGTTTGTGAAGAAGACTCGGGTTGCTGATTGCCTTAAGAGACTGAAATCACTGAGACTGAAATCACTCATCTTTGGCAAGCATCGGACCAGGAAGAGAAGCAGATGACTGCTCCTGGCGGGCGCCGGTCCTGATCCAGGAGAGGGGTCAAGTTCGGAGGGCACCGGACCTGGACCCAGAAGCAGACGACGTCCACGATTGGACTGTGTATTGGTCAGCAACCACCTGTCTCTCCGTTCCAGCAGACGATCGGGTAATCAACACCCAGGAGGGAGAAGACAAGTGTAACGTTTGGGCCCCTTTAGGATAAGGGTGGCTAAGGAATAGCTGGAGGTGGTGTGTTGCTTTACAAAGTATTCTGTTGTTAAATAAAGCTGTTTTTTTGTTTATACTTACCTTGGTCTGGACCTTCGAATCTGTTTTCCCTTTAACACTGTTCAGGGTTGATAGATGCCCATTCAAGGCTCAAAAATCCTGGTCATTTTTGGAACAGAACCTCATCCACCCATTCCTGTAATAGACCTCTACCTATGACTGAGATACTAAAGTGAAAAATCCCAGAACTTTTGCCAATCTGCAAATATGGTGATCAGTTAAACTCTAAGCATGTGGACAAAACACACCAGCCGGACAACAAGGCTATGTCTACACTGGGAAGTTAGTTCGAATTAAGGAAGCTTAATTCGAACTAACTAAAGCCATGGCTACACTAATAACTTCAAACTAATAACTTCGAATAGGGTATTAGAAGTAAGGGTTAATTTGAACTAGTTAGTTCAAATTAACCAATGTGGCCATGTTAGTTTGAACTAATTTCTTAGTTCGAACTAACCGGCCCATTGAAATCAATGGAAATCGCTAATTCGAACTAATTTTAGTTAGTTCGAATTAAGTTAATTCGAACTAACTAAAATTAGTTTGAATTAGTTAGTTCGAACTAACTAATTTGAACTAATTTTAGTAAGTGTAGACATAGCCCAAGAAACAAATCTCTCTAGTAACTCAGAGCCACCCCATATATCATCTCATCTCAGGCCAATGACTTATCCATCACCAGTAGTCAAAGATCAGTCAATTGCCAAACTAGGCTGTCCCATCATACCATCCCCTCCATAAATTTATCAAGATCAGTTTTGAGACCAACTATGATTTTTGCCCCCACTGCTCCCCTCAGAAGATTATTCAATAACTTTCCTCCTCTGATGGTTAGAAATCTGTGTCTAGTTTCAAGAAGTACAGTTTATATCCATTTGTTCTTGTGTCCACATTGGTGCTCAATTCAAATAATTCTCCCTCCCTGGTATTTATCCCTCTGATGTAGTGAAAGAGAGCAATCATGTCTTCCCTCAACCTTCTTTTGGTTAGGCTAAACAAGCCAAGTTCTTATCATCCTTGTAGCCTTCTCTGCATCTGTTCTAGTTTAAATTCATCTTTCTTAAACATTGGGGACCAGAACTATACACAATATTCCAGATGAGGTCTCACAAGCTCCTTGTATAATGGTACTAACGCCTCCCTAACTCTACTAGAATCATAGAATAATAGGGTTGGAAGGGACCTCACGAGGTCATCTAGTCCAACCCCCTGCTAAAAAGCAGGACCACTCCCCCTAAATTACCCCAGCCAGGGTTTTGTCTAACCGAGCCTTAAAAATCTCCAAAGATGGAGATTCTACCACCTCCCTAGATAGCCCATTCCAACGCTTCACCACCCTCCTAGTGAGAAAGTTTTTCCTAATATCCAACCTTGACCTCCCCAGCTGTAATTTGAAACCATTGCTCCTTGTTCTGTCCTCTGTTACCCTCGAGAACAGCCTAGCTCCCTCCTCTTTGGAGCAACCAATATCTCGTGTGATGCATCCTAGGACTGCATTAGCTTTGTTCATGGCCACATCATATTGGTGACTCATAGTCATCCTCTGATCAACCCGTACTCCCATGTCCTTCCCCTCCATCATGTCCAACTGCTGCATCCCCAATTTATAGGGAAAAGTCTCGGTATTAGTCCCTAAATTCATTTCAGTTGTGTGAAGCAGTTGTTCACAATAACAACAAAAAAATCATTTTAGTATTTCAGGTGGGCCCAAAATGAATCAGGATCCAGATCCCACTTTCACGTCTTATCTTAATCTTTACAATGGAATAAACCAAAATATTGGGGGGGAGGGGAGGAAAGGCTCCTGGTTTCATTGAAACAAAATGATAGCAAAAATCCTACTAATTTCAGCGAGGCTAGGATTTCTCCCAAATTCTACACACTCCTAAACTTTGCAATAGTACTAAATTTCATCTGATTTGTTAGCTTGGGCCCATCTCAGCTTAATAGTGTTCGAGGTTACTGTATAATGACAGCAATCTAAGTCATTACAATTACTCAAGGCAAATGATAACGGTCAAGGAATGCAAAATATATTCACATTTGGGTAAACAAAAAAAATAGATAACACAAATTCTGAGTGCTGCTTCTTTACCACTTTGGAACCTTATTTGCATCAGGAACTATGGGTTCCTCTGCAGCACTGTATTTCTTTGGGTACATCTATACTGGTGCTGGAAAGTGTAATTTCCAGCCAGGGTAGACATAACCATGCTTTCATCAAACTAGTGCACTAAAAGTAGAATCATAACCAAAGCAGGAAAAGTGGCGGGACATGCTAACTGCCCCAGGTATGATACTATCTGAAACTCTAGGTTTATACTCATGGTGGCTAGCCCTTTATATCTCTGTAGCTACATTTCTATGTTTTAATGCACTAGTTTGATCAGAATCTATGAGCTGGAAATTATACCTCCAGCTATAGGCATACCCTAAGTGTAAGGTTCATTAAAGGTTTCCTAAATGTATAGTGCTGTATTTTCTTTGCATACCATGGGCCAGCGGTATAGCTCGATTTCAATAATCTATCAGTAGACACTTCTCTGAAGTGTCTGAATTCCCTGAAGCAAATCTTTACACATACATGGCATGATCCATAATTCTTTCCTCAGCTGAAACAAGCTCAGGCTTTCCATGGTCCTCTCTTCCAATCAAGGTTCTCTGCTTTACAATGGATCCCATTACCACCCAGGAACCATATCTGACATGAACCTTTGTTAATAGCAGGTCTCTACCCCTTTACTACTATCATTCAGTCTTTAAACAAAGTTAAAAACAGTTAAGATACTCAGCTGCATAGTTACCAGGTAAATGCTTTGTTTTAGCTCTGCCTTCACAAAACGACTTCCCTTCCCTAACCCAACAATCAGCTCAGATAAATTCAATCATTAAGATGCTATGTCAGTTTCTGTGTATCCTACCAAATATTCCTTTTTATGTTACATTAAGAGGGATTTTTCATGTTATTCCACATCAGGAGACTTATACGGAATCTTCATCCAGTTGTTAATGTGCTTCTTTAAGAAATAACAGCCCTTTCTTTGTTAAGATCCTAGTCCTTCATAATTCTCTCTATTTCAAGATTGAATTTCCACAGGGATATTTTTCCCAGCATGCCTCTTTGAGACTGGCCCTTTAAATTTGGGAGAGCAAAATGGTTGCAGCTCTAAAGTGGCCATTTTGTAAATTTGCTGCTTAGTGTATCTGTCTTTCCCAAATGGTAAATTACTTTTTTGTTTATTTTTCATTTTATCTTTCTTGTTATGTATTTGCACTGGATTTCCTTAGGTTTAGAACAGGACCAATGTTTTATATTTGTTCTTTTTTTCAGCCACTTGACTTTAGCTCAGAAAGGACCTCAGCATTTGCCCCATAATGAACATCTCTTTGCTGCCTTTATTGAATATATTAGTTTGAGTAAGGATTAATCTAATAATCTGGGTTTTTTGGGTTTGGGCTGTTGAGAAGCATAAGTAGCTACCATATAGGAAGAGATTGTGCAACATTATAATATAGTGGCCCTATCCTGTAACCCTTACTTCTATTATTCATTTAAGTAGCCACTGGAATCATTATTCACTTGACGATTCAGGTAATCTGAGTAAGAAAGCAAAATGTGGCTCTATAGCTATTGTTGACTATCTGGCTATATACATAAGGGGTATTTTCATATTTAGCTAAATCTGGAAAAGTAGAAATATACAGCTCTATAGAAGGAATGGATTGATTCTCTAATTATTTCTACCTTTTAAAAAATTGTTAAATTGTCTCCAAGACTACACAAAGTACATGTTTAATTAATCCAGTTTGGTTAAATGGTACTAAAATGTAGTAGTCCTCTACACATTTCCTAATTATAATCTCATATGTATATGTAGCTTTCAGATGCCAAATTTTCAACAACTTATTTAAAAGTGTTGGGAATATATATTCTATATCTGATAACTATATAGTACTTTTTGGCTTTAAAATTATTTTGAAATTGTGATTGGAAAATGTAAATACTATGAAAGAAATGTTTCATTGAAAAAATTGGTTTCATTTCTTTTGTTCTTCATCCCCAACAATGACTTTATTAAAACAAGACTTCTCAGAAAGGGAGAAATAAGCATTTGAATAGATGGTCTAAATATAGGACCTACAGTACATTTACCACAAATGGTTAAGCACTACTACTAAAACAGCATCAAGAAATTACTTAGAATTAAGAACTTACAAATGGTGAAGAAGTGTTAGGTTGTAATGTAGATCTATATACTGTCCATTACTTGTGTGTGTGTGTGTGTGTGTGTGTGTGTGTGTGTGTGTGTGTGTGTGTGTGTGTGTGTGTGTGTGTATGCACACACACTGCAGCAACACTATATATCACTGTCCTTTCAGACAAAAAAAAAAAAAAAAAGCCCTAAGCACATACCATAGTGTGAATACCGTGGAGTTGGCTTTATTGGTTAACATATAACACTCCCAATAGAGCTACAGTCTCTGTTTGTTCCAAAACATATTTTAGAAATAAATGATCTAAAATGTTCACCAAAAACAGTTATTAAAGCTTTAAATTTCCACTGTCATCTTTTGACGCTCTTTGTACACATAAGATCTACTGGGAGCATGTTCTAACCTTTCATTCTGTTCTGTGGGCTATTGTCCCCCCAATAACCCAGAGAAAAGTTGACAAATTGTCAGAAAGGGCAGATGTCTAAGGGCAAAGCATTCAGGTAAGTAGTTACTAACTAAACAATCAAGTTAAATAAAAATAATTTTTTAGAAACCTACAAAATCAGAGTGAGAATATTGCCATTAGAATTAAAGTAGTAAACTTTCATGGTGCATAAAAGCTAGTGAAGGGCAATTATCAAAGGGTGTGGAATAAAAACTTTTGAATCTGAAGCATCCCCATTCACAATCCTTTGTGGACATGGAGTTAGGGTAGATATATCATGAGGTTATATTCTTACATAAGACTTGCAGATCTTCTTGGTTTAGGACTGCCCAGAAATACTGCAAAAACAACAGCTTTCAGGGTATGTGTCTAAATCAGCTCTCAGTACTAGCTGAAATCAGAAAGTAAAAAGGCATTTGGAAATGATGAGAAACAGAACATTGTTTAACTAAAACACAGACTTATTTTCTGTGATATAGAGATGGTAGAGGAGCTGATTTTCCATTCTTCTGTGGCTCCTTAACAGCATAAAGCAGCAAAGAATTATTCCCAATCAGCCCACCTGTGTGTGGTATGGCCCTTCATAGAATCATAGGGTCGGAAGGGACCTCACGAGGTCATCTAGTCCAACCCCCTGCTAAAAAGCAGGACCACTCCCACTAAATCACCCCAGCCAGGGTTTTCTCTTCATTAGCTCTCAGCAGTTGGGAGGGGGGAGGAGGCCCTGGTGGCAGCAGCTACTCTGCATTTCTGCTATTGTCTGATTCTTATGACCCATAGCCTGGGGATTCCAGATGATTAACCATGAGGCTGTGCATGCCCTGATGGCCCCAGAATATGAAGAGTAAAAGGTAACTCCCAGCTATCTTTCACATCCGTTCTTCATTCCTATGCTGAGCACAGGGAGGAGAGAACAATTATCAAGGCTACAGTTTGTGGCTAGTTTCCATTATAAAGTTCTGATTAGTGGCACTATAATGTTGGCTTGTAAAATGAGCCTTAGAAATTGTTTCATTTACTCTGAAGGAGAAGGACAATGTTTCTGCCAAGTTGGAAGAAAATTCATCTTTTTTAAAAATTATTTTTAAAGCTACAGGTTATAAAATACTCTCATTTAAATGTTGACTTTTGCCTAAGATATCTTTGTTTGCTACTTGCCTAAAAGCTTAGTACCACAACTTGAAAATGTACACAAAGTTAAATCTTCTTGAGAACTTGTGTTCAGCAAATATTAGAAGAAAACAGGCTGCAATCAAAGTTGTTGGTGATTTTATTTTATTTCATTTTATTTTTGTGCTGCTCTGGAGATTTGGGGGTTTAATTCCTCTTTCTATTATTTTACAACTTTTATTTAGAAATCAACATTGGTCTAGGAGCCTAATTTTTAGGTAGGTTTGAAAAAATTGTGTCAATATGCTTATAGTGTGGGAAGTGTGGAACTTATTACATCCTTATCATTTTTCCTGTTATTTGAAGTGTGTGGATTTTTTTTTTTTTGAGTGATCTGATGTGGTGCTACACACTGTCAGCTGAGGAACCTGAATTTGCTTTGACATGATTTTGTGTGTCTGTGTTTAAGTATCTATTAGTCTTTGTTGTTTGGTGTACACAGCAACTTTAAACCTTTTAAGAGATTTGCTGTCTTAAGGGACAGGCAACCACTTTTGCTTCTGCAGACAAACGCACCCGTGCTGTGTAATGTCCTCAGAAGCTTCTTCATTCCTTACCTTCTTAATATAACAGAAACAACTAAAGGACATGAATTCCTTGTTTATAAAAGAGCTGGCCTTACGTAAATATGGTCTGTATTAAACAGTAGCTTTTGGTAATCTTCTGCCTAAATAGCTGTTTGTTAAATAATGGTTTCTGCCACAAACTACGATAAACCCGAAGGGAGAACTGTAAATCGGACTGTCTTCTCTTCATGCTTAATGAGAACCTGAAAGGCAGATTATTATTGCTGTGTGTTTAATATAACACCTTAAAGTAAAATGCATGGTGTGCTTCTGACATTCTGGTTTTATTTAATTCTTTTGGTTAAGTTTCTAGTTTCTGATTGTTGTGTGCCATCAGAGAATTAATTCCACTCATCTATAGTGCTCTCAAGGTTGTATAGGTAAATATCTATCAATATGCACGCTATCAAAATTCCCTGCTTCCCATACTTAAGTCACTGCATCCATCATAAAAGTGCTTGTCACTTCACACTAATTTGATTACCAGCAAATTGAAATTATTTGGCTGAATTGTCAATGGCACCAATTTTGATCTAGATCGGTGCTAATGCCAGGTGAGACACAAAGGGAATGTAGCATAGTGGCTGTATAAGCTTTAGAGCTTGATGAATCTACTTCCATTCTTCAATAGTTTTATTTCAATGTGGCAGGGAGCCAGAGAAATGTGTTAAAGGGCTGTCACCATTTTTGGATGCAGCATGCTAAATCTGACAATAGTCGTTAAGAATTAAACAGCAAGTCTGGTTGTCTTGATTCTGTTATGAGCCTTTTTTATTTGAACTGCTGTGCAAGAAACAATGCAATTAAAGATGCAAATGTTTTCATTTTCTTGATTCATGAACATTCCTGAGTAGCGATACAGTATGTTGCTAAAAAGAAGGCAACAAGAAAAAGGACAATATATTTATAAATAAAACCTGCAGAAAGTGACAGCTTGTCTTAGAATATTTTTTATTTGATTTAATGGGACATAAACATAAATATCTCTAAGACAAGAGGTTTTCTAAGAAAAAGGATTCATTCCTTCATTCCCAAGACTTTAGTTTTCCATGTTTTCCCCTTTCAGCTAATGTCTATGCTGTGTTTTTAAAGCAGATTTTATGAAGGCATGTATTGAGTCCAAGGGCAGGGACATAATTTGTATTCAACATACATGCTAAAAGAACTATATGTATTTATTTGCATAATACAGAAGCTCAAGAAATAAAACCTAAATGCTATTATAAATGGAGTAAGATGGTGTATCTATTAGTAACGGGTGAACACAGCAGGTACATACATTTTATATGGTGGGGATTATTAGATTCTTGACTGTAGCTGAATAGAATGACAAAGGGGAATTCTTGCAAGAATTATGCACAACAAATTGTTCTTTTTGGCTATGAACAAATACTACAATCACAAAATAAAAAATAAATCAAAGTAAGTGCATCCAGTAAGAAGTAAACAAAAACATAGATTTCTACCATCATTACTAGTTATGGGAGGAGCAGTATCACTTAAATCAGATCTACAGTAAATGCAACAGGTGATTTTTCATTGTTTTATTTAGTAATTTTTATTACTAATCAAGATTGTTTAGTAACCTAGTAGTTCAAGAATAAATACCAAATAAATTCCCATTAAGATAGGTATCACTATTAATAGCAGAGAACATTGTTGTGGTAGAATACACATAAACATGAAGATAATGTTACTGAAGCTGAGGTTAGAAGAGTAGGATTTTAGTAAAAATGTTGAACTGCGATAGTGTGGAATGTAACTGTAAACTGGGTGAATAGAATGTTAGGTTTGAATGACAGCCAAATCAATGACAATTCTTATAAAAATGTAGGGCAAAATAAGAAGGATAGTGAGTGTAGAAAAATAAACGTAATTATCTAAATTCAAATTTGGCCAGAACCCCACAAACATGCAAGACGCATTTCATGTCACAGTTCATGGTTGATGACTTCCATGCAATGTAAATTCCATAATAAAAGCACACTCCACACTCTGTGAATAACCATATCTCTGGCACATGGCTGGGTTGAGCTCCATGACCCATGCTAAACCCAAATTCTATGATGTGCACAATGCAAAGTCAAAGATATGCAAAGTCAGTTTCATGGTGCATGCTCAACTTAAACTGAGAAAACCCTTATATCATTCTTTCAGAAAATACTCACATGTTAAAAGTGGAGAATCTGTTCATTCAGGGTTGAATCTATTTATCCTGCCAAGTTTATGACACTGAGCATAGATACTATGCCTGGTGTCCTACAGACCACAGAAGAGAGAACAGTCATGACCTTACAGTCTCAACATGGTGCCTACATTTGGTATATATGGTGACCAAGTGGGTTGACACATCACACTGAAACACAAAGTTGTTATTTATTCATTTTTAGATTACATGTCTCTACTATCTTCACAAATAAAACCAGCTTCAGGGTGGGACTTGGGCAGAAAGATTGGAGAAATGGTGGGCAGAGAGAAGAAAAGTGTTTGAGGCATAGGAGAGTCACAAGGAAGAAAGAGTAGAGATAAGGGTGGGAGAAGAAATTGGAATAACTAAATGTGACTAGGCAGAGCAGAGGGAAAAGAAATGGTAAGAGACAGCAGAGACCTATTATCACAGAACTGGCTCAATTTAATATAATTAATCAAGCTTTGTGATATGTTTTTAAGCGAAAAACATAATGGGCCCAATTCTTCATGGCTCTGCATCTTGTTGTACTCATTTATACCAGTGCAAAAGGCTAGAGTCAAAAAACTGCATAATATAGAAAGCATTGCATAATCTGGCCTTTTCTATCCCCAACTCAATTCAAATATTATTATTGTTATTCTTAATTATTCTATTATTCCATAGTGCCTAGGAAATTTAGTCATGAAACAGGGACTGTGCTCTGTACAATTTTTTTTTTCAATCTGACAGCATCATCAACACCATACCAGTCATTGCACTGATATACTGAAAAAGACAGTCACTTCTCAAATATTTTACAATAAGAAAAAATTGAGCTACTCAAAAAATTTTCAGTGGAAAGATTTTCTATTAAAATGCCATTTCTTCAAAATGCAAACTTTCTGTAGAAGTGAGTCAAAGTAGCAATATGACCCTTAGGAAACACAAAGGCCAGTGCTTGTTTTCACATTTTTCATAACAGCATGTTTTCAAATGACTTTTCATTTCACAATTTATTTTATATTAAAATGTTGACACAAAGATGGAATATTTTATCAAAATATACTGTCTGAACCAAGACACTTTAAAATTTCATCTTGAGATGTAGTTTCCTTTTGTTGACGTGAGTGTGTGCTTAATTCCAAGGCGCAAAGTAGAACATATTCTTTCAAAACTTAAATACCAGAATTTCTTTACACAATGTGGCCTGATTGGCTTTTCCCCTTTGACTTTTAAATCAATTGGAGTAACTTGCCATGTTTGTCCAGCCAGGTAAATCATAAGGCACCAGCCTCAGAGAAAATTGCATGCTTATAAGAGCTCAATGCTAAGGATGTTAAAACTGTATGAAATGCTACTATGCTCTTCTTTGTGGAAATTACAACACAGATGCTACGGAGAATTTTCATTGAACATGTTTTAAAATCTCTGCTCATTCATAGATTCCAAGGTAAGAATGGATCACTGGGATCATCTAGTCTAACCTCCTGTATAACACAGACCATAAAACTTCCCCAAAATAATTCCTAGATTAGAGCATATTGTTAAATAAAACATCCAGTCTTGATTCAAAAATTACTAGTGACTTTTCCAAATTCTTAATCAAGTGTATCCTCTTTTTATGGATTATTTATCAGCAATTAAAAAAAAATTGTCATCTTTATAATAATTGGTATTAATTATTATCATTATTGCAGTATCATCTAGAGACCTGAGTCTCATTGTACCTAGGTGCTGTACATTTACAAAATAAAAAGACAGTCCATGCTACAAACAGTTTAGAGCTTAAATATAAGATAAGAGAGAATGGATGGGTTCAAAAATCAAGAGAGGCAGAAATTCAAGATAAAAGAGAGATGATCATGGTCTACATGATGAGTACAAATCACAACACACCAGCTGCCTAATCATTATTCAGTGTTTTGTATGTATTGTAGCACACAACAGTTTTAAGGTGTGATTTGAAAGAGAACAATGAGATGGCTTTCCAGATTTTTACAGATTTCTTTCTATGCATAAGAGGAGATATGGGAGAAAATGCAAAGGTGCTTGCTGGAAAATTGACAATTAAGCAATGAAGGCTGAGGTTGATGAAGATGTGGTGTTACTTTGAGTTCCTTAACCCAGTAAATTTTAGTCTCTATGAGGCCATGCACCAAGGAAACCTAGCCCATCAATCTGTTTTATAACTAGCAAAAAGATAAATCTGAACCAAATGCTTTAACTTCAAAACTGTACTTTTCCTGTCTTCAAGCAATTCCCATTGGAATTTCTACTGCCTAAATCTCATCCCATTAGTTTAAGCATATACAAAGCAGACAACTTGTTAAGCAAGCAATTTGAACTGTTAATTTAGCTGTAGTTCTAAAATATATCCAGACTTCCTATTTTTCGCAGACCTCTGTCCCATGATATTCAGAGAGAGAGAACACACAGAGTTTAAGCCCACTTTCTCTAGTGTACTCCTCTTCTCTTTTTCCTAGTTATTCTAAACTGCTGGCAGGGGAAAATGGCGAAAAGCAGCATAAGTGATAGTCCATTCCAATTATTGGAAGTGGCTTGGACACCTTTCTGATTGCTAAAATACCACTGCAAGTAGGAGTTGACATCTCCCTTAAGGATGTAAAAGGTTAATGTTTAAACATTTAAGCAGTAATCAGCTATTAAATGTCTTAAATAGCTGATTACCATTTAAATTGAGGGAAGGGGGAGAGCAACATGATCATGATCGTGGTTGGCTCCCGACCAGCAAGAGCAGTAAGCAGCTCTTACTGCCAGGAAAGCATGGAGACCAGCACACAGTAGGGTAACCACACCTGGGCTTGACTCCCCAGGAGCTTCCCTTTCAGCAGTAAGGGTGGGGGAAGGTAGCCATAGTTGGGCTCAGTTTTGTTCCTTGCAAATGAGAACTACCCAGCTACTTTGACAGGGGAAGCTGAAGCTAGGCAGCTCTCACTTAGCAGAGAAGAGCTGCCTCCCCAGCACTGAACAGTTTGAGCATTCTATTTTTAGAATGTTGAAATGGATTTTTAATTAAACAAATTTTTACATCCTTAATCTCCATACTATCTTAGATAGCATGTGTATAGGACATGAAGGGCTTAAAAAAGTGAAGATGTGGCTTATGGTGAAGATTTGTCTATACAAATTTTTAAGCCACCTGCATAAAATAGTTTGAAGTATTCAAAAAATGACTATTCTAACAGTAACTGCTCCTTCAGAGAGGGCTGACTATATGCTATATTCAGAACAGGAAGTGTTGGCATTTTTTATAAAATGGATACATTTTCTTTCTTTCATGCCTTCTAAATAGTTTGACTCTGTTTCTTGGACTTAGGAACAAGACCAGAATCCACTTGTTTGGTTTCTAAGACCTTGAGTTTAATTATCTTAAACCAGGGTAGCTAAATGGTAGTAAGCTAATGAAGTATTTATTCACTCCACCCCATTAATCAATAACATCTTGTGTGAAAAGACTAAAGTATATGCAATTAAGTAGGACATTTACTAGTCTATTGATTGCTTCAGAGTGCTTACTTAGTGTGCCAGATTTTGAAACCACTGGTTCTGTGTGCAGTGTAAAAGGGTATTACTTTAGATGAAGAAATGGTTACATAAATTAATGTTATAGAATTCATGTTCTATGAAAAGAACAAAGATTTTTATGTGCAAGATTCAGAGAGACTTTTTGATTCAATATATGGCTGTTAGAACAAAGCCTCTGTGAAATTTCTAATGCCTTGATGTTACAGTGTATGGAAATAGGCAGCAGACCTCAAGAATTAAGCATCACTCTTTCATCTTCAGCTGAATCTTCACTTCTGCAAGCAAGTGTTATTTGTATGTTTCCTGCTGAGAAGGGGGAGGGAACCCTACACATTCAGAGGAATTGTGCATAAAAAGATTATTTATCTGCAAGCAGTCACTGGTATGACAATTGCTTTTGCTTACTCTGGTTTAGTGCTGAGCTCTCTATAAAATACTTTTTTGTCACAGAAAGAAACAGAAAAGTGAGAATGAAGGTAAAATACTAAACCAGGAGAGGAAACCGGTCTCCTTTTGAAGCTTATCAAGGCGGAAATGTCAGGAGCTCTCTAGCTGTCAGTTATAAAGGACAAGACTTAATGGGAGGGGGGGGGGG
>ML685780.1:7786266-7818178 GCA_007922175.1 Pelusios castaneus
CACGAAAGCTCATGCGATAAATAAATCTGTTAGTCTTTAAAAGTGCCACAGGACTCTGTTGTCTTATTTTGAAAAGTATTAGAAATTTCCTATATGAAATATTGAAACTATTGGCTGGGATCATCTTTACTTGCTAGGGAAGCTTCAATTATATTCCTAGTGGCTTCATTAGGATGGTAAATGAATAGTCTTTAAAAGGACACTGTCAACTTGATGATCAGGTGCTAGCCACATTGTCTGTTTCCCTGTGCAATCTAACCACATGTGCCCAATCATGCAATTGAGTCGATGGTTTTATTCACCTGCACAAGAAGGTTTGAGACAGGAGAAACTTGGCTTCTTGTAGGATAATATAGATCAAGAAAGATTTTTTAAAAATAGCTTCTGTCTTAAATTGGGGGACTTTTGACATACCTCTTCTTTCTTCTACTGCCACCTAAAATATTTCCAATTATTAGCCAGTGGAGTTCTTCTAGCTGCACACCAGAATATCTGAGAGCAGCCACTGGTGTTTACTTTTAAGAATGTCAGTTGCTCTATTACCTGGGATTCCTTCAAGCCAATGTGCTTGGTAACTAATAGTCTTGGCAAGTTAGTAGTAGGAAATAAATCAATGGAGACAAAGTCTTCCGATCAATAGGTGGCCAGAACAATACAAGAGTGCTTTCACTTAAAGCTGCACTTTTTCTACTCTCAATTACTTACACATATCCATAACAGGTTGGATGAATGGACTAAAGTGGATAGAAAGTTTGCTAGATCCTTGTGCTCAATGGTTAGTGATCAACAGCTCTCTGTATAGTTGGAAGCTAATAACTACTGGAGTGCCTCAAGCGTTGGTCCTGGAGCCAGTTTCATTCAACATCTTCATCAATGATCTAGAAAATGGATTGGATTGAACCCTTAGCAAGTTTGCAAATGACACTAAGCTTGAGGGAGTGGAGATATGCTGAAGGATAGGGAGAGGAAACAGAATGACCCAGATAAATTGGAGGATTGGGCCAGAATAAATCTGAGGTTCAACAAGGACAAGTGCAGAGTCCTGAACTTAGGACAGATCCCAAGCACTACTATAGATTGGGGACTGACTGGCTAGGCCGTGGTTCTGCAGAAAAGAACCTGGGGGTTACAGTGGACAGGACGCTAGATATGAGTAAACATTGTGCCCTTCTTGCCAAGGAGGCTAATGGCATATTCAACTACATTAGTAGGAGCATTGCCAGCAGATCAAGAAAAGTGATCATTCCTCTCTATTTGGCACTGGTGAGGCCACATTTGGAGTACTGTGTACAGTTTTGGGGTCCCCATCCACTACAGGAAGGATGTGGACAAACTGGAGAGAGTCCAGCAGAGTGCAATGAAAAGTATGAGTGAGCTGGAGCATGTGACTTAGGCAGAGAAGCTGAAGGAAATAGACTTTTTATAATCTGCAGAAGAGGGACGGGAGATTTGTTAGTGGCCTTCAACTACCTGAAAAAGGGATTCAGAGAGAAGAGAGTTAAGCTATTCTCGGTGGCGTAAAACAGAATAAGAAGCAAGTTGCTGTGGAAGAAATCTAGCTTAAATATTAGGAAAAAAACTTTTTCTCTAGGAGAATGGTGAAGCACTGGAATGTGTTGCGTAGGGAGATGGTAGAATCTCCATCCTCAGTGTTTTTTAAGGCCCACTTGATAAAGCCCTGGCTGGAATGATATAGTTGGTATTGGTCCTGCTTTGAGCTTCTCTAGCAATGGCTGGATGGATGGATAAAAAACTGATTTCAGTGGGAGCTGGAACAAACTGTTTTAGAGAATACAAGAAGTCAATTCTATAGTGACTATCATAAAGGGTAAAGATATATTTTAACTCCAGTCCATTGTAGGTTACACCACCTTCATAAGTATATATAAATAGAAATACTAACCTAGATTCCCAAACTCGAAGTAATCATCCATTAGAAATAAACATAAGTTATATCTACACTAGCACTCTGGCAAAATTTATGTCACTCAGGGGTGTGAAAAAACACATCGCTGAATGAAATATATTTGCATATTTGAGTTTATAGTCATATTTTTATGTTTTGGTAAATTTCTTAGCAAGCTAGGATTTTTTGCAGCAGGTGTCCCTTAGAGTCTCAGCCAGGGATATGGAGGATATGGCCTGAAGTGAAAAGTCATGTTATCCAGAATTTTTTAATTAGATACCATAAAATGATTTCTTTACAGATGCAGTGTGTTGCTGCCCAATGGAAAACAGGGATATTTTTAAAGGGAGTTATTGTTTGTAATGTGTTATATGATCAGTCTTCTCAATGACTCATAAGATAATGCTATATTCCATCCTACCATGAAATATTTCCTGCTCAACCATCAGCATTAGGTGGTTGAATATAAGGAAATAACAGTATTACGATAAATGTTTGACATAAATAACTATAGCACAAACAAACAAAAAAGCAACAGTTAAAACATAATTGTATTGTAATGTTTGTGCGTTTCCCTTTACCAATTAAGGTAGAGCTGGTAATAGCATTACCTGTACTTAAGATTTCCAAAACTTCCCATTGTAAGTTCCTGTTTTCTATTGGTTAGAACTTAATTGGATCTTATTTTTATGCTCTGAAATGTTCCATTCCAGCTGTCTGCCTCAGCCTGATTTTTTTTTAAAAAAAGTATGAACTAGAATGGTCCCATGAAGAAACTTTATTGAAGAGGTTAGAAGAAGACATGTTTTGCTTATGGGGGGTGGGGAGGAGAGGGAGGGAATCCAGTGTCAGGACCCCTCTCCAGAGTTCCCTTTCTTATGCCACAGAGTGGCCTTGCAGATATCCCGTCCTCAGTTCTTCCCTAGTTCCTCCAATAACTTAATCACAGTTCATGGTATTTAAAGTAACATTCTCCTGTTTAGGGGGAAATGTAAGTCTTTTTGAAGTAGTCTTCTTTGGGCCTTCAGGCTCAAAGGTGTACTTTATAGATTTTCAAATCTCCCATTTTCTAAAACTTTGGGCTCCTAGTTCCCTCTGTGCAAAGGACTTCTGCCAGCCCCACTTTGTTAATCTCTACCTCCCCCCTCGTTGCCCCATGCCATGATGCCCATGAAAGTAAGGCTTTACCTTGCCTCAGCACCTGGCTTATGAGGGACTTACGATGCCTTAGATATAAGGAAATAAAGTTTCAACTGTCCCCTTTGGAGGATCCTCTGAGGATTTTTTTTTTTTTTTAATATGTGCAGCATTCTCTCTCCTCAGCATAGTCACTCCTTCCATGTCACTCATTTCTTATGGTACCTAATTTTGTCCTCATCCCTCCTCCTCCTTTGGATCCATCAGGGCCCTTCCTCCATGCAGCCCTTTGTAGCATGCACTTAGTCCTTCCCCCCGCTGTGTGTGCGCACGTGCGCGTGAGCACTGGTCTTCTTTCTCTCTCCCCATAACAGCCCCCGATGCATTCCCGAATGAAGTTCTTGAATGAATGTACAGCAGCTTTTCCTGCCTCTGTTGCTGTTTGAGGTCAGAATGCTGTGGAATGTGAGGCAATAATCGGGCATGAGCTGCTGATTATAGCATTATAACGCCTTCTTCTGTGATGAATTGTGTCAGTGAAACAGGAAGGTCAAAAGTGGTCTTCAACACATACTATTTCTTCCTTAATCCCACAGTCACAGACCATGCATAGGATGGGCCTCTGTAAATGAGACAATTATTCTTTTTTTAAAATTTTTAAATCTTATACTGATTGCATGCTCTCCCCCCCCCCCCCCCAACCCTAGAAGTTTACATCAACCAGTTAAGGTGTGTTTAGTGCCCAAGTGGACATTTTAGTTTAAATAACTTGTCCAGCATCAGATAGGAATTCTTCTTGTAGGAGAATAATCCAGTTGTCTAGGTCAGCATTCAGCTGCCTTAACCATAAAACCCTCCTTTCTCTTCCTGCTATCCCTTCCTTATTCACTACACACATTTCAAATAAGGTTAGATCCTATAGACAACAGCCTCATTCAATAGTCAGCCCTGATGCACAGAAAATCTTAATTTTGACATTTCCTAATTTTGAGTGTCATTTTGCAATCTGTGTTCTTTTAAAATACTTTTTATATGTAATTTATGGGGGAAAAAATACTTTTGTTTCTTTATTATCCCAGCAGCATTTCTTACAGCTTTAAGACCAACGCTGCAAGATCTTTTTTTGCAGTTTGTCAGTGTAACAATACACTGTTTGCTTTGTAATTCATTATGGCAATACAAAAATTACAAAATCAAATGCAGACCATGTGCAAAGGGATGTAACATCACTGCCTTCAGTGGAATTTTAGTCTCTTAACAGAAGGGACAGAATTTCATCTGGGCATTGAGACTTAATACATTAAATTGGTAGTTACATTTTGCTTCTCCCTCATTAAAATGATCACCATAGAACATTTATCCATCTAAATATTGCTTTAGACAATGATGTGCTTTACTCTGATAGTGCTAAAGCATAACAGTTAGTTACCTAATCATTTAAAAGTATAGCTCCTTTACATTCTAGTTTTCTCTTTGGTCATTATTTAAAAAAAGAAAGAAAAAAAAAAAAAACCTTCCATGAAAAAATGTAAATACATTATTGGGGAATGTTTTATGTTGTCATTATTAGTGTTATCTTAATGGGATTATGTGTGTATTTTGCTCTCTAATAGAGGGACAGTTTCTTATCTTTTGAACAATCTGATAAGGTGCTTTAAAACAATATCTAAGTTGCTAAATATAATTATTTTTTTCAGAGATACCAAGCCCTAAATGTTTTCTTCTTACAAGACTTTCAGGTATCCCATTTACATAGAATGTAAGCTTGGATGTCAGGTGCTTAGTGCAGCCTTGCAAAATTGTTTAATGTATATTAGTCATAGAGTTTAAGGCCGGAAGGGGGCCACTTGATCAACTAGTCTGATGTGTGTGTATTACAGGTCACCAGCACCCGCACACTAAACCCTACAATTGAAATTAGACCAAAGTATTACAGCTCATAGACTAGACCTCTGTGTGCCATAAGCAGAGAATGGGCAGAACTGAGGTGTCCAAGGCCCTTATAATGGCAGGGAAATGATAAACTGAGATATATACAGGTAATCCTGCAAATGACCTGCACCCACATTGTGCAGAGGAAGACAAAATCCCCTAAAAGCACCACCAACCTGACCTGAAGGGAAATTTCTTCCTGCCCTTACTATGATAATCAGTTAGGCTGCATCTACACTGGTAAATTAAGTTGACTTAAGCTTGCTTAAGTCGACTTAATTTACCCTGCGTCTACACTACAGTTTTCTTAAGTCGACGTAAGCAGCTTGCTTAAGTCGACTTAAGGAAAATAAAGTCGACTTAAGGAAAATTAAGTCGACTTTATTAAACCTAGATTTAATTAGACATAATGCTTAATTCGACTTTTTAAAGTTGAATTAAGCCAGTGTAGACATGGGGTAGCCCTAAGTCGACTTAGGGCTACCCCAGGACTACACCAATGCCCTCCCTGCTGGGGGAAGGGCACAGGGGGAGCCTGGCATGCCCACCAAAGGGCAGGGCAGAGCCCTGTGTGATGCTGTCTAGATTTAGGGAAGCATTTATGATATTATTTTCTATTCATATCTCATAAATGCTATAATCCATAGGAACTATGTCATATTTGGTATCAATAGAAAGGTAGTAATTTGATGGGAATGATTGTATAGGAATTGTATTTGTATTAGAAATTAGGAATTTGGTGTTATACCTATACTTTAACTTGTGTGATTCTGTGTAAACACCCGAGAGAGGCTGTCTACAACCATTGTCTCCTTAATGTTAAGGAAGCTGCCAGGTACAATGAGCCCAGGGAGTAGCCTTAGAGCCTAAGCAAGTATGCTACAATCAGCCATCCAAGTACTTGAGGGAAAGCATGCTCATTGTCTCCTCAGGGACCTTGCCCTCCCCTTCCAATGTTCCATCTCTATCAATGGCTACCCCAATGCTTCAGGGGAAAGAGATACAAAATCCAAACCCTCCAACAGTACATGGGGCAGAGGGTTGGGGGAGTTCCTTCCTAATGGCTGGTTGAAACCCCGAGCTTCAGGAACATAAGACATAAATCAGAGTTGTGGAGCTCTGACTCCTACAGTCACAAGCAAACCTGTCATAAAGTTTTGCTCATAAATTATGGTCAAGCTCTCTTTTCAAAATAATTGTAATTTGCCCTTACAACTCTTATTCAGAGGCTATTCTAAAATCTCACCTTTGATAGCTAGAAACTTTCTTCTAATTTCCAGCCCAGAATATGTTCATGGCCAGTTTATAGACATTTGCACACAGGCCAAGAGTGTTATTTCTTAAATAGCTCTTTACCTTTCTGGTATTTACTCCCATAATGTTTTATATGATTGTATTCCCTTTCTCAGTGTTTTTTGTTAAATTAAATAAGCCAAATCCTTCCAATCATCTCTCCTAAGATAGGGTCTCAATTTTTCTGATCATCCTAGTAGCTCTTCTTTGCACCTTTTCCAGTTTAAATTAATCTCTCTTGAACATGGTAACCAGTGAACACAATATTCTAGGTGAGATCTTAGCAGTGCTTTGTATAATAGCATTAATGGTTCTCTATCTCTATTGCAAATTCCTCACCAGCATCATCACCATGTATTATTTCCTAACATTTATCCATATGCTTCGAGATTCAAAAGAAAGTAAAGATATTTTAATCATCTATTCAGAGAAAAAAAATTTCTCGTTGTGACAATTTACAAGAATGATTGTGTAATGGGTGGGGTGATAATATAGTGGTGTTTCCATAGTGTGTGTTCTGCTTCTCTGCTTTCTGGAAGCAATGACCAATATACTTGGGGGTTATGGTGGACGAGAAGCTGGATATGAGCCAACAGTGTGCTCTTGTTGCCAAAAAGGCCGATGGCATATTGGGCTACATCAGTAGGAGTGTTGCCAGCAGATCGAGGGATGTGATTATTCCCCTCTATTAGGCACTGGTGAGGCCGCATCTAGAATACTGTGTTCAGTTTTGGACTCCCCACTACAGAAAGGATGTGGACAAATTTGAAAGAGTCCAGCGGAGGGCAATGAAAAGGATTAGGGGGTTGGGACACGTGACTTACGAGGAGAGACTGAAGGAACTAGGCTTATTTAGTCTACAGAAGAGAAGACTGAGGGAGGATTTGATAGCAACCTTCAACTACTTGAAGGGTGCTCCAAAGAGGAGGGAGCTAGGCTGTTCTCAGTAGTAACAGAGGAACAGAAGAAGGAGCAATGGTTTCAAGTTACAGCTGGGGAGGTCGAGGTTGAATATTAGGAAAAACTTTCTCACTAGGAGGGTCGTGAAGCATTGGAATGGGTTGCCTAGGGCGGTGGTGGAATCTCCATCTTTGGAGATATTTAAGGTCTGGTTAGACAAAACCCTAGCTGGAATGATTTAGTGGGAGTGGTACTGCTTTTAGCAGGGTGTTGGAATAGATGACCTCATGAGGTCCCTTCCAGCCCTAAGATTCTATTATTCTATTTTTTCAAGCAGTTACCTATGAAGAGTGGAATGGTGATAGTAAGCAAGGAATACAGGAGTGTTAATATATGGAAGAGGTTTTGCTTGTTATCCTCACCTATATTTACCAAGAAAGAGAAAACACTTATTTTCTCTAGATACAATGAGAAACTCTAAACAATAGCCCTTTGCAAAAGAGAGAGATTGCTATTAGTATCTTGTGATTAAAGAGCTAGATTTCATCTGAATACCACAATGTTATAATCCTCGTTTTACTATTTTTTCTAACTGTCCTGTGAATATACCTCAGTTTCTGAAAAACAACAACAAAGGAAAGAAAATAAAGTCAATTTTTTAACCGTTTTTGGTTAAAGTTTCATTTAACATAAAAAAATGAACAAAAGTTGGTTTCCAGGCTTTTGTAGAAAAATAAAAATATTCATTCAAAATGAAAACCTTCCTTCGCTAATTTTCATTTTACTCCTAAAGCCATTTTGTTGGGAAAAATATTTCAGTACCTCAAGTGTTGACAACCCCTAGTAATTATCATATTATGATAATCAAAGGTCTATTCAGAGTGGGTGTTTTCTCATTTTAATGAAGCTTCAATGTTGGGCAGATACAGATGACCACAACTACCATGCTTTCAAAAGATCAAGAGTCCACAGGAACTTAGCTTGGTTTTTTTTGTTTGTTTTTAGTGTTTGTTTTTTCTTTTGATTCCTCAGAAGTCATGATTGTTCATTATTTCAATGTATTTAATAGGCACATCTGCCTCTCTACTTCAAGAGAAAAAAAAAAAAAAGGATAAAAGTCTCAGATCTTAGAAGTGATTCTCAGAAATGATTTTCAGGGGACTGGGTAGACTCCATTTCTACAGGTTCTAAATCCACCAGCAGGTTGGGTGATGGTGATGAGTTGACCTTTTTTCTAAATCTTAAAACTTCCCGAGCAATTCCTAGTTGATAAGCTGTTTTACACAGTCTGTCAAAAGACTATCACTGTTTGAGAAAGATTCTTCTAGCAAAAATAGCTTTGACCAATGCTTAATTAGCATTCCAATTTGCTAGAATGATAGTGAATCTCTAAGGTTGGACGGAAAGGATTTTTGTGTCAGTGGAGAATAGTGATGTTTGGCACGTGCAGTTTTGACAAAAAATATGAGAGCAATCATTTAGCAACCTCTTAAGACTCTTGGATGTCAGAATGGTTCTTTAATTATATAAGATTAGGTTTCCTTAACCCACTCCCCTCTTCTCTAAGCAAATGTGTCCTTGTATGATGGCTAGCTAGTAGTATTCTAGGAAACTGCATTTATTCAAGTAATTGCTCTGTAGTTTAAACAGAATTAAATGAGGAACTTCATTTGCTTTTGTTAACTTAAGAATTTCTTGCTAAAGGTTTCATATTCCAGTTTGATCAAGTCCATTAGCTGATGGATATCATGGATTTAGGGTTATCCATTTATATCTATATAGGTCAGCAAATCTTCAAACTCAGCTGTGCTGAACTAAGGACTGTTATCAGTATTGATTTGCTGCGGAATTCTCCATATGAATGATAGATGATTGATTGCTGGTTTAATCCTTTTGATAAAATGAGAAACCCTGCGTCTCTCCAAAGACATAACTAGTGGATAGTTAGTGCGGTAATCCATAATGGCCACATACTCTTTACCCTGAACCACAACTAAATCTGTGCCCAATTTTTCACATGAAGATTTTCTTCAGATACATGATCTTTTGATTGTTAAATTCTGTGATGCAATGAAAAACCAGTTAATTGCCAGTTCTTCAATAACTATATATATTTTTAACTAATTACTTGACTTATTCACCATTTGCATTTCTCCTATTACCAATGAGTCTTGTATACCACTGAACAAAAAAGCGTGCAAGAGTTACAATTGTACCTTTAATTAGGAGTACAATCTCTAATAGTTCTACATTGCTTATTATGGATTAATGCTTTTCCATTTTCAAAGAGCCAATGATTAGCAAGGACTCTTATAGTCTCTTTGGCAACTTCTTGCTGCACAGCTGCAGAAATGGCATACATACAGCAGCCTGATGAGGCAGACCTCAATTTATGAATCGGGGGGGGGAAAGTGGGATATGGATTTCGGTCTCATGCTTGGGACAATGTTTCCTTGAATAACTGATTTCCTTGTGCACATGCAGTTATTTTCTGGTTCTCATATCTGAACTCATAACATTATTTGCAGTTCCTTACTGGGATGATCTGTTAGGCAATAATATAGAAATGGAAAACATACATCCATGAGTAATTCCAAAGATTTCTGGTTTTGAATCTGTGCATATTTGCCTTCAGAAGGCTATTGTTGCCCTTCATGCATACACACTGGGTTTCTCTGTCATTAACATTTCCACAGTATTTATTAAAACTAATGGGGAAAAAAACAAGCTAGAGAAGCTTCCTGTAATGATCTTGATACACTTCCTATACTGATCTGATTCTACGGGGATTCCCAGACTTCTCCCACAGAGAGCAACCCCTTTCTCCTTCCCAACACACCCTGAATTATTTCACATCTACTGTTTCTTGTGGAATGGTTTTCTATGCACTGCAGTGTGATTGGGGACTTACCCCCCCCCCCCCCCCCCCGTTTCATCAGGAGAATGATGATAGCCAATTCATTCCTTCAGAATTGTTGTGGATTACCTCATTCTCACTGTGGTTCCCCCAAATTCAGTCACTCCTATGGTGTCTTCTCCTTTGGCCACCACTGGGATATCTCACCTGATGCAATGTACTTACTTGATGTGAGAATAGGTGATGGCTAGCATATAGAAAAGATAAGGGATATGCTCCTTTTAGTACCAGCTCCCCTTGTCTATGCCTTATACAGTAAGTGTGTCTGTTTACAGCACATATCAACCTCTTTTTCTCCCAGGTTTTGTAGCAGCCAAATGGGAGAAGTGAAGTTACTTTTATTTTATTAAGTCACAAATGTTGAAAAACTCAGGATTCTTTCCAAGTGTGATGGAAGAATTGGTGAGGAACAGAGATCAAGAGGAGGAATACTGTGGAAGAGAAAAAAGCTTGATCAATGAGTGGAAGGAATCACCAAGATGAGAGGAAGAAAAACAAGATGAAGAGCAAAAAGAAAAAAAAAAAAGAACAAAACAAAACAAAAAAGGAAAATAATAGAACTGGAGGGAGAAAGACAGAAAAATAGTAAGAGTAGGTAAATCTAGAACCCCCTCCCCTTTCCTCCCAGTCAGTGTAGTAGTGTAATGTAGCCCAAACTATAAAGGTTGTAAACTATTGCACTGACTTCAGAAATTTGAAGAATTAAGGGGGATATTTTCCCTGAGAATGGCTTGTGGCTATGAGGGGACAAAGCCAAGATGACCATTAAGTTTATGAAAATAATACTGTTGGTAGAACATTATGTCCATCAAACAAAATATCATTGTGATGATTTTCTCTCCACCTTCATACTTGCACTAATATATCCTAACTGCTAAAATGCAGCTGCAAGGGCATACCGTAGTGGTATTGATTTAATTAAGCAATAAAATAAAACAGAGCATGTGGTGATACAGATTAAAACATACTTCAGATGCATACAAGCTTCAGGTGAGGCCAAGTATTTCTACAGCAACCAAGAAATGTATTAATCAGTATCACCCAACAACGTGTTGTCTCAATTGCAATTATAAAATTTTAACAAGAGAATAAGCACATAGTTTCTCTTTATTCCTCTGCACATAAGCAAAATAAAGAATAAGGCATCTTGTAAATGTAAATCACAAACAAGAAACAAGAATCCAGGTGTTTATCATCTTATACAGTAGCTCAGTTGGGCAACACATTTCCAATTGTTTAGTTCAAAAATTAATCCTATGTTATCAAAGTTTCACACTGACTTACATGCCTCCTCTCTAGACACTGGCTTGTTAAGCATGCCGTTACAAAAGATTTTGGAAATATTCAAGAGGCACCAAAGAAATATCAGTTATTCGTGCATACTTGTCACTAGCGTTCTGATTTCTGTGTGCTGTACAAATCTACCGTACACTATCAATTTGTAAATTGGGAAGTTCTTGTAAGTATAGGCGTGTACATAGAAACGATTCTAAAGGAATGTTCCTTCTAATACAGCATTCTTACTCCTTTAGTGGCCATTTGATAATACATGTGGGTAAAATTCAAAGGTTTTTAAAATGATCCCATCTTATGGTATCAAAAAGTCTACCACGCCCTAGTCTGTTTCTGCTACATTTTAAGTGTCATTGTAGACTTAGAAGTCCTGGTTGATAAATTAGAAGGTACCTTTAAATCTTGTGAGGAAATAAGGAAAAGTATCCTAAATACATTACCAAGGGAGGTTGTGGATTCCTTATCAGGGGCAGTTCTTTAAGAACTGATTAGATGAACATTGGTTAATGATGTCCTAGGTATACCTAGTCCTGCCATAGAGTCGTCCATGGATTAGATGCCTGTGGAGGCTCCTACCAACCTTACTTTTCTCCGATACTCATACTGTTTTCAGTAAACCACGTGAAATACCTTTATTCAAACATCCTGATTTAAGGCTGGGGCTTTGCTATGCACAGCCTTCCCATTTCTCATTCCTATAATAATCAAGCAACACACAGATACCCGTCTTGTCCAAGTGGATTATCATCAGGGATTTCATATTTTTGCATATGCCTAAATAATGAAGAGTAGCTTCCAAGTCCATGCCAAAGAATGTTCTTTCCATGGGAAGCAGATATCTTGACTTGTGTTTTTAAAAAACAAAAAAACACAGTAATGTAAAAGACAAGAGTGTGCGGGAACTAGCTCTTTTATTTTCAGCCCCAAACCACTGAACTCTAAATAATTGATCTAAAAGCATACACCTTTGAACTGTTAGCCCCACATCCAATATTGGGCTAGTGACTACAAGAAAGTGACAATTCTTCACCCATGAACAAAACCAACTCATTGCAACATGTTTACATTAACATGTTTACATTCCATTGATTACCTTCATTCCACCAAGTTTCTGTGATGCCTATTGTATCAATATCCTCATTTAATACAAGGCACTGAAGTTCATCTAGCTTAGTATTTAGACTTCTAGCATTTGTATGAAAGCACTTTAAAAAAAAAGTCACTTTTTAGCTATCTGCCATTATGTGATATAATTGAAAGGGACTCTTTTTAATTTGACTCTCATCCTATCCTACCCATATTTTTTCCTCTTCCAATCTCTCCTCACTAGGATATAGAGAATCTTCACTGATAGATCCTTCCTTAAGGGATGTCTCTGTCCAAACTATCTGTTGGCTTTTCCCCAGTTGTTACTCTAAAAACTGCTCTATGCCCTTTTCCATTTTATATGCCAGGAATCAGGCTCCATTTTGGTTTAGGAGGTGGTTATCATTCTTGTGTAGGCTCCCCTTTCCTAAAAAGTTCCTCAGTTCCTAACACATCTACACTAATCCTCCCTGCACTATCATCTCATCCACATTTTGAAAGCCTTCAGTTTTGCCTGTCTAACTACATGTGGAACTAGAATCAAAACTCCCCTGATAGCTGTCCCTGCCCTCTCTCTAGTTTTGATGTTCCGCCACATAGCCCAGTCCTTAGTGACTTTTGCTCTTGGACATTTCACTGGGTAGTGAGGAACCTCACTACTATAGCCTTTGTAGCACTGTCCCTGCACCAGCTCTAAGTCTTGCTCATCAGTGACTTCAGCACTAGTGACTGCTGAACAAAGTCTCAATTGAGTCCAATCCACTCTCTTTAAATACCAGAGCAGGTGGATCAAATGACATGTTAGATCATTTAAACAGAGAATATACCGTCATATAGGAATAGCTGTCCCTAACCCATTTGCCTTTCACTTGGATTCAGAATCCGTGCCCCCTACTAAGCAAGTGATATTCAATTTAGGGTAACCTCTCTCCTATAAGTTAGGACATATTAAGAACACTTCTGCTGCTGTCATCTAGTCCTCTAAAAAGGATAATGTATCTGCATTGAAGTCTTCAGTGAATTTACTCCTTGATAAACAAGGGAAGTAAATCTAGGGTCCTAGGGTCCACCGTAGATCAAATGGGGCCTCCAGTAAGCAGCATCTTTGGCATTCCCCCTCTCCATTTGTTAAACTTTTGGAAGCCTCATTTTTTTTTAAATTTTGTGATAAGTTCCAGAGGGGTAGCTGTGTTAGTCTAATTCAGCAAAACAAACAAGGAGTCCTGTGGCACTGTTAGTCTTTAAAGTGTCACAGGACTCCTTGTTTATTTTTTATTGCGTTTGTAGTCCATTTCATGACTTTGATGCATGAGTTATCACTGTTATATAACGTGATCTATTTTACAAAGGTCCAGAACATTCTAGGAGGTTAATGAAAAAATGAATCCACATATGGAATATCTGAAATATTTTATTTCAAATATTCTATTTTCCCTTTTGTTGATAACCACGAAAACAGAATCCTGAATCAGGTGCCCCCTAAACACTGCAACTCAAGTGATCACCTGAGTTGCCTGCCCCTAAATCTGGCCCTTTTACCTACACCTTTCCCTAGAAGGCTGCAGCCTGACCAGCCAATTTCCTGCCCTTGAGGACTTGGGTAGTGTACTGTTTTAGTGAGAAATGAGTCAGATTTTACAAAAACTTAGTACGCTAACAAGGAACAACTTACAAATTAAAAAAAAAAAAGGTACTGATACTCTTACTGCCTAAGGCATCTGTATTCTCTGTCTCAGGCTCCAAAGTTAATTCCTGCTTCTGCATGTGAAGAAAAATTTTCAAAGACATTAATACGAGTTAGATGTCTAACTTCCATTGACTTTCCTTGAAATTTTCACTAGCACTTTTTCTAGTGGCTCATCAATTTCTGCAGAATCTTCCTTTTTAAATAAATTAAATTATACCTTGATAGTTGTGAAGAGCTTCCAAATGAGACTCAGCTTACTGATTTACTGGGTCTATAAAAAGCTTTAAATAATAGCCCAGGTGGTGTGAATTCCTCATGCTGTTTTCAACTGAGTGTTGGTTCTGAAATCTAGAAAGGATCATTTTAATAAGAACAAAATTATCAATTTGATTGCAGTTTGCAGTTTTGTATCCATGTTGGTCCTCGGTTATGAGAGAGGTAAGGCAGATAAAACAGTATCTTTAGGATATGTCTACACTGCCAGCTGACTTCAAGCTTGGACTAGGGGGCTATTTAATTGTAGTATAGACATTTGGCGTCTAGGACCCTGCATTGAGGGTGTATCCCAGAGTCCAGGCTACAATCCAAGGCTGAATGTCTGCATGCAGTGAAACAGTCCAACAGTCTGAGCTCTGCAACCCTGAGTCAGCAGGCATGGGCAAGCCGTAGGTGTCTAATTGCAATGTAAACATACCCTTATTGGACCAACTTCTGCTGGTCACAGAGGCAAGCTGTTCTTCAGGTTTCTGGAATGTGAAAGCTTGTCTCTTTCACTAACAGAAGTTGATCCAGTAAAAGACATTTTTTGACCCACTTTGTCTAGTTCATTACTGTTCATTTCGGTGGGGAAACATCCAGTCCCTCTGGTGCTTATGACAGAACATGATTAGAAAAGACCACTTTTTCCCTCTCTCCTACTGAACCCCCTGAAGCTAGTGGTTTCCATTCATATGATGTGAATTACGTGTCTGCTTACTCTGTGCGCTGGTGTCACTGAACACCATCTTACCCTCTTTTTTCTATCTCATTCCATCTTTCTTTCTATATTCCGGTGTCTGGCGGAGCACACAAACTGTCACATTCCTTTGAAGCCTGCTTCCTTTCATGTGGCTTTTGTTGAAATGAGGAGAAGATAGTCTTTTCTACATCTCCAGCTTCTTCCTTTGGTGACCACGTGTGATTAATCAGGAGCGAGTCCTTCTGCTTCTATGACCAGAGATTTCAGTTATGGCTGGTCCGAATGAACCAGGGAAGATTTTTACTCCACCCCAGCACAATAGAGGGACATGAATCTATTCCTGAGTTAAGCATAAAATATTAATTCCTCTTTAGAATAAAAAAAAAGGGAAAAAAACCAAATGTTTCTAGTAAATTTAGATTTCTTGGCTCCCATTGATAGGGACAGAGGTGGGCAGAAGAATGACACTGTATATCTTTATCATATAAGCAGCATTTCCTAGCCTTTTATTTTATGAACTGAACACTGAAAATGATATTCAAATGACTGACATTTTAATGAATGTCAAATACAGACTTTTCCACTGTACTTAATAGTTTAGGGAACAGCACCAGAAAACTGTAGTCCATTTAAATGTGATCATTATTCAATATGAAACGGGGAGATTTGCATTTAGATGCATTGTAGTAGAAAAGATTACAGCTCTGATTCTGCTCTCTGTTGCACTAATGTAAATGCAGAGTGGTTTGGATGAAGTCATTAGGGTTTTATTTTAATTTATTTTATTTTTAAAAACATGGGGAAAATAGTGTCTGTCAGCAGAATCAGGACAGCAATGGTCTTTAATTGATTTTCTTTAGTATGAAATAATGCAGCTAACACATTTTTAATACGATGAAACTACACTGCAGCATCAACTGAAATATTGTTATTTTTTTATATTTAGAATATTTACATTCTGAAATAAAGCCATTGACAACCACTTCATAAATTCTTATTCCAGATTTATACATTTCCAAAATGTCAAAGTCACTTTTTATTAGCAGTAATGTAGATTCATATAACATGAGCTTCAAAGGTGCAATCAACTGGCTTCAAAATCATTAACTGAAAATACTTTTCACTCAACTTATTTCAGGGATGCTGTTTATACAAGATATGTTAAAAAAAGAGTACTTAGAAATGATAATTACATAAAAGTTCTAAACATTGTGTTTTTAAAACTGCTAATGATTAAACTAAACTTCTAAAAAAATATTTCAAAACATTTTCTTGACATCTTTTTGAGCTGGGAAATTTGTCAAGCCTCCCCCACCCCCATACTCCCTCAAGTTCTTCCTCAGACATTTTAAAGCATCTTGAGAAGCAATTAGAATCATAGAATCATACGGTTGGAAGGGACCTCACGAGGTCATCTAGTCCAACCCCCTGCTAAAATGCAGGACCACTCCCACTAAATCACCCCAGCCAGGGTTTTGTCTAACCGGGCCTTAAAAATCTCCAAAGAGGCAGAATATATATTTTATGACTCAGCCCTATCACCATCAAAATAGGATATTCATTACATATGTTGTTCTTCAGAGTGTTTAGTGTGTTACAAATAGGAAAGAAGAAAATTTCTTGAAGTGATATAAAACAGCAGAGGATATACCATTCCACTCAGCTGTGACTTGCTTCAAACTGGATATGAAAAAGTTTTCAAAGATTAAAATTACTTTGATATCCAGTAAACAAACAGCACTTTTTGCTTTGTTGAGTTTTAAGCATTACTGACAGAGATCTATGGTAGTTCTTTGAATACTGATTTCAGATATCTGCTCTTCTGGACAAATTATTCTGGTTACCTCATTGCTCGTATTCCTTCTTGCTCTGTTAATGCGGGCTGGTTCAATGCCCCAACTACTCTCCCCTCCCCCTCCACAACTAGTCATCTTGTGAGTATCACTCACCAAAACAATTGAGGGCTAAGCCATAACTGTGTCATCATCTCTACAATCGTCTGTATTCTACACCCAAAATTTAACCCATGCAGTTCCTACAGCCCCCAGATCATTTTAGACCAGGTGAATAAGCAGGACATAAGGTTTCTGTAGCTTGATCGTTGATGGGTGTTGAGAGCAGCTCATGCCCTGCCTGCAGGATCATTGAAGGCAAATGGCTTCATCCTTGAAGCATAGTTGCAATCCACCTGCTGCTAGGTTGACATCTGGCCATGATTGTTTAATCAAGCCAAGATCAATGAGCACTGGCCACCTTCTCAATTGGCCCATTGGCATTGACTATGCTTTAGGTATCATCCTTAATTGGAAATATACAGGGTTAGTTCCAATAATCTTTCCACCAAGCACACAAGTCAGTAATAGTTTGATTTCTGATACCAATAACCTGAACCACACAAGAGTCACATTATACTCTGATATTGCCAGTGTTGCTGCTCCAGTCATACCAAAATTAGCCCGATTTTGAAGATTTAAGAGTTTCTCCTACGAGCCTGTGAACTGTAATTTGTTGACTTCCTCTCATTCCTCAAAAATGTATTCTTAAAAATGTTAACGAACCAACAATACTGCCTATTTTCCAATATCATCCTTACTGGATAATAACCAAGAAATATTAACTCTTCATTTGTCTTTTCTGCATAGAGCTACATCTCAAGAATTAAAAGGCTATCAACATTATTATTATTATTATTTATTATTATCAGAGATGGGTGTAGAGTTGTAATTGGGGACAGATTTTTACTTTTTTTTTTAAATTGTAGATTGTATTCAATTGTACATGTAGTGCTGAGACCACCAACACAGCAAATATTTAATGAATCAGAAGTGAGTCTGACATTTGGCATGTGTCAAAGGATTAATAATTTGACAGCCTTTTTTTTCTTTGACACTCCTGAAAACTGAGTCACCATCAATCACCCCCATTCTTTCTAACTTTATGTTGTTGTTTTTATACCTGTTTTCTAAACACTGGAAGCCTGATTTAATCTTAAAAAAGACTCAACCTGTTTCTGAATGTTATTTTTTGAAACCTCTTTTGCCTTGTGAATAATTGAATACTTCAGTCATATTTCAAAGGGTGCAGGAGTTATCTAAATTAAGGCTGTTCTGTACCCTAGTATGTAAAGTATGTGAATGACATTCAAACACAAATTACGCTATCAAAACATGAATACCTTTTCTGTAGCATCAGTGTAAAATTAGGCAATAAGGTAGTATAGAAAATCAAGTCCTGTAGCCTTTGCTCATGTAAAACTCACATTATTAAATGTAATACAAGTTTTCTCTGTGTAAGCATCACAGTGCCTGGTCCTACTTATTGTCCATGTTTATCCAACAATAGCTTATTTGCATCAAAACAATTTGGTGTAAATTTCTGTCAGGAACTTCTGCTGCAGTTAGTGCTAGACAACTTCAAAACATTAAGAGACTAGTTTTGGATTAGTATTAAAATATTCAGCTGTTTATCCCATAGGACTAGTGCTAGACAAGTAAAACAATTGTCTAATCGTGTGGCGTGCATGTATATACGTAACTGGGCTGAAAAACTCCATATAAATGGGATTTTAAGATTCTTTTTTCTTCCTGTATGACCCTCCACTGCTACTTCAAGCTAGGTTTCATCTTTGGGAGACACTGGTTGATTGTACCTTTAAAGAAGCCACCGTTAAGAGCCACTAGTACACCCTGACAAATTCTGCGGCCATATGCAAGTGTTCAGAAAGGGCTGGAAAGTTCCCACACAAGGCAGAAAGAATCCAAAATCCTTCCTCTCATCAGTAGAGCCTTGCAGACCTTCAGGTTTCCACTTCAGATCCTTGGGTGACCGCATCCATGGGGGCGGGTATCCGCAGCTTCATTGTTGAGGATTGGCCCGCAGATTCTGATTCTATTTTTATGATTGATCCCTACAGCTGCTGCTATGATCTGTGTCAGCAGCACACAAGGGAACAAGGAATCACTCCAGCCAATCCCAGCTGAGCTCTTATTGTGGTCTGCCAGCCAATCAGAATCTGTCACAATAGGCTGGGGCTCAGAGAGACACCACTCACTGTCAGTCAGTAAGCATGCTGGCCTTTGATTGGCTCATTCCCCATGCCTCTCCTGCCCACTTCTTCCTTTTCTGGTTTGTGGTTCTCATGCCATGCTGTCAATCAGATCTTTCATTCATGGCCAAGGAAATCTGATTGACAGCACAGCACGCAAACCACAAACAAGAAAAGGAAAAAATGGGTGGGACCCATGTTGGGAATGAGCCAAACACAGGCTAAAATTCTGACTGTGAGCCCAAGCTCAGTTGCAGTTACGGATTCACCTAAAACGTGGTGTGGGGATTGCGGATCCAATAGAGACTGACATTGGACAGGTGCAGATCAGATCTGGATCCACATTTTTGTATCTGTGCAGGGCTCTACTCATCAAGAGACCCCTCTGCACTAATCCTAAGGTTTTGAATTGCCCCACAATACTTATCACACAGTTACCTGGAAAAATGCCCTTAAGAAATTGATGCAGCTATGTGCTAACCCTTAACAGTTGCCACTTCACCTTGTAGTTTAGTCAAAAAATGGCAGTAAAGTGAGGCTAAAGTGTCCCTTTCGCCTTGTTTATGAATAGCTATCAGTCCATTTGATCCACATGAAGAGATTTTAGCCAGATGCAGGGGCGTTGCTGGATAGCAAAAAGATCCAGGGCTGTGGCCCTCTGCCCACCCCTGCCCCCAAACCCGCACTCCAGCCCCCTAACTCCCCAGCTTCCCCCATCTTCACTCCACCCCCCTTCAGCCCCCAACCTCCTCCATCCCTCCCCAGCCCCCCACCTAGTCCCCCTCCAGCCATCCATAATTCCCTCCACCCCTCCCCAGACCCCACCAGTCTCCTTGCCCCATGTCCCCTCTACCCCTCTCCAGGCCTCTAACTCCATCCATCCCTCCCCAGCCCCCCACGAAGTCCCCACTCCTGCCGTGCATAGTCCCCTCCACCACTACCCAGCCCCTACCCAGTCTCCTTCTCCCCATGCCCCCTCCGCAGGCCTCTAACCCAGCCAGTCTCCTTGTCCCCTCCACCCCTCTCCAGGCCTCCCTCCAGCCCTTTCCCAGCCCTCTTACCTGGCCGGAGGCTTGGAGCTGCAGGGACGGCCGGCAGAGCCATTTCTGGGCCAGGCCGCTCCCACCCCGAGCACGCTTTGTCTGAGCATGCTCAGGGCGGGAGATTTGAATCTCCCCAGCCTGGCTGCAGCAGGAGTCTGCGGCTTTGCTGGGACCCCTGGGTGGAACACAGCGTTCTGCCTAGGTGCGCATGTGCCTGCTGGGGAAAACAGATTCGGGGATCAGGATTTTCTACCCGGGGCTGGCGCTCTGCCAGCCTGACAACAACGCCGCCTCTGGCCAGATGGCTACCTGGCATTCCCTGGACACCCCAGAGAAAGGAATCCAGGGGCCTCAGGAGCTCCTGTCATTAACTTTTTGTCCATCATAGTTATTAATTGTTCATCTGGGAGTGGGGTTCATAAGACATTTGGGAGCAGATGTAGAGTGTTGGGAAGTGGAATTTACTCTAGGCTCAAATTTCTTGCACGAATTCAATTAACTATTTAAAAATAAGTTGACCTAACCTTTAATAATAAAAAAAAAAAGAGTAATGTTTAAGTACAGAAAAATAGATGGTAGGAATCAGTCCTGGCTTGGACTTGATAACTTAATTGATCTTCCTCATCTCTGTCTTGAAGTTGTTCCAGCCCTGGTCTCCCTACCCAAGACTGCCAGTCATACGGCCAGTCAAAATAGATTGTTCATCTACTCTTTATTTATTGTTTTTTTTATTGGTTTTGGTACAATTAAACATAAAAATACTGTATCTATGAAAATGGTAATGCATTCCTCAACAAAAATGGGGCACCTCAGTCAATCAAAACTGGCACATTGTATAGAAAATAAATTCTAACATTAAAATTCAGTTAAATAAAATAAATTTGAGTGAGTCAGTGAATAATCAGGATAAATGATACTCTGCATTAAGATTCAGGTTGACCCTATATGAGTAGGATCAGTATTTGAATAATTTTAATGAGTTCCAATAATTACATTTTAATCTACTAGTTAATCTTATGTTTGATAACTTTTTCAAAGGTGTTTGTGTATATGAATTCCCACAGATTTAAACCAAGAAATACTATCTACTTGTGAAGAAACCTGGATCGCTAGAGTAAAATGATGATTTGACCCATCGTGGCACATACCTCTGTTTTAGTTTTCTGACTTGAGATGCCATGTAGAATGTTCATTGATCTTCTTGTTTTTGTCTTTTCTTATATGCTGTCTGATTTCATTAATTGGACTTACAACAGTGAGTTATTGACATAGTCCCAAACTAGAGTAAATTAACAAAAGATACTTACTCTCGATTTATACTTGTATCGGGTAAAATAACCTAACCCTAGGAATTATCTAACTCATACAGGAATAGATTGGTATGACCTATTTTAATATCCATCCAGAACGCTGAAGATCCTGATTAACTGCCTCTTATATGATATTCTTTCAACTATTCCTATCCTGTTCCTTTTCAATTACTTTTGGCATTTTGCAGCAATAGTGAAATGAGCATTGTAGAAGGCTTCTGGGTAATAGAAAAACTTGTATTTACATTTAGGTGTCAAAGGGAAGTGATACATATTGTTCCAATGTGCCATCTTTTTTCTCTTATCTTTGCTCCCTTATGCACAATTACTCCATTCTGAGAATATAACAGCAAAGTGAAATTGATACCATCTCAGACAGCGATGTAACAGGAACAAATGCATTAGACAATAGAAGGATGAAATTGGAAGTAGAAGAGCAGAATATTGGAAGACAGGAGATTGATAAGCAACTGGTGATTAGAGGAGGAAAGAGAAGAAGTAGGACATTCATCAGGATTTTGGGGAGAAAATGCTGAGAAATGCCTCATGAAACCTAAAACTGTTCATGAAGCAGTGTCATGTTTGGTAGAATATCTGATTAGACTTTTTTATGGGAAAAGTTTCATGATTAACTAAAAAGTTTGTTTTTGCAGTCAAAACAATGTATATATTTCTAAGAATTAATAAATTTATATTGAAAATATAAAAATTAACTGAAACATTTTGAAATTTTCAAAACGGTACATTTCAGTGATCAAAACTGGATTTCTTTTTATTTTAGGCTTATGGAAATTTGAGATTTTAACTTTTATTCTGATTTAACACAAAAGAAAATTTCAATATGTTGAAAATCCTTGTAGGGATGGAAAACTTCTTCCCTACCCAACTACACAAGTAACTAGGAAACAAATTGATATATTTTCTTGGATAGGAATCAGATAGCTTGGGCAAACGTGAACCAACAAAAGAAGATGATGAGAGAATCCTCACTGTACAGAGCATACTTAGTATATATGACCTGGAGCCAGATAAAGAAGTGGAATCTATCTAGAGGATTTTAGGATATTTAATACTTCTGTTAACAGATTATCAGTTCCAAAAATTACATAGCTGGCATATTTGGGATAATAACCCAACACAGGTATTTTCCCCACCTCTGCCACAGTGAATGATATTAATAATAAAGTAACAGTCATCTTGGATAAAGAAATTTGGTGATCCGGTGGGGAGATGAAGGAGGAGGTACAGCAGAAGTTCCTTTCATTTATATGTTCAGTAGGTTCATGGTAGGGGTTGTGGGGCACAAGACCTCTAGTTTCCACTTTCCCCCAATAAAAGAATCTGTGTAAGTGAGTCATAGAAGTTTAAAAGCATTACAAAAATACACTTTAGAATACTGTTCCTGCCTGGATAAGACCTGAATCTATTTAGTTCCTCATTTCTAAAGTAAAATCAAGATAGTTGAGTTTGCTAGTTTGTCTCTGAATCAGAAATTCTAGCTCTTTCCTTTTTCTTCTTTAGGCATTGTTAGTTCTTAAATTTGTTTTCTAGTTGTAGTGTTGAATTGTCATTGGTGTGAGATTGTCAAGTGACATTCCCGTTGTGTCTGTCATTCTGTAGACAGAGGTTCACTAACTGAAACCCATCATGTGTCATTACCATTTCAGTTAAACGTTTTTGTTCTGGATTGACAAATTCTATTCTTTGAATCTAGGATTTTTTCTGTTTGCACGTCATCTAACAATTTGACTGGTTTGTACACATTTCTGTGCATTTCATAATTGTTAATATAATAAGAATGCAACTCTGGTAATATTAAACCAATTAATTGAAGAAATTGCTACCCTTGATGTAAAGGGATTAGCCTATTCAAAAGGAATTGGTTTGGCAGCAACTGCAGAAGTTTCTGACCTTTTATCATCCAAGTAAAGGCTGACTTAATCTCCTCTTTCATGGACTCCAGGCATTCGTTCTGTGCCTGCTTTGACGGAGTCAACAATGACAGGCTTTCCTTGAGTACCTGTTCTGTGTACAGGATGCCCTGTTTACTAATGGTGAAATCAGATGCCCTGTGCCTTGCTAGTGTCCTCACCTGGGATAATCTGTCATCAAGTGCAAAAGCACCAATTATACCTGCCTGCTGTAGACCCCTCTCCCATTCTGGGTGATGCTGCTTGTCCCATCTTCATATGAAGCCATTGCTTGGGTGCCTGGGCAGTGGCAGCATTTAAAGTAGTATGGCAATAGCAATCAATGGATGTCACCTTTCCATGAGGGACAAAAGAGAAAATCCATCCTGGGCTGTAGATGACCCTATTTCACTGCCTGATGCTCTCTTTGAATATAGCAGTCTCCCTGGCTATGAGGTACCGGTGTATTGTGTACACATCCACTACTTGGATTCTTAATGGTGATGGTGCAGCACCAAATCCCTTCTAGCTGCTCACTGCCACTTCTTATTTTCTTTACTCTTCTCTATGGGGGGGAAGAAGAGGGGCTGTGAATTCACTGCACCCTCCTCTCATGAGCACCTCTTCTACTCAGGTGTGTCTGCAGTCTTTAATGAATCCCAACCCTGGTATCAGGCCATGCTCCCAGGGTTTCCTCCCTGAAAGCAATGGTTTTGACCTTGTGGTCTGTTCTGGCCCCAGCTCTCCATCTGGGCCACTAAGTAGTTCAGATCACCTACTGGAGGTTTAATCTCTGTCTAATTGTAGGCCATTTCCCAAGTGACTTGTGTGGGAGAGAGGACTTAGGCCCATCCACTACTCCAGGTACCAGTTCAGAAACCGTAAGAATAACAGCCACCCACCACCATGTACCTTCAACAAAACTGCTTTCACTTCCCTGGATTACTTCCCCATGGCCCCAGCCTTCCCCAGTGCTTGACCCTTAACTTAGAGCAAATTACATTCAGGCCCAGCAGCCACCCAGGAGCTTAGTCTCACTGGCCAGGTCCCTGCAAGAACTGAGCTGTCCATGGTGTTGCAGTTCCCTTTGGCCAGCCAGGAGCAACATGTGCACTCCTCTAGCTACAGCAAGTAATTGATTATCTCTGCAGTGCAGCTCCTTTTTATAAAGCCCTCCTGGACCTGATTTGCTGTTCCTTGAATCCTCCATGTCCAGGGGTCTCTCCAGCAGATCATTCTTCCTACTCGACAATAGAGGACTTGACACTTTGAAACAAAGTTGCAATCCCAAATGATTTCTTGCTACAAATCATCTAACTAATAGATAGTCTGGAATGTTTTTTATAAGCTTTAGGGAAAAGAAAACTTTATGCTGACAAAACTAAAGGAGATCTGAAAACCGCATGCTTATATGATTTCCCTCCCTCACCATTTCCAAAGTTATGGTATAACTTTATTTCCTTTGGAGGCAACATATGAACAAGAATACACACCCTTGTCTAGACAGTGCAGTTCAGTTGGGGAGAAATAGATTTTTAAACATGCACCTGTCAATGCGCTGTTGTAAGATAAAGCCCTGAGGATCCCTGGAAACTTCTCAGGCAAATGCCTGACTGTTCCAACTAAACCATTTTGTTTACTTCTTCTCAAACTAATTTCTATATTTTGAAGAAACCAGACTGACAACATGACATGGTACATTAATTTAAACTTCTGTTTACTGGAGAAAATATTGTGTTTCATAAAGGGAATGGTGAAAGCCTTTCTGGATATTTTCTCATGACAAACTCAACTAATTCTAAAATAAGCAATTAGTATCATTGTTGTTAATCAAATCCTAGAGATCTGAGATGGTTTTTAAACTTAATAAAGCATTTAATATTATATGAGCATTACAGATCTGAGCCTGTGAACTGCTAAGAGCCTTCAAGTCTTATTAACTTCATCAGGAATTGAGTGAACTGAACCTTTTGTGGTTCAGGCTTCCAATTAGCTGGTTGAAGTATTTTAGTTGAAATAAGAAACCTATCCAAACCTTATCCCAAGAAACCAACCAGACATGAACCGAAACCTTTCCTAAGGTTTAAAGAAATTCAGAACCTTTTATTTTAAAATCTTGCTCAGAGTTTTGTACTTCCAGGTACATCATGCATAGGTACAGAAAATGCTGGCATCTTGTCAAAAGAGGTTCCTTTTACAATATTTTTGGCCCAACTGGGAAAGAAATGTACACAGTGTTGAAATACCACATATCATGAGATCTATCCTGATTTTACAAACTTGAGATGTTCAGATAGTTGAAATAACCCACATGACCAAGTGAAAGAAACCAAATTATGTATTTCATGGATTAAGGCATTTCCCAGGCAACACAAGAGTAAAATGAACACCCTTATTGATCCTCCATGAAATCAATTGGCCACAGAGATTATAAGGGAAGAAAATTTAAGGGTAATAGTCAACATTGTGGATGTAATGGGTAAACAATTTTGAGTAGTTTTGGGTAGTTGAGAAACCCATGCAAGCTGATACATCAGTTTCAGAAACCTGAAAAAGGCATTCAAAGAACACTGTGTTTACATTTGCTGATCTAAAGGGTACATGTTCTAGAGCCCTTTTTTCAGTCTTCTGGATGACAGATTTAAGTATTGACAGACATAACTGATCAAAGAATTAATTGCTAATACTTACAGCACCTCAGAAGGAAAATACAGATGCACGTGCTGCTCATGCATTGCTTATTGCTAAGCCCATTAAGTGTTTTAAAAGGAAGTAAAATAATAATATGAAGGGCTATGGAGGTTGAACCACCTGCATGGTAGATGATATGTTCTTTCTTGGAAGTTACTGTGGAAGATCATCAAGCCAAACCAAGTGGCTGGATACATAGCTGATTGATGCTTTTGAGACCTGCTAGTAAAAGGGTCAACTTGAATCAGAGCAACTGAAGGGAAAGATTTTATTTTTTCTCTTTTATCAATTTTTGACAATTCTGCAAAATTACTAGGTGTAAGCAACCAAAACCAGAGACTCTTGTCGCACTAGAAGAGCTATCAAGAACCATTAGAGTAATATCAAACCTTGGGCACCATTACTATATCTCCTGTATCAGGTTGGGTGTCACTTCCCCTGTTTTTCCTCCACAGGGCCCACTCTCCTTCTCCCAAAAAGACTCACCATGCTGTCATAGGATGCAATACCCATGCTTTCTGCATTTAATCAAGTCCCACTTTCTGCCCTAGACACACTAAGGGCTGGGAAGCTCAGGAGTCTACTCTCCTGCAGCAGGCAGACTGCCTCACTTCCTTTCCCTGCTCTACTTGACCACACCTCTTCCTTGTTTCCTGTGCTTGCCCATTCATCTCTCTAGGCCAGGTCACCAGCTGTTCTTTCTTCCCTTGTTAGGCCAGGGCTCTCACTCAGCATAATCACTCAGTCAGGGCTGATAGAATAACAGAGGGGTTTATCCCCTCTGCTCTGTCACATCTCATAAAGGAAGATTGTTTCAATGAGATGCTTAGTAAAGATTCAGTCTTCATCAAAAACAACTAGTTGACAGAGGAGGCACATTGACAAGCTGTGAAATAAAAAAAAAGGGGGGGTGGGTTAATTCTTGATATTGATACACCTTTATAAGAATTTGGATGTGTCTCGCTGTATGAAGGGACGTCAGTAGTTTATGCACCCAAGTCTTTCAATTCCACTGAAATAAATTATGCACAAGTATAAAAGAGCAGTACAAAAACTTGTTTGGCTCTGAGCATTTTTGTCGATATGTGTGTGTGGGAGAAAAATAATACTGGAATCTGAGTCTTTGGAGGGAATAATAAAATAAATAAAAACAGCACTAAATAACTCTTGCAGCAGTTCTACCAAGGCTACAGAAATATTGTACCTGCAAAAATAAAACTTTAAACAGAGCCAGGAGAGCATATATTGATCATTCATACCTGAAGCAGATTATTTCTGGCAGGGCATGACATTATAGAGGCACAAATTCATGTAGTCCGGATTATCTGTATGAGACAAGATATTGACAGAACTGATGGTTGTAACTATGTAAGTTATCAGTTATGCACATTATTACAAACCATCATTGTTACTTTGCCCAAAAAAAGTGATTATCTGCCACAAGTGATAGAGCATTAGCATTCTCTGAGAAACTAAAAATTAATAGATCCCCTGATCATCAGTGGTGAAAGATCTGTGGGTCCATTGTTACTGAGACTGGAAATTACAAAGATTGTCCATTCCAGAAACAAAAGGGGGGGGCGGGAGAAAACAACCAAAAACCACACAGTTGTAGGGCTCATCAATTGCTGTTTTGAATTAAAATAAATGTAGAAGTTGAAGTACTGGAGTGAGCTAGTTCTCTGATCTTCCACAGGTTTCTGTGTGACCATGGGAAAAATCAGTTAGCCTTTATGGCTTAGTTCCCATCTGTAAAATGGGAATAATAATATTACTTCCTTTCTTCTATTTCATATACCATAGATAGAGGTAGTTAGTGTTCAGAAATGAGGAATGCTCTTGTAGAGTCTACGGTCTATTCACAAAAATATCCTGGCATGCGGGGACACCTCAAGTCCCTAAACACATATGATGATGGTGACATTTTGTACAGAAACTACAAAGCCTGTCCAGGCTTCCATATCCCCAAAGGTTTCTTTGTCATCAAAGGATCTATAAGAAGCCAACTTAAATATTCCTCAGGAAAAGAGCCCTCCATAAATTTCTCTACAACCCAACTGAATTTTGATTGTTCTTTTCACACATACAAATCACCTTCCAATGCTTGCCATTTGGTTTAATTGTCTGCTTTATATTTTATTTATTTATTTTTATTTATTTTATTTGCTGAATTGATTTACTTTAGGTGTCAGAAATTAAAAAAAAAAACAAGCAAAAATAATTATACAAGAGGGTATTAATATCCTCTCTCATTGGTCTATATCAGCAATAACTTAATTGAGTGAATATTAATTATTCCACTAGTTTCAAACCAGTGAGAGGAAATATTCTCCCATTGATGTTTTTTTCACTTCTTTCCACTTAAACTTCTCTGTCCCCTCTACTATTCATTCTTTACCTACTAATCTCACTGGAAAAATGTACTATATTTGTTTTTTACTGTCTCTTCTTATTACCCAATTATCCCTTCCTTCACCATCCACTTCTCCCTCTATCATGCTTCTCTTCAATGAAGAAGAGAATCTCACCTTTGATATTTAAGTCTAATCAAAATAAATTTCAGATAATCACTGAACCGCCTCTGTACTGCTGCTTTTTATCAGTAGCTCCTCCACCCACAGCCTGAAATTGCTAATTGTTTAAAACATTCCACTTGTTTAAATTCCCCACTCCTCAGCAATTACATAGACTAAAAATGGGATGTAGGAGTTTTTAAACTGAATAACATGATGGCAAACAGACAAATCATTACATTATCAGAAAGAACATAGTGCAGGTGGAATTCTGGGAGAAAATAAATCCCAGAGTTGGACAAAATAAAACATATTGTGAATCTTTTTTTTTTTTTTTAAATTTCCTTTGAGCGACTGTGGAAGAGCTTGTCATCTTGTTATGTGCTGCAGGGGTATACTGTCTTAAGAAAATCTCTCATGTTTATTTGCCTCCACTGAAGTGATTGCAACTGTGTCATTAGCATTAACAGGAGCAGAGCTGATCTCTTGAATTAGGTGGCAAACTTAATTAGTTGGTACTGTGGTAGTAAATACCTCTTGTGATAGCCAGATTTTAATCCAACAATAGGCATACATGATATAGAGTAGAATTCTGGGAAAAGGCAACTATACAAAACTGTAGATACTGTTATTTTTAGAGACAGACTTGAACTGATTCAGTCTAACGCTTCTGGCCAAAGGACAACTGACCTGGAATCCAGAATCTGGCCACCATGGGTGAAATCTTGGCCTCATTGAAGACAATGGCAAAACTCCCATTGACTTCAGCAATTGACTTTTGCTCTTGATTTTATGCTTACAAAGATGCAGATGATTTTCAAAGAAGTATTTTAAGGAAGAAATGGGAAATGCCTCCAAAATTGCACAGGGGCATATTAAAAGATTTAGGAAACAATCGCTATTATAAGTGAGAGAGACTTTTATTCCCTTCCATGCCTAGATGAAACTTTACATTGTTGAAATACTGATAGAACCTCAGGCAGCTTGCCTCATGTGATGATTAAGAATTTTCTCTCATATTGATCATTACAAATGGTCACAGATTATAAAAGACTGGGATCCTAATGTGAGACCCTTGTAACTAAAAATGTATTTCTGAGATGCTGTCTGGCCAAGACGATCAGATAAAAATATAGTTCTGAAAAGCCAAGTGATAGGAGAAAAAGAGACTGTGCCATTTAGATAATAAGGGTATTTTTATTCACTGTAATTATCTAAGTGGAACCAATCTGGAAGAGACCTGCGGAGTTTTCAGATCACATCCTTTTATGCATATTGTGACAGATATGGCACTTTCCTTCAATATATTTGGGAAATCTCATTGAATTAAGTTTAAGTATCTTTTAGAGTTCATTGTATTAAATGCAAAGGTGATATATTATTTGGTCCTGAATGATCAAAGTACTATATGGAACAAAGTGGAAGGCAAGTTTGAACTTTTGAGACAATATGTGTAAAGTGGATTTATTGGCAAATAGCTAGGGGAAGGTAAATACAAATCTCTTCCCTCCCCACATTATGCAAAAATCCATCCATTTGAAACTATCCTCTGAGGACAGATCAGTCATTTTTTGCTAATTACCTTTTCTTGGGGTCCCAAACTATATAAAAAAGTGACTCACAAATTCATGGATCTGCTTGTTGTGAGCTAACAGCTGTTATGAATTTGTTACCATGGAAAAACCTATTGTTGTGGTTTGAATGACTGATCACCTGCCAGACAACCTGATGGAATTAAGGGTCATCTCCAGTTAATTAGCATGCATGTAGAGTTTTTTATTGTTTTATGGGGGGCAGTTCATTTTGTTTTCTCTATAATGCTTTCACTGTAAGAATAAATGTTCTTGTTTTGAAAGATCAGTGTAGTAATCTCTATGGTTATGTCTACACTTGAAAAGTTAAGTCGACAGTATTAAGTTGACTTAATAAGGTCAACTTTAAGTCAATTTATAGTCAACCTTATTAAGTCGACTTAACAAAAGTCAACTTAACTTTTCAAGTATAGACATAGCTTATTTTTTATCTTAACATTAACTGGACTTAATAAAGTGGATTTAGTCGCTAATCCCTATCCACAGTGGTTTAAGTCGACCTAACTTTTCCTTAAATTGACTTAAGGAAAGCCCAGTGTGGACACAGAGTAGTATAAGTCTATTTAAGCCTCCTTCAGTCAACTTAATTTGTAAGTGTAGACACACCCTACCTGTGGGCAATTATGCTGTTTATAGATTCCAAAGACAAAGCAAAGCAGGCCTCTGAGCAGTCTGACTTTCTGGCTAACTCACAGGGTAGGCAGGGATTCATGCAACTTGGAAAAAGTGAGAAGGAAGAGGGTTGAAGGTTTCCGCCCAGTTGAGGTGACAGTTGAGGAAACGGGAGCATAGAGTGTGGCCATCGTGGGGGAAATACAGGTATAGTTCCCAGAACAGTGACACTTAGTTTCTCTCATTTTGCTACGCTCTCTTCTCTGTTCTTAACGTAAGTTGATTTTAATTAAACCAGTTGAGTCTTAGGCTGTTCCGTGTGAAAATCCCAAACATCATACTGGAAAGGTTTAGCAATGTTTAGCTTCTATGAGAAGTGAGGTTTTATCAACACTGAAGAGAGCTGCGTTTAAAAAGGTGCTAAATGTTTTACATTTAACACAATGTTAATTCAGTGCTAAATGATGTTTTAGACCAAGACAGTCACAGAGAATACTAGGAAGTCAGTGTAACGTTTTTAAATGTGACTGTTTCTCTGCATTATGCAAGTGGGGTTTACCACCCACATGCCTTAAATAAAATTATAGTAGACTGGGATTTAGCTAACATTCTTTTCCCCAATATAGACAAAGCCAAAATGGAAAAAAAAGGGTGTCTGGGACATGCCTCACTTAGGCCTTGTACACACTACAGAGTTATCGCGTGGTAAGGCTCCTTACCGCATGATAACAATCAAAGCGTCCACATAGGAAAGCTTCTTGTTGCGCAGCAACAGCCTCTTGCCGCACATCATGTAAACCACCCTAAACGAGGGTGGTAAGCAGTGCTTTTTTTGGAAAAGAAAAGGTGCCGGTACTCGGCCAGGGACCTGGGGCCACCGCCAACAGCAGCAGGAGCCAGGGCCACATTGCTGTGAAAAAAAGGTGCCGGTACTAAGTACCCCTGAGTACCATCACAAAAAAAGCCCTGGTGGTAAGGCTTGTGTGGACGCTTGTTGCGCCGTTGACAGCCTCCGGAAATGTCCCAGAGTGCCAAACTGGGCCACTCTGGGACATTGGAGCTGTCAAATATGTCAATTTCACTGCTC
>ML685780.1:7818578-7838581 GCA_007922175.1 Pelusios castaneus
GCCCCGGGGCTGAGCTAGGGGGGTGGCCCAAACCGACTGCTCTCGCCGGTTCAGGCCACCCCCTCAGTCCAGCTGCAGGGCTTTGGGTGGCGGCGGGAGCATGGAAACACCTGTTGTCAGGTGTGGTGGCCTGAACCCTAGCTCAGCCCCAGGGCTTAGCTAGGGGTCAGGCCACCCCCCTACCTCAGCCCAGGGGCTCCCACCACCACCTGAAGCCCCGGGCTGAGCTAGGGAGCTGCAGGGCTTCAGGTGGCGGCGGTGCCGCAACTCCTGCCTCCACCCGAAGCCCTGCAGCCCCCTAGCTCAGCTCCAGGGCTTTGGGTGACGGCGGGAGCCCCTGCTGCCACCCGAAGTCCCGGAGATGAGCTAGGGGGCTGGCTGTAGGCAGTTCATGGTGGGACGGTGAACGTTCCTTTGAGATTCAAGTAGCAGGTGTGTACACACCAAAGCGCTATAAATATAGCACTTTTTTTGTCCCGCAATAGTTTTTATTGCGGGACAAGTTTGTAGTGTGTACATAGCCTTAGGCTTCTTTGCCAACAGGGCATAGACTAAGGACTTGTCAACACAAGAATTTTTTTCTTTTTCAGAATTTATACTCGCACAATCTCTATGTTAGCAACATTTTCTGTTATAAGAATGGCTTTTTATTGGTTTATGTTAAACCCCTTTCCCAGGTAACCTAGATCAATTTAAAAGTAATTCTTATATCAGAATAAGTGAATTCACCTAAGGGATTACACTGGGATAATATCTATTCAAGTTCACACTCAGGTTAAACCTAAATGCTTTCCCATTTAGACAAGTCCTAAGGAGTTCTTTCTCGTCTGATATGTTGCTTACAGAATTGCAGTTTAATAGATCTTCAAGAAACACCCAAGAAGCACAGGAAAGAACTAAGTTAAAGGGGAAAACCAAGTTTAAAATAACACCTTTGTTTGCTAATAATAAATAAGGTTTAAGAATTGAGCACAGGAAATGTAATGGTGCACTAGATGCTTACTGGTTGTAACAAGAAAGGGGTCTTCTTTTCAGGACACACTAATAAATAACAAGTGTACCCCTTCATTACTCTCTGGGATTAGAAAGGGAAAAGGAAGATACCCAGGCAGAGAGAAGCCCTATAATTCTGGACCTAAGGGAGTAGTTTATCCAGAAAGTCAGTGTGGTGTCCTGGGTTACCTTAGGTTATTGGGGTTGCCATAATGATAGATGGGTGGGTTGTTTTAGTGTTAGGAAAACCTGTTCATCTGGTTTGCCTGGCTTCTCAACAATAAAGGTTCAACATGGGGCCATGAATATGCTGCCTCCTTATCACCAGATTATAATCTAGCTATACAACATATCTAATAGTTGGGGGATGCAGAGGAAAAAGCAGCTCAGGGAAAGAGCAACTAGGGTACAGATTGTGAAGGCCTTGGCCACTGATTGTAGTATCTATAAGATGGAATCAAGAGTAGTGAGTAGACCCGGATTCTCCTAGCAGCCACTGCAGAGTGGAACAGCATTGTCGGAGATGTCAATTGGACATATAGTGGCCTAACCAGAGGACAGGGTCACAGAAAGAGAGACTGTGCAGTGGTGAATGACAGAATAGGGAGCCTTGCCAGAATACTGCTGATTCCTCAGACACAGCCATGAAGAAGCCTCCAAGCAGTGAATGTACCTTATGACAATTATCTTTATTTAACTCTTTTTTTTTTTAAATTGCTAAGTAAGCATGCAGGATCAGGTATAGAGTCCCCTTAAACAAAATAAAGAAAAAGAAGGAGTTTTGGAAACTAATCTTTGACAAATCCAGAGTAAGTTATATTCTTGCATTTTATCTACTGCATATTTAAAAGTAGGGGTTAGGGAGGGACAGATGGATGCATCTACACTGGCAACTTCGGTCGACTTAAAGACGCTTAAGTCGACCTACACAAAGCCACATCCACACTGGGCTTTTATTAAGTCGACTTAAGCGCTTCCTTAAGTCGACTTCTTCAGTCGACCTAAAGCCAGTGTCAATGGCTATGTCTATGGTTAAGTCAACTTAAAGTCGACCTTGTTAAGTCGACTTACAGAGTCAACTTAACTTTACAAGTGTAGACACAGCCTCGTGACATCTGAAACTCTTAACCTCTTGTAGTTGGAAATTGCGAGGTGCTAATGTAAAATGAATTAGCACTTTTTCCTAGTTTTCTGGAACTGCCTGTACTACAGGGTTAAGAAGATCAACATTGTGGACATGTTAGTTTAAAGAAATGAAAGATGGAAAGGTTTCTTTCCTTCCCTCAACTATTTTTGCTTTTTTAAAAACAGTAGAATTTAAATTTTAGAAATACCATGGCCTGGTAAAAGACACCTCATTACCACTGATATATATTTAATAAAACAGTAAAAGAAGCATGGAGAACTTCCTCTTGTATTATTTATATTGATTACTCTCTAAAAGCTAAGGATGGGAGGAGTGTTAGTATGGACCCATCTCCATTTTGTCTGTTCTCAAATGTCTTGCTCAGAACAAAATTCCTTTTACAGCACCTTTTATTCATTCCATAATTTCTCATGAATCAAACAATTTCATTTCATGAGCCCAGGACTCTCTCCCTGATGATGCAAGCCTATATTGGCCCCTTAAGGAACAGAGAATGAGTCTGGATTCCTGGAGTGTAAGGAAAATTTCTTCAGGTTCACTTATGACATTTTAGGTATCAAATTCATATATATTAAGGGCTATGAACAATTAACTCTTTAAAATATGAAGTTAATCATCTTAAAATGTTGCTGGTAAATGTCAAGTAATTAGTAGGCATCTGTAGTCAGCTGGATAGCTGAAGATTTTTATTCAACTGAGCCAGCTCCAATGCCCCTACTTTCAAGAAGAGAAGTGACTAGCACATAATTTCATAATCATAACAAAGCTACTGTTTCCATTTAGGCATATCTATTTCTTTCTATGTATTGAAGGCTGAGCATATGCAAAGAGACTTGCAATGTCTGGGAGATGAATACTGTTAATAAAAGTGCTTATATCCTTTATTTGGGATGTGCTCTTGCTGTAATGTGAAAGAAATCTCTGCTCTCCTTACACATGAGGGTCTTAATGGGATGTTTCCTTCATAAACAGAAACCGTACACATATTAAGAGATCAGATGACTCATGTACTGAGGTTCATACATAACAATGCTTATGTTTATAATCATCAGTTCAGCAAGGTATTTACGTGTCTGATTAACTTTAAACATGTGAGTAATCCCATTGACCCCAGTGTGTACATGGAGTGTGAGTTATCACATTGACTACAGTGTGTACAAGTACATGTTCAGGTAATGAGGACAGTTCAGAGCAAGGAGGGTCTTGTGGTTAAAGCAATGAACTCGAGCTAGGGACATATGGGTTTTATTCCTGGATCTGTTGCAGCCACATGTTCTCATAGTGGGCTACTCACTTGATCTCTCTATGCCTCAGTTCTCCACCTGTAAAATGAGGATAAAACTTTTTTTCTTGCCCTTTCTCTTCTCTATCTAGACTATAACCTCTTCAGGCATGACCTGTGTATTTGCACACAGCCTGTCCAAGTGAGGGTTTCTAGGAATGCAAATAATTAATAATATACAGAATAACGTATTGTTAGGGTCATTTTGTGTACAAAAAAAAGTTGTAGTCCTCTTATCCCAGTGAAGCCATGGAATTGAATTATTGAACAGTGGGGCTGGGGAGACTGTAAGTACGTGAAATCATTAATATATTCTTAGTAGACTGAAATTTAATTGACTAGATGGAGTTTTTTGTACAAGGCATTTCAAAAGACATTGGCAATGCTCACAATGACAGAACTGAGGACAAGTGATAAAAGATGGAGGAAAATAGAGCTAGGGCAAGAGACCAAGAGAAACAAATTTGCTTTGGGGATTCAATTAGGTTTGCAAAGCAAGAGATGTTGCTAGAAGAGGCCACAAGTATGCAAGAATGATGGAGAATTAGAAATGGATCTGTCTTAGTTAATATAATGGAAATATGGCATGTCTGTATTTACTTGACTGTGTGGCTCACCTTAATTTAAAATCCCTATAACCACTCCTCAAACCTTTCTCAATTCATTAGTAATGTATGCACTTGTCATCCTCTACCAACACCAGTCACAGGCCAATTAATAGAGCAATATTCTGGATGCATTTAGGGAGAAATTCACACTGACACAAAAGTGCCAATTAAAAAAAAATCCCCATGACTTATAGCCCAGAAGAGGAGTTGTGTGTGGAGCAGAGCAGTCATCCCAAATTGCATACTGTAGAGGGGTATGTGTGATGATACTCAGTAGGCTGATGTGACAAGACAGAGTTGAAATCTCCAGTTGCATGGATCTTGTGTTCCCTATGCCTCATTGAAAACTATCTTTATCTAACATTCTTATATGGCTACCATCCACCTAATATCTGAGCACCTCACCCTCCTTGCTCTCACCACACCCATTTGTGGAAGGGAAACATTACTATCACATTTTTACAGAGGGGGAACTAAACCACACACAGCTTAAATGAGTGACCGAACATGGTACAGGACGTGTCCCAAGTCGTAGGCTATGCCCTAACCACTGGACCATACACTCTCTCCCCACAGTCCCGTGCAGGGTCTGCAATCCCTAATCTGGAATGGCTGTTGTGAGGCTCCTCTTCAACCTGATTCCTGGCCCTGTATGGTGGGAATGAATTTTAACCAGTCTAACACATATTTTACAGGCAAAATAATATCAAAGTTTACACAAGTGATATCTAAATACATTCTTGTGAAGAATTTGGGGCCAAAGTGGTTTCCATTAATTTCTGCCATTTAGAAACTGATTGATATTCTCCACTTTGGGGGAGATTTGCTAATTTCCTGATTTGGGGACTGTTACAAGCTCTGTGACTACTGGGCAGATGGGCTCCCTGCAGTGAAGACCATCTTTTTATACCTCCTCCTACAGGGAACCTGAAGCAGAAGACTGAGAGTGAAGAGAGGAGATTCCTAGAATAAAGACAATGAGGGTTTCTTGCTGAAAGCAAACTGTTTGTCAAGGACAGGAGGGTAGTAGGTCCTGATTCAGTAACCCATCCCAATTAACTTAAGGGCATGCTTAAAAGTAAACGTGTGTAAGTGCTTTTCTGAGGGCCTAACTGCATACGCTTTTACTTCAGAGTGGAATGCTCAGGCTTCTGAAGATATTTAGTTCACATGACGTACGCCCAATAGCTTGATGAAAGCATAAGCATGGGGGAAGGGTGGCAACTCTGAGGCTGTTACAGTATAGGAAACAGGAACCATGTATTGGAAGTTCTGAGAAAAATGGTCTAAAGCAGTTGTGGTTTAAATAACAAAACACAACACACTTCAGTGAATTAGAGGAATTCAAATGAAAGGAAAAGCTTCCCCTCCCCCTGTTACTTGGATAAAGTTTAATGAAAACCATATTTATGAACTAAATTTTATTTCACTGAAATTCTTTTTCCTGTTTTGTTTATTTACTATTTTCCATTGTTCAAGTTATAGAAGGGGTTTAACCTTTGTATTTTGTAAAGTAGCTCTTTGAATGGTAGCGTATATGGAAGGAATTTTTTCATCCCTCCACATATTACAAACAAAACCATACGTCTTTGTAACAATCTTCCTTTTTATTTTAAATGAACAAAGCTTATTTGCAAGAAGAAATTTATACTTTCCAAAGTACATTTCCTTAACACTGTAATATGTGTTATTTAGCAGAGGCTTTTACCTCCACAGACAATGTTAATGATATCGATAGTGTAGATGGTAATTTGACAAAATCTCAGGAATATTCCATTTAATTTTTAGGGCTGTATTTGTTATTTTTTTAATTATAAATAAGGTATTGTTCTTGAATCTTTCAAAAGGGATCTTCACATATTAAAAATATTATTAGTCCTAGGGTATTACAAGTCTCTTGCAGATAAAATTTACAGTAGCCATAATCAGTTAATATGTCTGTGTAAACACTTTCAGTTAACACAAATCACTACCGTACAAACTAAAAAACATGATAGAAGGCAATGGGGAAAACAAAAATGGCAATGCAGGTGAACTAGACTGTTAAAGGCATGGACTGTTTTCTTGTGTGTTTGCCAGGTACCCCAGCACAATGGGGCCTATGGATATCAGTACAAATAAAATAAAAGGAGGCCATAAAATATCACACACAGACCCCTTTCACTACATGCCATCCAACAACTGAGAGGAAGAGCAAGGATATTCTAGCCCACAGACAAATTCACTGCATTGTCATGCACCATTCTCTAACATGTGAACTGAATGAGGCAGGGGTTCTGAAAGGAAGGAAAACGCTATCTGATCATGTAATAAGATCACATATACTTAAAAGGGGGCGAGTTAAGGTATGCAGGAAAATTTAACTCTTTCATTCTCTGACTTCTGAGATTTCACTTTGCAGCTTTTTTGTGCTTTTAGGCTGGTATTTACTAAAGAGGTTAAAATCCATGGATGTTTAGAGCGATACTGAGTGAGAGTACTGGTCTGTGGAGTAGTAGGAAGAATTTGTTGCTGAGCTTGCAGGGGATATTTATTGGCCTACAAACCTTCCTGTCAGAAGTGGAATATCACTAGCTGTTATAGGAGAAGAAGATGCAAGTCCATTACTTGCCTTTCTTCCTTCTGTTGTCCTCCTACTGGCCCTCTCGTTCCAGGGGGGCAGACAAGAAAAGAGAACCTGCTATATCCATGTCAAAGTCAGGGGGAAGAGATGTTTATCACTGCCTCCCCCCTTCCCTAGCTAGAATACAGGGGAAACAGAATTACCTGTCAGTTCCCTCACTCACCCTGGTACTCCATAGTAGGGTGTGAAGGTGGGTTGAGAACACAAGGAATCTATTTAACTCAACGATGAATGGCTATTTTGATGTAAAAGCAAGTAATCTATTTAACTCAATGATAAATGGCTATTTTGATGTAAAAATGATTTTTTGGTGTTTTATGTAACAAAACCAACATTTTGGGGGGCCTACAGCAAATTGTCTCTCTTTTCTTACCCCTGTGCCCACCACCAGATTTATTTTCAAGGGCTTTGAAAGCTTGAAATGGTGTTCAAAAACTTTCCTCAGGCTCTTTTATGGTAAGACAGGAATTACTTTGTTTTTCCAATCTAGCAGCAGTTATGATGGGCATGGGGGTTCTAAAGCAGATATATTCCCTGCTTTTAATCCTATTCAGCACATTACAAGTAATAGGAGCAAGATCTGTTGCTAAAAGGAAAATATCCCCAGAATCTTCTTCTGCTGATCTCTTCATGACCATTGCTATTCCCTTAATATGTAGCCTCATTGAACCAGCAGAGGGAATCTCTTCTACCTGGGAAAAACCTGGCTTAATATATATCTCCTGACAATTTGGCCCTGAACCGCTGTATCAATCAATGGGTGTTAGGTACCTAAATATATTTTGGGGATATGGGCCTTTGTAAGAAATCCTTCAGCCATCTTCCCCAAACACTTGAGATATGGTCCCACAGAATCTCTCAGTAACTGAATTCTTTTTAAATGTAGTTGAATATCATTCCGCTCTCCCTCCTGATTAGGCATGTTCCTTTTTAATTGTAAACTAACTACCTCAAGTCAGGAAACAAGTTTAGAATTATAGTTATTTATCATAAATAAATTAATGTGATAAATTTGCTTTGCCTGTACTACTACTTCTCTCTATCCCTTATTTTATATCCTTACTTGACCAAGTTAACATGTGAACACTGTACTTAGTAAATGTAATTAAACACAATATATTCAGAAAGGGGGGGGGAACTGGGGTTTTCTGGAGGGGATGGGGGTGATTTGAAATTCAACTAGAAGATTCTAAACAAGAGCCATATGCTATTATCCATCACTATCAATGAAGTTGTATAGTCCAGATTTGCCCTTTTGTAACTGGGATCAAATTGGTGTCCTGGGTGTTCGATTCCTTTAACACAGCGACTTCACATATAATTTATTTTATTATTTATCACAGTTAATATAACTGTCAACAATTAATTCAGTTCTATTTATTTAATCTTATCAGCTGAAACATTTTTAATAATATATGTATTTCAAAGCACTACCAAGTTTTGGTCCAGCAGCCAATGAGTTAGATTTTACAGTATAAGAAAAGTTAATGCTTAGATACAATGATAAATATAGCATTGGTTTGTAAGTGTTTGCACTAAATGGCATTTCATTACCCAAATATAAACCATCTGGTAATAGACTCAAGATTTTTATCAGTGTAAATTTGTTCATGGAACCATATTGTACACTGACATAGCAAATGCCCTTTATTCTTTATGCTTCTACAGCAAAACATAAAATCACATGGTATCATGGATGTGATTGGAACAATAAATATTTTTGTTGGCTTGATTTTGTTTGTAGACACTTAGATGTTGTGGGGGAGGAATGTATGTAGGTGGGTGTTTGCCTGTCCTTTGTTACATGGTGTTGCAGGTTGACTGGATCTTTATGGGAGACGGCCCTTTGAGCAATTGGCTACTGCCCAGTTTAGTCTATAAGGCCTAATGAAGAGCATCTGGCCTTATAAAAAACTGACAGAAGCTCAGTTGAAGGGAAAAATGCAAAGATTTGCAAAGATCTGCTGTGGAAGCCCCTGGATTAGGTCCCAGCACAGAGAGGGACACAAGAGAAAGCAATTTTTAGATTAAATACTCTATAAAAAGAAGAGATTGAGCAGAGCCTAGAAAACTTAAAGTTTTTTTTTTTTTTTTTTTTTTTTTTGAAAGAGAAGGTGAGGTAACACCTACTTAATCTGGCTCTGGGATAGCTAATACTGCTCTCTGTGTGCACTGCATGTATAGATGGAACTAGTAACATTTCCTATGAGGACTTCTAGACATAGGTGCTCAAGGCAGTCTTGACTCAATTTCACCTTTTTGACAAGTCAATACAAAGTGACCCAGAATCCTAATAGGGTGTTAGAGACCACTATGCTACTGAAAGTGGTAACTTTCAGATGACAGCCAAAATTATATTCAGACTTCTTGTGATCTTTGTAAAAACAACACCACTGCTGCCACACCCTGGCAAAAGTTCACAAACTTTTTTACACTGTGCATCACATCCTGGTAGGAGACACCAAGTAGAGGATTCATGTATCTGATCACCAGTGGGAGGGTGATTGTTAAGGAGTGGGGAGCAGACCTGTGGGATTAAAAATGAGGAAAAGAAGAGGCGCAAGATAATAGGTAAAGTCTTCAAAAATTTCTAATTGACTTAGGAGCCTAAGTGCCATTGACTTTCAATGAGTTATTTAGGTGCTTTTGAAAATTTTACTCAATGTATGCTAAATGTTTTATTTGTGTCGGGTGCAATTTGGCATACAGAAACAAGGAGGAAAAGCCAGCACCGTGTGATCAGCCATTTCTCCTACGATAATGGTGGTCTATAGTTCACAGGTTGGGAACCACTGACCTGTAGCACTTTTTAAAAGAGATTGGATGTTAGATTTTAGTCAAGGTTCTAAGATTATTTCCAATAACTACACTCTAAAATTGTCCCTTTAGTTTAAGTTGCTTGTAGAATGTCTTCACTCTTATCCAAAATCACATTTTGGTGGTGCTGTGTACTAAATGGCTAATCTATTCATTTGACATTCAGTGGTGATACATTCAATGTGGAGTTTGCTGTTAGCTTGAATCAGAACAGGTCTGGGCCAAATTATTTCATCTTTGTTTAGAATCAGATCTGACAAAGGAATCATACACTACAGGTGCTCCGTATCTTACAGGATCATGCCATTAATATAGTTAATCACATATCTGATGACAATCTAAATGAACAAAAGGTAGATGAAACGTAAGATCATTGTTTGATGGAAACACTTTTCCCCCAACCAACCCTCCCAAAGCAGATGTGTTTTTCCTTACTTTCTTTTTCATTAGTGCATCCACTGGAAATACAGCATAGATCACTGTCTCCCAAATACAGCTAAAGAAATTCTTTCCTTTACTATTACAATTTATTTCTTGAATAATGATCTATAACAACATATTATGCATTTTCCATATGAACTATTGCAATTAATATGTAAAGATCTCTCTATACATCAATTATTTTTACTCTGTATATGTGTTCAATACCTTTCTGCTTAATATTTTTAAAGCAATTCTTTGCTTAATGTAGAACAGAATATACTGTACCAATATCACTTTCACCCTCTCTGTATTATAAATTATTCTAAAAACAAAATCTATGTCTGTGCACAGTTCATAAATCAGAGCAAGTGTAACATTATTATTATTATTTTTTTTTATTGTTGAGGCAAACTATCCTTGAAACTAAAGTGAAAGCTGAGTCTGAACTATGACTTTTAAAGTTCAGGTTCAGTAGCTGTGAAATTACTGGCTCCCACATAGCTATATATAAAACAGTTTCTGTCTGGATGATATTTCATGCTCCTCGCTCTCAGTTGAAATGCAGAATCTTTGCACAGACTCTGGATAACTAGTGGTATTGGTCTGAGGATGCAAATTACGTATATTTAGTGTATCTGTTATGCTTCCAAACATGAACTAGATATTTTATGGAGCTACGGTGGAATCAGATTAAGCTGAATGCTTCAGCAATTAAGAAAAACAGCACTACTGATTTGCTAGATAAATTTGATTGCTGAGAGCTTACTAAGCATAAAAGCAACCTATTGGGATGGAAGGCACTTAAGTTCTTTGGGGCAAAGGCTTTTTTGTTTTGTTTTTTGATTGATTGTTTGTTTCATTCTATGCATGTACAGTGCAATGGAGCCCTGATCCCAGGCACTACAAATAATAAATTATAGATGGTTCTTGACCCAAAGTGATCATCTAGGCATTCTAGGAAAGACTTGCATATATATAGTATCCCTTACATTTTCTTTTAAGGAAATCCTGCCATTTTCTATAGCTTGTAGTATTCAGGATATCTGCATGTAGTAAAAGAGATTAATGTGGATAGAAAAATGGCATGGACATCTAATGTCTTCCTCTAGCACCCTAGGGAAGATCTTGTTGAAGAAGTAGGAAAGTGAAGCAGGGACAGACACATCACAAGGGTTGCAAAACATGGTTTCTTCTCACTGCAGAGGACAGGAAGTTAGCATGTGTTTTACTGATTATTTAAGTTTCACATGTCTGAAAGAGAAGTTTTGATTATAGCTGGACCTACTTTATGAGGGAAAATACCATTATCTTACCTTTTTTATTAGTAACTTGATGAGAAATACATTCCAGGGAATATTTTTTTTTATAGTGTCCATTGTGGAACAGAAACAGGACACTGGGGGGGCCGCCCGCCCCAGACAACTATTAAGGTGGTTTGTGGTGAATTTCTGTTCCTTTTCAGCACTGGAGTTATCGTCAGAGGAGAAGATCTGTTTTTCTATGTTTAGCAGTACTATAACAGTCTGCTGTGTTGTTTGCAGTAGCATGTGTTCAAAATGAAAAGAGGAAATAGTGGAACATCAGTGAGAGGTGATGAAGAACTAGAAAATGATCATCTCATTTCAGAAAATGATCTTCTGAAAATAGTTAATCCTTTCACTTTATGTATTTTGCTGACTTCACAAGCAGTTTCCATATCTTTCCCTCTCAGTGTAGTTCTAGCAGCATAGAATTAGAATTACATGGTGGTAAATCAGACCCAAAGGAAATTTTGGTAATATACAGGAAGCGAGAGCAGGCCCATGTATAGCACTAGGTGATGAGCACTCTGAACTCAGAGCGTCATGCTAGTTCTTGATAGAATGAAATACCTAAAGAGGCTGTTTTTGAGAGCAAGAACCAAAAGGTAAGCAAGCAGATTTCTTCTGGTGAAATCTGACTAATAGCCTATTAATATATTGAATGTATATAGGGATTATTTAACTTGTATTTTTATTAAAAATGTTTTCTTCAACAAATGGGACTTGATCACAAAAACATAAAAAATATAGATGTGTGTTTTTGCTATTATGTAGCTTTGGTTAGAGTGGGAGTTAAAAAATAATATTGTGGTCCAAAGTAAATAATTCCAGTGTCATCATTTATACTAGAGTAATGCCTAGAGGTTCCCAATAGATAACAGGGCTCTGTTTTGCTAGGTGCTTCCAGGCATGTACTAAGAGAGTTTATATATTTTTCAAAGACAAAGAATGGGTAGGGGGGAAAACAGAGCCAAAGGGATTTGTCCCAGGTCAGTGAGAGAACCAGGGATAGACCCGGATCATCTTATTCCCAGTCCAGTCCTCTGTCCACCAGAGTGTGCTGTAATTAGTATTCAGCATCTTATGATCAGAAACCTCAGAATATTTTACTGACACACTTGAGGCTCAGCTGTGTATGTATGGGGGAAAATCTGGTTACTTTCAAAGTGTTCAGAATACTGTTATTCAAAATGCTAGCTTGTTAAAGATTGTTAAATTGAACAAACACATCAGGCAAGCCAAGCTGCTGTTTATTGAGGTTCGGGGGGAATGAAGGTAGGTATAGCAGTTGCCTGTGAGGTTTTTGTAGAATTTGGTTGTTTCAGTACAAATGCAGCTATCTTGAATCTTTCAGTGTCATAGTATAATGTTGTGACATATCTGAGTATAATTTAGTCTAATGAACAGCTGTGTCACCCTTGCCCTGCACCCCTTGGTGCCTTGCAATATTTTGGATGAAGCAGCTCTCGCCTGGGCTTCTCACAATCAGCCTTCCAGCATGCAAGCCACATCTTCAATGCTTTTGTGTTGCCCACAAACCACATTTTGGTTATACTCTGGCTCTCACCAGTGTGGGTTTTATTGCAGGGTGGTCACAACACATCTCCAATCTTATTCAGAAACACATCCACACATCTCCAGTCTTATCTGAGAATCCTGGACACCCCATCATCTCGGGCATTGGCACTTGCACAGCAGGATTGTCAGGCTATGTGGGCTCTCTCCTCAGGTCCTATGCCACCAGCGCTGCTAGCTATCTTCATGATACCACTGACTTCCTGAGAAAAGCTACAATCCACCAGTGATCTCCCAGGAAAAAAAACGTCCTAGCCACCATGGATGTAGAAGGCCTCTACACCAACATTCCACACAAAGATGAACTACAAGCCATCAGGAATAGTTTCCCTGATGATGACATGGCACACTTGGTATCTGAACTTTGTGACTTTGTCCTGACGCACAACTACTTCAGATTTGGAGATGATCTATATCAGGGGTCGACAACCCAAAAGATAAGAACAGCCACTTTTAGTTTTTTTTTTCCAATAGCCAAGTATTTTCAGACCCACATGGGTGAAGCTCTTGCCCGGATGGCTGTGGCCCCCCTGCCTCCCAGCTCTTGCTCAGCCCATCTGTGGCCCCACAACCCCTGGCCATCCAGGTCTCACCGTGTCCAGCCTGGTGCACCCTTCCCCTGCTCTCAATGGCCCAGTGGGGCCCGCCCGTACTCAGTGACTCAGCCATGGGCTGCTCTCTTGCTCTTCCCCAGCCCGGCCCTGAGCCAACACATGACCCAAAGAGCTGTTGGGCCCCAGGACCTGCCCACCCACCAGTGGCATACCAAGGATCTCTGACACCCAGGGGCTAAGCCTACATTTGCACCCCCACACACACACACTTCACACACCCCTTTGCACAGGACAGGAGATGTCCTAGTGCAGCCCCCCAGCTGCCCCAGGGAGGAGCATCTGTATCTGCAGAGAGAGGACTGGAGTCTTGGGGGGGTGCAAATGAGGGACTGGAGTCTTGGGGGGGTGCAAATGTACGCTCCACTTCTCCCTCTGCTCTTACCCAGTGCATGGTGCTTGCCTCTCCCCCTGCAGCCTAGCCCCCAGCAGGGGCATGGGGGGAGAGGCAGCTGGTCTTTCATTATGCATATGAGGTGTGCTGAAGGCCACCTCAATACTGCTTGTGCCCCCTGCCCCCAAGAAGGGCTGGGCTGGATGGCACCCTCCCCCCACACACACATACTTACCTGCTGCTTCAGCCCCACAGCTTGGTGCCTCCCAGAATACCAATCAGGTAGGATTTAAAAGTCTGGATTCAACATTAAATGGGCCTTACCAAAGTGGAGGGTAGAGAATGATGACTCTCTGGCTTGGGGTGGGGTGGGGGCAGTTCAATGGGATTCTTGGTGGATGGGAGGATGCTGGCTTGGTGGATGGGAGGATGCTGGCTCACAATGAGAAGAGCTCACTACTCTGGCTTAGGAGTGCACTAAGGAGTGTGGGGGGGGCACTCAGGAGGATGTAAAATTGTAAGAGGACTGGGGGGTTGGCGAAAGGGAGGCTGCACTGTGGTTTTCTCTCTTCTCTACAAGTAGTAGCAGAGCAGCTGCAGGGGGGTTACTCACAGCCCCCACTGGAGCAGGCGCCATCCAGACCTTAGCCTATGCTGTCACCCCCACCCCATCACCCAGGAGTCCCCCCCCCCTTACTTAGCGTATTTCAAGGCTGAGGTGAAACCCATCTCAGCCAGGCAGGTCAGGGAACTTGGAAGCCTGGATGTGTCTGGACTAGGGTCCCCATGTTCAGCTTTAGGAGGTGGGTGGGGGGGGGGAAGTTCCAGCCCCCAGCCTTGCCCTCCCTGACTGCTTTAGGGCTGGAGGCAGCTTTCCAGCCTGACCCCTGTAACAGGAAACTTAGGGGGGCAGCCCTCTCCCACTCCCTTCCAGTGAATCCAGGTCAGCTCTTACCTGCTGCCCTCTCCTGCTCAGGTGGGAGTGGTTGTCAGGCTATGCAGCCTGAAGCAGGGAACCAGCTTGGAGCTGGGAAAGTGACTGTCAGGCAGCCTGAAACAAGGAACCAAGCCGGACGGAGTAGGAGGACACCCTGCCATCACACCTAACTCCCCCTTGCCCAATGAAGTCTAGCCCCACTACCCCCAGCTCAGCTGCCTCTACAGCACACCCCACACTGCTGGTCCAGAGAGGGAGGGTTTAAATTTCCCTCCTCTTCCGCGGCCCTGGCTACATGATGAAGGGGGGAGAGGCAGCAGCTCTGCAGAGCTCAGAGTACGCTGGCTCTGATCACCACGGAGCCACAAGGGGGGCAGCCAAGAGCTGCATGTGACTCCAGAGCTGCACGTTGCTGACCTCTGATCTATACCTTCAAATCAACGGCACAGCTACGGGTACCCGTGTGGTCCCATAGTATGCCAACATTTTTATGGCTGACCTAGAACATCACTTCCTCAAATCTCGTCCCCAGGTGCCTCTCCTTTACATACCTTACATTGCTAATATTTTCATCATCTGGACCCCTGGGAAAGAGTCCCTTGAACAATTCCATAGCAATTTCAACAATTTCCACCCCACCATCAACCTCAGCATGGACCAGTCCACACAAGTAATGCACTTCTTGGACACTACAGTACGAATAAGGGATGGACACATTAACACTACCCTATACCGAAAACCAATAGACCGCAATATATACCTACATGCCTCCAGCTTCCATCCTGGACACATTACACAATCCATTGTCTACAGCCAAGCCTTAAGATACAACCAGATCTGCTCTGATCACTCAGATAGAGAAAAAAACCTACAAGATCTCTACCAAACATTCCTAAAACCACAGTACCAACCTGGGGAAGTGAAAAAAAACAGATCGACAGAGCCAAATGGGTACCCAGGAGTCATCTACTACAGGACAGACCCGACAAAGAAAACAGAACACCACCAGCCATCACCTACAGCCCCCAGGTAAAATCCATCTAGCACATCATCAAAGATCTGCAACCTATCCTGGAAGACAATTCCATGCTCTATCAAGCCTTGGGAGGCAGGCCAATCCTTGCTTACAAACAACCCCCCAACCTGAAGCAAATATTCACCAGCAACCGAACACCATACAGCAAGAACACTAACCCAGAAACCTATCCCTACAACAAACCCTGTTGCCAACTCTGCCTGCACATCGACGCCAGTGATACCTTCACAGGTCCTAGCCACACCATCAGGAGCTCATTCACCTGCACACCCACTTATATGCTATAATGTGCCAGCAATGCCCCTCTGCCATGTACATTGGCCAAACTGGACTGTCCTTACACCAAAGAATAAATGGACACAAATCGGACATCAGAAAAGGCAACATCCATTAACCAGTAGGAGAACACTTCAATCTCCCTTGACACTCAGTAGCAGACTTGAAAGCTGCCATACTCCAACAGAAAAACTTCAAAAGCATATTTCAGCATGAAACTGCAGAGCTGGAACTGATTTGCAAACTTGACACAATCAGACTCGGTATGAACAGGGACTTAGAATGGTTAACACATTACAAAAAGTAATTGTTCCTGTTCACACATTCTCACCTTCTAATCAACTGATGTGAATGGGCCTCATCTACCCCAACTGAACTGACTTTGCTAACATTTGCCTTGGCATACGTACATATACCTCTCAACCATAGTTTCCACTTTATGCATGTGACAAATTGGGTTGGAGCCCATGAAAATGTATTTCTGAAGAAATTTGTTAGTCATTAAGATGCCACAGGACTCTCATTGTTTTTGCTGTACAAAGACTAACATGGCTATCCCTCTGCAAATTGTCTCGAGTCTTATATTTTTTTTTTCCTAGAAATTTAAGTTGTGTACTGCCTAGCCCCCTCCTGGATAATATTTATTATATAAAAGCTGTTATTTACTTAATAGAAATAATATGCACACAACTTGCTACCCCAAATGGAGTTTCCCAGACACTTCAGTTTAAACACTGTGTTACACAAAGAAATAAAACAAGTTTATTAACTGTAAAGAGAGATTTTAAGTGAGTACAAGTAATGAGGCATAAAAGTCAGAAATGGTTACATGAAAAATACAGATAAACCACAACTAGTACTTAGCTTAACCAACTATATGTTATATTCAAAGCAAAGTTTTCTCACCATATGCTTTCAACAGTCTTACTGACCAAATTTCTTATGTCACGACCTGCCCCAGGCCAACAGCCGCTTACTTTGTCCCTTCAGATGCAGTGAATCAGTGAGCAAAGAAATAAAAAGGCAGGCGGGATCCATTGGAAGCACTTGTTTTTCCTTTTTGTAGTTTTAGTTGCCCTATTGAAATACATTTCCAACTGGGTATCTGGAGACACAAAGTCTATGTGGATGAATGTTCTCTGTTGCTTTTTTCCCCTCACCTGCTTGAGCTTCCTTTCTTTCCATTCTCACTTGATGACTCAATTTACTGCTCAAATGCAAATTAAGCACACATTACTTTGTTTCAGACTGATCTGTTTGCCAGCCTCAGTTTGGAATATGTGTTCATAACACCATTAAGTGAAACCTTATAACTTCTCATATACTGATCAGCAAACTATTACTTCTCAAATGATATCTTACAAGGCATACTTTGTACAAAGATTATTATAATTAGTTTGTGGGGTGTGAATACAGGGGTACCTACTGTCATGGATGTAATGGCTGAATGCAATGAAAAAAGATTGTATAGACAACTTTCATATGTTCAAGCATTTATCCTGATACACAACAATAACAAGTAATCCTATCTTGCAATACAAAGTCAAACTCATGAAGATTTGAGATTAGTACAGTTTTGATTATCCCTGACCCTACAATATCATCAGACTTCAGAAGGATGTTTAAATGTATTTTATTCTACACTCTGCTGTTCTTTCGAAGACGACCTCTTAACCTTCTTTAAATGTAGTAACTTTAAATAATTTCTGAAAAATTTGGTGCTACGTATGCAGGCAAAACTTTCATTAGAAGTTTTGCCTAAAGGGATAAAGCAAAGGACTTCAAGATTTAATTCATCTGAATTTTAGTGTTCTTATGTGAAGATACTGAACTTTCCACTGTTCTCATATCATGGCAGTAACTAACCCTCTTCTATCTGTGCTGTTTCTTTTCTGAATACATCTGTCTTGTTTTGTTTTCTGCCCTTGGATGTACAAATAGAAACTCTCAAGTTAGAGGTAGTTTATTTTGCCTCTGTATTTGGCACTGGTGCAAGTGCTGCCAGAATATTATGTCTGATTTGGATGTCCACAATTCAGGAAGGGTGTTGATAAATTGGAGAGGCTTCAAAGAAGAAGCTCAGGAATTATTTCAAGGATTAGAAAATATGCCTTACAATGATCAATTTAAAGAGTTCTGTCTAAGTCACGTAAAAAAAGAACACTAGGGGGTGGTGATTAGAATCTGTGAGTACTGATATGGGGAACAAAGATTTGACAATTGGCTCTTCAATCTAGAAGAGAGAGGTATAACATAATCCAATAGCTGGAAGCTGATGCTTGTCAAATTCAGATTAGAAATAACATATAGGTTTTTAACAGAGAGTATAATTAACCATTGAAACAATTTATGAAGGATCACAGTGGGTGTTATGCAGCATATTGGAAAAAGCCATTTCCTTTTACCTCTTGGCAGTTTTATTCTTTCATAAGATTCAGCTCCTTCAGACCTGCTTGTTTTTCCTGTCAGCCTTCTCAATAGCTCCTGTTCTTCAACCCATATCAATTTATTTTGTCCTCAGCAGGCCACACCTAACTGTTTCTTTCCTCAGTTAGTTTCCTATTGCCCAGCCAGCAGTGCAGCAGAATGTTAACATTTAAATTTTGATCATGTAATTTTCAAAATTAATGTCCTTTGAGATGAAGTGGAAAGATCATTCCTCCTTATGACAATGTTTCAATATATGAAGACTCGCTGAGACAACACTTCTCAGAGCACACTTACATTTCTCTATTTTCTAATTAAATTTAAAATTATATAACATACGTATGTGGACAGTTCTCTCTTGCATTGTATAGCAGTGCTGCTTGTCAAGAAAGAAACACATGAAAAGAAAACCAAAAGACAACTCTCTGTGCACAAATAGTTCCTGTTCTCGAGAATTAAAGTAACTTAGCTCAGCGGTTCCCATTCTTTTTTCTGTAAAGGACCGCTTTGGCATTGTACTAGACCTCCTAGTCCCATTTTATTTTTTATACACAAGTTTCATGTTGTTGTTAGTATTCTATTGTCCTTTTGGTTCGCTTATTAGTTAAAAATATGTTCGCAATTAAGCTAAGAGTCAAATGAACCAAAAGTTAACAGTCTGAAATTATTATAAGTTATCACATCACCCGTATTTTCACTTTAATTGCAATAGTCAAGGTATGGATACCCACATAAGTTCCGGTGGTCCTTTCAGGTCTGGGAGAACCCTGCTTTGAGAACTACTTCCTTAACTTAAACAGATAGCATAAAGAAATGTTTATATTTATCAGAATAGGAATTGCTTACTGAATCAATTCTCTTCCTCATTTTGGCATAGCATTTATATCACCGACCTCACTTTTCTTAGTCACTGAAGAGAGTGCCTCAAAGCTTACACTCCATTACAAAAAAAGTAAGCAAGAAAATGTGACAATTCTTGTCACATTCAACAAACCACTATATTTTTCTTTTCTGTAACTTAAAATTCAAGTGTCCATGCCTGCTTAATGTATTACTTTATTTTTTTCTACTATTGCAATTAAAGTGAAAATACGGGTGATGTGATAACTTATAATAATTTCAGACTGTTACTTTTGGTTTTGTTTTACTATTTTAGCCCTACCAATGGGCAAAAGAGAGGGGTGGAGGGAAAGCTAAAGGATATAAAATGACAGAGATCCATTAAAAGCCTTCCTGGAAAGTGACCTTACTTATCAAAGGCATGAGTGTTGGTGAATGGTAGTACCAGACTAGAATTCTCCACTACATTGCACTTTTTGTGGTCATTTACACATGTTGAGCATTATCATTCTAATTGGTAGTATTTTACACCCACTTTGATACACGTACAAATAAGTACACAAGGTGAAGACAGTAGAAAACGAAACTGTCCTTGAGAGACGGAACACGTTTAGAGCTCTCCTCATCAAGGTATTGAGTATAATTTGTGACAATCTTGTATATGTTAACAGCTAGAGCTTGTTGGACAAATGTTTTTTTCTGCAGAAAATTTAGCCCTTTCTTTCTTTCTTTCTTTCTTTCTTTCTTTCTTTCTTTCTTTCTTTCTTTCTTTC
>ML685780.1:7843581-7880338 GCA_007922175.1 Pelusios castaneus
GTCCCCGCCGTGCATATATACCACTGTCGTTTAGGTATATAGATGTGCTTCAGCTGTTGGGTCCTGTTAGCTAAAGCAGCGAGTATATCCCAGTATTCATGTCTCCAGTCATGATGCTTTACTTGGTCCTTCAGTTACCCAGCTTCCATGATCCACGCCCCTCCAATCACCGGTCATCTTCAAGTTAGGAGAAGAAGAACTGATTCACTCCCAGCAGATAAATTTCCCTGCCCTCTATTGACCCATCACTGTGTAGTCATTCTTCCCACTATAAAATAGCTGTTAAAAGCTGCTCACCTGAGATTAAAGTAAATATATAAATCTTTTTGATCATGTTACTTCTTTGTACCTTTTTTTAGTTTGTATAGAAACCTTATTATATGTTATATCGTATTCAGATATAAGAGCAACAGATTTTTTAATAATAAAAAATAGCTGCCCCTTGCAGATTCCTGAATCTCTGTCCGACCCTCTATGCTTTAAATTACACATTACACAGTGTTGCTGTGAACACTGCAAGAGATTCATATTAAAATATAGGGTATGAGTAATATATGAATGAGATCCTACGTTTTGACATTGCATCAATTTTCTCCTTTCTTTAGCTGTTATAGCATAGTTTATCATGATTCTTTTTAAAATAAGAGCTTTGTTCTTTTTCGGTGTTTAAAATAATGCCTAATTATTCCTCTTTTCTGTTACTGCCCTCTTTGATCTGACCTTCAAATGTCAGCTTGCTTCTTCTTGATCAGGCACATAATATGCACCTTGACTCACTTACCTGAAGCTAAATTAGACAAAGGTCTTTTCATTATTCAAGCCTTGAGTTAATGAATCATGTTGCATCCTTTATTTAGCTGCTTTATAACAAAGGAAAAAATAGATAATTTAGCCAATATTAGCATTTTTCCCTTCTGCTCTTGAATAAAAATGACAAACACAGAAAATGCAGCTTACAGCACAAAGACAAATGTAACACATACTGCTCTTCAGACATTTATGCCTTAGAAATATCAAATCACGAATCAAAAGTTATTGTCTTACAAAGGAGCTCCAGTCTTAGGGCTGTATAGGTCTCAGAATAGTTTATATTCTTTATAGCTTAATTAAAGGTAACTTTTGTTTGAGTATCAAATATAGCATAAGCTAAGAATATAGTCTGTCTTCTCTGGATAGTAGTTCCAATGTAAAATATCCCTCACAGTATGTAAAGTAACTTTAGTTTTCTTATTTTTCTAGATATAATGACACACTTTTATATGCTTTCTTTTTACCTATATAAATTGTACGTTCTTCAATAGGAAATTCTTCCCAGCATTAATCCAAGAAGTGTCACTGTGGCAGACCTTGCAAATTGTAATACACTATGACTATAGGACAGAACAGGAGAGATTTGATTATAAAGTCATAGAAGTGTAGTCCTCGAATGGACCTCAAGAGGTCTTCTAGTCTACTACCCTACATTCAAGGCAGGACTATTATCTAGACCATCCCTGACCAGAGTCTAACCTGCCCTTAAAAATCTCTGAGGATGGAAATTCCACAGCTACCCTAGGTAATTTATTCTAGTGCTTAGCTACCCTGACCATTAGATCGTTTTTCCTAATGTCCAACCTAAACATTTTTGTGAAAAGTAAAATCATTATCTTAAATATTTTCAGAGCTGTTTTTTAAGTCTGCATATCTCTCTGTCAGAATCAAAAGGCTTATGGAAAATTTACTGGCTTAGTTCTCCTCTCCCACAGAGAGTACCAAACAGGAGCATCTAACCCCCTGACGTCAACTAAGTTACAGAGATGTAAACATGGTGTTAGGTGAACTGGCAATTCAAAAACTTAACCAAGCATTCTAATTTGAGATAACCATGTAGCCATGGAGCTTTTCAGAAATGCCTTTTTAAAAAAGAAATATTAAACAAGATAAATCTGTAGAAAAATCACACTAAAACAAAATAGTAAATCTGTTTTCAATTGCTTGGGGGGGGTGGAGTGTAAAGATATGGTATTTTCCAGGAGGGAGATTTCTGTTTCTGGCTTCCAATTTTTGTCAAAAATAAGAAAAGACATTGTGAGAACTTTTTTTTTTTTTTTTTAATGAAAAGCCATTGTATGCCTTTAAATTAACTTCTCAGCATAAAAAACAAAACAAAAACAAACTACTCTCCCAGCTCTAGTGAGTCTCCCTTATGCTTTGGTCAACTTTATTTCCATTGTATTATGGAATGAATCTGCCATGTGTTTTTTTCAATAAGAAAAATATGGTCTATTGTCCAGCAATCCCTTCAGCTCACACTAAAGGGATTAAATAAGAAAGAATGTCATCTCTACTTCATGCTTCTTGCCAGAGCTGCTGCCAAATCCTTCAAGTATGTTGTGGCTATGTTTGGATTCAGGGCTCTGGTTGTGTGATGCTTCTCTTAAGACTCTTGTGATGTAACATTGTAAATTTATCTGGGAATTAATGATGAGATAGTGCTTAGGTAGCATTATTTTAACTTCTCCTAAGTCTCCTTCAACAGCTGAGCTGACAATGAGAAGGGCAGTGAAGTGAATGGTGGTTGAGTAGCTGTGAAGAGACCATATGTACTCAGGCTTGTTTGCCAAGCTCAGTGCAGATCTTGAAGTTTAATAGGTTAGGATGGACAAAGCCACTTCCATTCCTGAGAGGTGGGGCCAACTTCACATTTCCTTCCCTCAGTTAGAAAAATGAAGAGAGAATTTAACAAATTGAAACTATCCTTTGTATGTGTTTTCTTTATGCAGAGGAGACGATACCTCCATGGTCATCAAATTAGTGATTTTTAGTAACAATTAATATTTTCCTCTGTGTAGGGAAAAAAAACACGTTTGGGTATTATATAGATTATGTACCAATTAAATGGTAGCTTAGTGGAAAATGCTTTCAAAATATTAAAATACAGCTGTATCCTTGGGGGGGGAGGGTGTGTGTATCACCTGGCAAATTCCTAAACATTAAGGAGACAATGGTTGTTCACACCCTCCCCTCTAAGACATTTGTCCAGATTGACACAAGTTAAAGTATGGATATAACATCAAATTCTTAACTTCTAATCGAAATACAATTCCTAGACATAAACTATATAATCATTCCCAGCAAATTACTACCTTTCTATTGATACCAAACATGACATAGTTCCAATAGATTATAGCATTTATGAGATATCCATAGAAAATAATATCATAAATGCTTCCCTAAATCCAGGCAGTGTCACACTCTGCCCACATGCCCTGCCCTTTGGGGGGCATGCCAGGCTCCCCCCCGGTGCTCCCCTGGCAGGGAGGGCATTGGTGTAGTCCTGGGGTAGCCCTAAATCGACTTAAGGCTACCCCAGGGCTACACTAGCTTAATTCGACTTTAGAAAGTCTAATTAAGCCTTAGGTCGAGTAAAAAGCAGGTTTAATAAAGTCGACTTAATTTTCATTAAGTCGACTTTATTTTGCTTAAGTCGACTTAAGCAAAGTGTAGTGTAGACGCAGGGCACATTAAGTCGACTTAAGCCAAGCTTAAGTCAACTTAATTTACCAGTGTAGATGCAGCCTGTGTGTGTGTGTGTCCACACACAGTAATTTCTGGGAATTTCTGAGGAGTTGTAGTGGAGAAATCTCACTCTAAATATCTAATTAATTAAACATTGGATGTGAATTTGACTACAGGTCCTGCCTTAATTACCGCTGCCATTATTACTACTTTTATCCTTTCTCAACCACTACATGAAGTGAAATGATCTGAACCAATGGCTCAGGGAAAGTGGGTAAAACAAGCTCTGTTGTTCGTGAAACTAGTCAGCCTTGGCTCTTACTTTGATATACAGTCACATGGAATGCTCCAGTAAAATGCTGCCTTTCTTCTCAATTGATCATACATTGAGGGGAAGTGGTAATCCTAGAATTTTCACTCTGAAAGATCTATCTAAGAGGTTGGCAACCTTTGCCCAACCCCATGCCTGCCCCTCCTCCTGACCCTCAGTCCGTGCCAGGAGCCCCATCTGCTGAAAAAAATGTCATAACTGTCTGAAAATTGGGCAGCAGCCACGGCTGGAGTGGGTGGGGTGCTTCCCAAGAATGCCACGGAAAGAAGCTGTCCACAGTGACTCCTCTTGGTGGAATGCCTGGGGACAGGCATCCCCGGCATGCCATAGAAAGAAGTGGTCCTCTTTGGTTTCCACAGGCACGCCACAGAAAGAAGCTGCCAGGAGTGGCTCCTTTTGGTGACAGCATGCTGTGGAAAGGAGCTGCTCTGGGCAGCTTCTTTCCATAGCAGGTGGGGGCATGGGCATGGCAGGGACCCCCTGTTCCCTAGCAACACCTGAAAGAATCTTCCCGGAGTGGTTTTTGGTGGTAGGAGCGGCAATTTCTGTGGCACTGCAGAGGGTGCTGCATGCTGCTCTGAATGGGCTCGTGTGCTGCTGTCTGCATACATGCTGGGGGGTGCCTATCCTTGATCTAGCTATTGATTTGTTTTGTTTGAATGAGGCAGCAACAAAATAAGAGTCCAAGAAAAAGACACAGTGTTAGTTTAATGAGGCATTGTATATTATTTTATCTACAATCACGGAACTATCAACTCTGATAATTTTATTAGCTACTGAAAAGGTGAGAGAAGTGTTTTGGAGACACAATCCAGAATTTCTTAATTTAGACATGAAGGTGTAATGTCTCTCTAGATATGCTCTTGCAATATTTCCATATTTAAAGAGCATTTTCCTAAAGTCCCTCAGCTTATATAGTAACATAAAGTGGCTAATTTTTTAACAGTAGGCCATATTCTCCTTATAACTATAAAATAGAGGTGTTCTGAAGAAAAATGACTCTCCAACCAAAATATTGAGGGATAGGAAGAAACACAAGCTTAATTTGGCTGTAAGCCAAAATACTTTATTTCAAAATGAGGATTCAAAATGGTGCCATGATGTCCTGTGTTTTAGTTAGTGTCTCATACTACCATTCTCCTCTAGGGATCCAGTTCTCTGGCCAGATTACATCTCCCAAGAGCCCTGTTTTCTCTCCTCTTAGTAAGGAGAATGGAGGTGCAACCTATGAGTCCTGACCACATCACATAGGAGGAGATATAACCCAGTCCATTGAGATGAATGGGAGCATAAAACACTTGAACTACAGCTCCCATGAAGGACTGTGGTACTATTTCAAATATAAATAGTTTGGCATTTGGTTGAAAACTCTTTCTGTGTGTTCGTTGTCTGTTGTTGTTGTGTGGTTTTTGTTGGGTTTTTTTGAGGAAATATAAAATCGTTGCTTGGAGAGCAGACATTTTTTCATGTACAATTCTGTTTTGGCCAACCCTCCTCCTCCATTTTTTTGACCAGCTCTAAATGACTTTCCTCTTCCAATTGCAATTAGTATAGCAAGGCAGCCTATCACCAATGGAAGATGAGCATATAAAGTAGTGGTAGTCACATCAGACTGTAAACACACAGGTCTGTCATTGCAAACAACAGAGTTGTTACGTGAAGGCCCCACAGTGATTTAGGAATGACAATCACTTTTTCCACCTCTGTAGTATGATTTTCTGATCTTATATTGGTGCGGGAAGCCCATTGATCAATATTAGTATATTCCTACCTCCTTGTTTTCTCCTAACTCAGTGATTAGGTTGAGAAACATTTGATGAACAGTTTGAATGTGGTCAGTTGATTTGTTAGCTGAATTAGACAATGAAGTAAATAATGCTGCTATATACTTAATCTCTTGTTATTATCACTTAAATGTTAATTGCTTTAATTAAAAAAAATAGACATTTAGGCATAGTTTACATAAGTGGCTGAGCAATCTTAGGCTCTTAAATCTTTATTTAGGTTTGTAGAAAAGTCCTGAGTGTACCCAAAAACTCCCACAGACTTCAGGCTATTTACTGAAGCACACATGTAAGGATTTGAAGACCCAAATGTTGGAAACCATTTCTTTAAGCATTAGTCTAAATGCCCAAGAGCTTTAATGAACTACTTTTGAATACAACCTCACCTAAAATTCTATTACTTTCTCATTCTTCAATATCCTCCTTACCTCTGTCAATGAACTTGAGATATAGGGCCTGAATTTCTACTGTCACCATACTGAGTCATTTATGTTGCGTGACTAGATGTAAACTAGTTCTCATTTTGATTTGATAACATTTTATACCCATTCTGCCCAAGTGTAAATTACTACATAAGAAGTCTACTGTATTTTAAAGACAAGTAACAAAAAAATGTTTTATGGATGTACATTTAAATGATACAATCACATACACAGAACACCACCAATCTGGGGCAGAACATTTTTGTATGGATGTTGCATAATTGCTCCAATGCAAAGTGGAAATGAAGGAAAGAAGTGAAGAGGTCACTAATAAAAATGGTCATGGTGATAAATACACACTCTAACAATAATAATAAACAAATATTTTTAAAAAAATTGCCAGCAAGTGTCGAACTTGAATAGAGATAGCAAATATTTTATGGCCAGTTTGTTTTTGGTATCTTTGGAATCATGCCATTGTTTTATACCTGAATCCTCTCACATTTCCTTTGTCTCCATTCTTGGTGCAGATCTACAAACACACACTCATTGCTCTTTTAAAGGTGAACTGCAAACCTTTTCTAAAAATATTACTTAATAGTCCAAAATAGCAACAACTATTTCAAGCAGCCGCTGACTTTGTATTTACAATACATTTTAGAATTTAAAACATGTTTAACTATTTGATTAGCTTTGTAAATTATAACCTCCTCCCCCTCTGTAATTAATTGCAGTACGTCATTGGAGACCAGCATGAGGTGACAGGTCTCTTGAGAAATTAGGCCACAAATTGTAAAATGCAAATGTGTTTCCCATCTTAAAACCAAATATTAAAGAATCAACTTATCCTGCACTTACCAAATAAGTTGTGATTTCAGGTTAGCAGTATGTCTAGTAGTTAGATGAGGGTATTATGAGTCACATTCCTGGACTTAGTGTCCTGACAACCACTCATTCATACTGTATCCTTGAAAGAGGCTTTTTTTTTTTCTTTTCTGTTGAACAGTAAATTTTCCAAAATTGTGGGGCAACCCACATTATTTGGGAATCTGGCAAATAATTTTGTCTGAATTAAAAAAAAAATTGAAACTGTTTGACATTGACTTAGATTTTTTTAAAAATAATAATATAGAAAGGATATAAAACTCCCAGAATGTGACAAAATGAAATGCAAAACAAACTTAATTTCAGGTCAAATTAAATTTTGTTTAACCTTTTGAGGGGACAGTTAATTTTCAGTGAAAAAAAACAAAAATAGTTTTGCTTGAACTAAACCAACATGGGCAGAATGTCTTTTTTTTTTTTTTTTTTTTTTTTGGTGTGACCACCCACCAAAAGTGAATTATTTGCTTTGTTTTAGTCCTTGTGAAAATTGCATCTCTTCCTCTTGTAAATTGAGGTTAATGATAATGAAGTAATGATATTTTCAATAATATTGCAGTGTTTTGGGAGGTCTAAATATTTTGACCCAGATCCTAAGTTGGGGTGAATCTTATCCTTCATCTCTGTAAAGCACTTTGCAATCCACAAATAAAAATGTTAAATAAACACAAATAATGCTTTGGTTTCCCATGTAAGAACTGGTGATATTACAGTTTCCTAAACCAGAACAAAGGCTACTTATGTTTCTTTGTCGAACATTTATTATTTCTTGCCATTAAATATGAACATATCCACAGACAAATGGCAAGGCCCCTCTGCCTTTTCAGTACTCTGAACTCACTTCTTTGATGGAAGATTACACATTGTAGTATTTCAATGAAGAACCATCTGGAAAGGTTTTATGGTCTTGATAATAGGTTTCTCAAACACCATTTAGTTATTAAATTTCTTCTATAACTGGATCCACCAATAGGTTATTGAGAATGCAGCTAGAAAGTAACTTCTCTGAGTTCAGTTTTATAAACTGAAATGATAGAATGACAGTTTTTATTTTTAGGTGAAATAGTGTCCTTTTAAAATAAGTAATCAGTTGAATGAAATATAATTGAATTTATTTTGATATCCTAGTATTAGATCTACACTCCAGTTCTTTTGTCAATTGCAACAAAACACTGTCACAAGAATAGTAAAATGAAGACTCCTCACATTTCTCACATTGGGTATTGCAGATGTTGCACATAGGTTTTCAAGGCTTCCTCTTCGGGTGTGTTATGTTGGTCTTGGTCTCTCTGTGTGTCCTTGCTCTCCAACCCTTTGAGTATTACTTTCTTCTTAGGCTGCAGGAGTATAGGACAACAGGGTTAACCATTCATGTCAACATGAACTGTTTTTATACCGCCCTCATGATCAAAGTATCTTGGCATGTTTGTTTGTTCACTCGCTTATTTATGGTGTGTTTATGCATTTAAATTAAAGAAGATGAGGTCAAAGAAGTGTGCCTTTAAATATAAATAGTTCAGGAAGGACAGGCAGGGAAGAAGAGGTGGAAAAGTAGTGCTATATATAAAAGAGCTGCGTGACTACTCGGAGTTCCACTATGAAAATGAAGACAAGCCTGTTGAAAGTCTCTGGGTTAAGTTTAGAGGAGAGTGCAACAAGGGTAAAGTCATCATGGGTATCTTCTATAGACTGCCAGACCAGAAGGAGGAGGTGGATGAGGCGTTCTATGGACAATTAACAGAAGTTTCCATATCACAGGACCTGGTTCTCATGGGGGACTTCAATTACTCTGACATCTGCTGGGAGGGCAATACAGCAGTGCACAGGCACTCCAGGAAGTTTTTGAAGAGCATTGAGGACAGCTTCCTGGTATAAATGCTGGAAGAACCAAATAGGGGCCTTGTACCTCTTGATCTGCTGCTCAGAAACAGAGAAGAATTGATCTGGGTAATAGAAGTGAATGGCAACCTGGGCAGCAGTGACCATGAGATGGTAGAGTTCAGGATCCTGATCAAAGAAAGAAAGGAAAGAAGCAGAACACAGACCCTGGACTTCAGAAAAGCAGACTTTGGCTCCCTTAGGGAACTGATGGGCAGGATCCCTTGGAAGGCTAATCTGAAGGGGAAAGGCATCCAAGAAAGCTGGCTGTATTTTAAAGTAATCCTACTAAGGGCACAGGAAAATATCATTCTGATGTGCAGAAAAAACAGGAAATATGGCAGGTGCCCAACATGGCTTAGCAGAGAACTCTGCAGTGAGCTAAACACAAAAGGGAAGTTTACAAGAAGTGGAAGCTTGGACAGATGGTTAGGGGTGCATATAAAGATATTTCTCGGGCCTGCAGGGATAAAATCAGAAAGGCCAAAGGGCAATTGGAGTTGCAGCTAGCAAGGGATGTGAAGGATAACAGGAAGGAGTTCTACAAGTATGTCAGTAACAAGAAACTGAATGAGGCAGGTATCCTTGTGGTGGATGATGCGGAAAAGGCTGAAGTATTCAATGCTTTTTTTTACCTTGATCTTCAGAGAGAGGGTCAGCTCCCAGACTATTACACTGGGTAACGCAGAATGGAGAGGAGAGTGGCCCTCGGTGATGGAAGGTCAGGTTAGGGACTACTTAGAGAAGTTGGATGTGTACAAGTCCATGGGGCCAGATGAACTGCATCCTAGGGTGCTGAGGGAGTTGGCCAAAGTGATTGCAGAGCAGCTGGCCATTATTGAAAACTTGTGGTGAATGGGAGCAGTCCAGGATGATTGGAAAAAGGCAAATATAATACCTATCTTCAAGAAAGGGAAAAAGGAGGATCCAGGGAACTACAGACCAATCAGCATCACCTCAATCCCTGGAAAGATCATGGAGCAGGTCATCAAAGAATCCATTCTGAAACACTTGGAGGAAAATAGAGTGATCAGGAACAGTCAGCATGGATTCACTAGGGATAAATTGTGCCTAACCAACCTGATTGCCTTCTATGATGAGATGACTGGATTTGTGGATGTAGGAATAGCCGTCAATGTGATATAGCTTGACTTTAGCAAAGTTTTTCATATAGTTTCCTACAGCATTCTTTTCAGCAAGTTACGGAAGTATGGGTTGGATGAATGGACCGTAGGGTGGATAGGAAACTGGCTATATCATCGGGCTCAGGGAGTAGGGATCAATGGCTCAATATCTAGTTGGCAACCAGTAATGAGTGGACTGCCCCAGGGGTTGATCCTGGGTCGGTTCTGTTTAACATTTTCATTAATGATATGGGTGATGTGATGGATTGCACGCTCAGGAAATTCACAGATGACACCAAGTTGGGGGGAATGGCAGACATGCTGGAGGGTAGGGATACGGTGCGTCATAGGGTGCGTCTACACTTGTAAATTAAGTCGACTTAAGCCTGGTTAAGTCGACTTAATTTACTCTGCATCCACACTGGAGTTTCCTTAAGTTGACTTAAGCTATTGCTTAAGTCGACTTAAGGAAAAGTAAAGTTGACTTTGTAAAATCTAATTTTACATCGACTTTACTGCTTAAGTCAACTTCAGCAGTGTGGACGCCCTAAGTTGACTTGGTTGACTTAGGGCATGGGGGACAAAGGAGCACCACATGGCTCCCTGGCAGAAGGGCGCCACTATGGTTCCCTTGTCCTGGGGAGCCCCTGCTCCCTTCTCCCCAGACCTGCGGCTTCCCTGCCAGGGGAGCCGTGGTCCTGGGGAGAAGGGGTCCCCAATCAGGGCTCCAGTGGGAGGAGATCCCTGGCTGGAACCCTGGCTGAGGAGCCAGGGAGGCGGGCGGCTGATCCTGGCAGAGCCAGCCGCGTGCTAGCTGGCTGTGCCGGGACTGAGAAGCTGCTCCCGACTCATCCAAGCAGCCAGCTGACACGCGGCTGGCTCTGCCCAGCCGAGGAGGGGCAGGCATCTCTCCTGGCTTCCTTCTCACTAAGACCGCCGTGGGTCCCGGCAAAAAGGGAGCCACCGCTTCCTTTTTGCCGGGACCATGGGGGTCCTGGAGAGAAGGGAGCTGCTGGTTCCTTTCTTGCTGGAACCGTGGGGTTCCCTTCGGCCAGAACCGCTCAGATCCTGAGCCAGGACTCCAGCTCCCAGGAAGCCTTCAGAGGCTTCCTGGGAGCTGGAGGGCAGCCATGCCGGCAATTGCTGGTGCTTCAGCTCCCAGGAAGCCTCCAGAGGCTTCCCGGGAGCTGGAGCTCTGGCAAATGTTTGCTGGGACCCCTGGGGGTCCCCGGGAGAGGGGAGCCGCTGGCTTCCTTCTAGCTGGGACCACTCAGTCCCGGCTAGAAGGGCTCTTTTCTGCCTGGGACCTCAGTGGTCCCGACCAGAAGGGAGCCGAGTGGTCAGGGGCAGAAAGGAGTGCCACGCTCTCTTCTGCCCCGGACCGATCCGGGGCTTGCTGCCTCGGGGAAAGCCAGTCCTCTCCCTGGGCCTAACTAGTTGACTTAGAGAGTCTAATATAGACTCTCTAAGTCGAGTTAGTAAGGCCCACCTTAAGTAGACTTAGGAGTCCTGTGTGGACTCTCTAAGTCGATTTAATAAGGTTGACCTATTAAAGTTGACTTATTTAAGTTGACCTAAATCACTAAGTGTAGACATAGCCATAGACTCTATGGTTAGAAGCGACCAGTACGATCATCTAGTCTGACCTCCAGCACAATGCAGGCCTCAAAGGCTCACGCACCCACTCCTGCAATAAGCCACTAATTTATGACTGAGTTATTTACCTCCTTAAATCATGACTTTAAGATACAGAGAATTCACCGGTAGGTGAGCCATGCCTTGTGCTACAGAGGAAGGCTAAAAACCCCTAGAGCCCAATCCAATCTGCCTTGGGAAAAAATGCCTTCCCGACCCCAAATAACGTGATCAGTTAAACCCTGAGCACATGGACAATTCTCAACAGCCAGTCACCCAAGCGACAATTCTCTGTAATAACTCAGAACCCACCCCATGTACCCTCCCTTCTTAGGCCACTTACATATCCACCACCTGTAGCCAAAGATCAGTCAATTTCCAAAATCGGCTAATCATACCATCCCCTCCATAAATTTATTAAGCTCAGTTTTCAAAGCAGTTATGGTTTTTGCCCCCACAGCTCCCCTTGGAAGGCTATTCCAGAACTTTATTGCTCTAATGGTTAGAAACCTGCATCTAATTTCAAGCCTAAATTTCCTCATGGACAGTTTATAACTATTTGTTCTGGTGTCCACATTGGTGCTGTACTCAAATAATTCCTTTCCCTCCCTGATATTTATCTCTCTGATGTATTTATAGAGAGCAATCATATCCCCCCTCAACGTTCTTTTGGTTAGTCTAAACAAACCAAGCTTCTTGAGTCTCCTCTCATAAGGCAGGTTTTCCACTCCACAAACCATCCTTCTGGTCCTTCTCTGCACCTGTTCCAATTTGAATTCATCCTTTTTTAAACATGGGGGACCAGAACTGCATGCAATATTCCACATGGGGGACTCTCCAGTGCCTTGTACAGCAGCACTAACATCTCACTGTCTCTATTTGAAATACCTCTAGGATGCATCCTAGAACCGCATTAGCTTTCTTCACAGCCACATCAAATTGGAAGCTCATAGTCATCCTATCATCAACCAGTAATCTCAGATCCTTCTCTTCCTCAGTCCGTTCCACCTGATGCATCCCCAACTTAGAGGGAAAATTCTCATTTGTCCCTAAATGCATGAACTTGCACTTCCCATTATTAAATTTCATCCTATTCCTGATACTCCAGTTTACAAGGTCATACAGATATTTCTGTATGGTATCCCAATCCTTCTCTGTATTGGAAATACGTCCCAATTGGGTGTCATTCACAAACTTCATTAGCACATTCCCACTTTTTGTTCCAAGGTCAGTAACAAAAAAGTTAAGTAAGATTGGTCCCAAGACTGATCCCTGAGGGACTCCACTGGGAACCTCCCTCCAGCTTGACAGTTCACCCTTCAGTGTGACCCACTGTAGCCTCCCTTTTAACCAGTTTCTTATCCACCTTACTATATTCATATTAATCACCATCTTCTGTAACTTAACTAATAACTCCCTATGTGAAACTGTATCAAATGCCTTGCTGAAATCTAAGTAAATTAGGTTCACTGCATTCCCTTTATTTAAAAAAAATCTGTTATCCTTTCAAAAAAGGAGATCAGGTTGGTCTGGCATGATCTACCTTTTGTAAAGCCGTGTTGTATTTTATCCCAGTTACCGTTATCCTCTATATCCTTAAGTACTTTCTCCTTCAAAATTTTCTCCAAGACTTTGCATACTACTGAGCTCAAACTAACAGGGCTGTAGTTACCCGGATCATTTTTATTTCCTTTCTTGAAAATAGGAACTATATTAGTAATTCTCCTGTCATACGGTACAACCCCCGAGTTTACAGATTCATTAAAAATCTTTGCTAATTGGCCGGCAATTTCATGAGCCAGTTCCTTTAATATCCTTGGATGGAGATTGTCCGGGCTCCCGATTTAGTCCCATCCAGCAGCTCAAGTTTGTCTTCTACATCTTGAGTTTATGAGTCTATGGTGAAGCATTGGAATGGGTTACCTAGGGAGGTGGTGGAAGCTCCATCTTCGGAAACATTTAAGGCCCAGTTAGACAAAACCCTATCTGGGATGATTAAGTGGTAGTAGTCCTGCTTTTAGCAGGGGATTGGACTAGATGACCTCCTGAGGTCCCTTCCAACCCTAAGATTCTATGATTTTATATACGTTTTGCAGAGGTTTGTGATTGTTCTTAATTCTTTTGAGAGTTTTTTTCTAAAGTCTCAGACCAGGCTCAAGAAGGCTTAGTTTTCCTGCATGGGTGATCTTTATCCTTCCACCAGAACATTCCATTGGGAGTGAGGAGTGGAGTTACCAACTGTAATCTTCATCCCAGAGTTTTGAGGGGATCTTTGGATTTGCTGGGCCAAAACCATGAATCACACTGACAAAAAGAACTGAGAGCTTGAGCCTTTCTTGTTATTCTATGGAAAGCTGACATAAACACCAGGAACTCGGCCTGAAGAGATGCACTGCAGTATTTTTTTTTTTTTTAACCAGTTGGAGTATCTCATGATTATGGCTTTATGCCGAGCTATATTATATTGGTGTCGTCCAGATGAAAGATAAAACTGTTATATATAATTGAGAATAGGTCATTGTCCTCCCAGGAAGGGGTGGAGACACTTTAAACTGTCTGCAGCAGGGAAACGCCTCCCTAAAATGACATGTTTTCACAGGAATTAGGCCTTAAATAGCGTGACTGTCCCAGACAATGTCCTTCCTTTTTATGTATTTGTACAGTGTTTAGTTAATTTCATAAGCCTGAAACTGGACTGGGTGGGGTCCCTGTTATATAAATATTAAATAATTATCTGAATTCCATAGATATCTTAATTTTCAATTCATTTTCAGCCCTTTATGAAAGTATTATTCTCGGGAAATATATAAACCAATGGCTAGATGAGACTAAGTTTAAATAATAATAATAATAATAATCATTGCATAAATATCCATTCTGAGGGATTTACACCTTCCTTCAAAGAATTTGGAACTGACCCTTTCCTCAGGTAGAGCACCATCAGAGTCTGAATACTAAATTAAGATTATCTGTTCTTATCCATTGTCAGTATTCCTAAAAAACATTGGTTTGACCCAGCATAGTAATACCCATCGATTTGGTTCTGTGTCCTATTCCTGACAATGTCCAATATTAAATCCCTCATAGAAAGGTGCAAGAAAATCCCCAAACTAGGAATGTATGGCATAGCCTGAATATTCCTGTTAGCCATATGCCTTTCAAATCCTGCTAAACAATTGGTCTCAATATCATGTAACAATGAGTTCCACTGTATAATTTTGTTATGTAAAAAGTTATTTCCTTTTCACTCTTCTCTTCCTGTTTTAATTCCTATTTTTTTAACCAATCTCCTTTTTTTCTGAATTTTTACATTGACCAGTTATTCTTTTCGCAAAAAGAAATTATTTTCACTTAAATATCAAGATGCACTAAAATAAAAAAGCCATATGAAAGAAAGGGAAGGAAAAATGTGTTTCATCAACACTTAATTTCTCCTTCCTTCCCACCCACAGGAATGATTTATAAAGGATTACATGGGAGGTTTCCCTCTGTCCTTCTTTAAATTCTTTTTTTTTTTTTTTTACATTTTAAAAAGGCATAACTATGGATCGAAGCAGAGGAGTTTCTGTGTAACCTGGTAATGAATAGAATGGGTACAGGCTGAACAAAAGAAACTGACAAATATTTTTCTTTAAAAATTGTGAAAATATGTACCATTTTCATCTTACTTCATTGGGATAAACAAATCTCTTTTGTAAAAGTTTTCTTGAAAGTGTGTTTTCATGTTAAAGCATACAAAATGTGTCATTTTGTTAGTACTTTGGCAGGAAAAAAAAAAGAAAATCAAAATGTTAACATTTTCATTCAAAAGTTGATCCACCTCATGAACAAAATTCCATGAAATGTCATTGGGAAGGGAGGCTGCAAAATTGGATCAACTTTACACAATCAAAATGAAATGAAACAACATCCTTTTAGATTTTCTGATGAATGTTCACATTAGGGTTATGATCCATTTCTAATCAGTTGATTGGGTAGGAGAGTGTGTTCTTTTTTTTTTTTTTTCTTCCCAAAAACTTTATTAGTTTGTTTGGATTTCAAAGTGGTGTTTCACTTTATTGTCATAAGAAAGCTAACTGACTCATGGCTTTACCAAATTGATCCCCAACTGACTAAACTTATTAGTCTTTATTTCATCAGCTATAAACATGGATCATTTAGGTTATGTATTTTTATGGAGTGTTTCTGTATCAATTGAGCAGATGTAGTGGTTTGCAGCTAGTGGTTTGCAGCATGAGTCTCAATGTCTTGCAGTCCCATCCTCATTAATTATGTCTTCATTCCATGTTTCCCAGTAACTGCTCTAAACATTTTAATACTTTGAAATAAACATTACATATATGTTTCTTTAATTTTTGTAATTGCAATTAAACATCATTTACAGTCAACTCCCTTGCCTTGGGCTGCATGTTGTTCTGGGGGTGGGGGTGGGGGAGGAGGAGGACGAGGGAATCTGATTTATTTGTTGGAATTATCACAGCAGAAGCCACATCACTGGAAGCTGCCTCATGAATTTTCTTGAAAGCACAGTTTATTCAGCATTTCCCTCCAGCAGTCATTGAGGAATGGCCTTTGAGGGTCTTGTAAACTATGGCCATATGTCCACTGATGTTTGGGAAGCCAGGCTTGATTTCATCTTTTTGTTTAGGTGACAATACTGTGAAGGTGGTCAGGTGATATTTTCAAGTTTCCTTTCAGCTGATAAAGTGTAGCTGTGCTCACCCATCATCTGCACAGCTAATGTGATTTCTAGCCAAAAAGAAGAGTAGACCCAATAGTCTGAGACAATGTGGTCTGATGGCCTGGAAAAGGGATTCCCAGTTGAATCTGATTCTCTCCTTGGATTGGTCAAATCACTTAGGGTACATCTAAAAAGGGATAAAAGAGCACACCATGGCTGGCCAGGATCATCTGATTCAGGGATGTGGCTCTAAAAATAACAGTGAAGAGATTTGCCCTTGGATGAGCCTGAACTCCAGGACTGTACAGTGTACACACTCACTTGGATATCAGAACATGGGCTAGATCCCAAATATCTACATAGTGATTTTTTAGCCCCAGAGCCCAAGCCCTGTTGATCTGAATCAGTCTCAAGATTTTTTTTTTAATCCCCGTGTAGATGTATCCTTAGAGTTAGATTATGACCCCCTTGTTCATGTTGAGTACTCTCTTGCTTTTCAAGTAGTCCTAACTAATCAGTGGAACTATTTATGAACTAAGGTTCTGTCAAGTGTGAGCATCCATAAGGAAGGCTTACAGAGGAATTTCCACTTTGGTTCAGACCTATTGTTCCTCTCATCCAGTCTCTTGTTTCTTGTCTTCAACAATGGACAGCAGCAGATGCATCAGAGAAAGGTACAAGAAACTCATCAGAGAGATGTGAGCTAATCAGCCCCTACATTAGGCCTCCTCATAATCCCTGATATTTAGAGACTGGTTTAAATCCTGGAGTTTGAGATAGACTTCTTCCAAAATATTTCTTAGCATTAACTATTATAACTGGATACTATTCTTCTCCATACAAATGTCAAATCCCCTTTTTGGAATCTTGCTGAACTTCTGTCTTAAACATCCTGTAACAATGAGTTCCACAGTTCAATTATACTTTATGTGAAAAAGTATTTTTCTTTATAAGCTTTGAATTTGTCACCTTCATTAATTTCATTGTATCTCCTTGTCCTTTTTTTATGGGCAGTGAGAATTGAGCACAAGTGAAACCTTCTCTAGATTTATATATTTTCTTGTCTACTACCATTCATTTCCTTTGTGAAGTTTATATTCCCAATGTTTTTTGGTCTCTCTTTATATAAGATTTGTGGTGATTAAGTAGTCAATGTGTGTAAAGCACTATGCTGAATCTATGTTAAAATTCTTCAGAATATACACACTGGTATTTATCCTTCCAGTGGAATTCAACTTACTTGTATAATTCTCATTTAATGTATTTTTTGAAAATATTGACCACTATGATCAGACACAAAAATGAGCATCTAAGCTCCATTTCACTAACTGCAGGAAACTAGTGTGGAAAGGGAGCATGTCACTAAATACTTAATGGTTATTCTTCATGCAAAATGAGTCAGTTAATATAGGGATGTATCTTTCCCCAAACAAACAAAACCTCAGTAGCACTGGCCAAAACCTCCAGGCAAGCCCTATGTACAGTGTCAGGATCTTGATGGACAGAAACCAATTTTTTTTTTTTTTTTTTGGTTAAGGGAGGCAAAAATATTGGTCTTCAGATCTGCCCTGTAATAGTAGAGCAGATTTTGCTTGCGGTTTAGCAAATCCTCAAATGTCAGGAATCACAGAAGCATCATTTTTGTACATTTGTGGTGGGGCATGTTTCAAGTCACAGAACTCCCTATAACAATTCAGGGTATGTTGATTTATTAATTACTTTGTTTTGTTAAAAATGTTTATGGTGGTAATCTTCCATGTACATTAGAATTTGTATTCTGTAGAATATATGAGTAATGGATTTTGGAAGCTGAAACAGGGCCATCAACATTGAACAGATCTACTATGGTGGGACAAGATGATTATTACAAGGAGAGCCATTGACTTCTAACAACTCACCTGCTCAGCAGGCAGTATGGAAGATCCCTGTTTGAAAAACAGAAATGAATAAGGTATCAAACTGTTTATAAAAGTTGTGTTCTCTAAGCAAAGGAGCCAGTCCAGTACCAGAAATGGAGAACACAGGTATTGGAGGAGTGAGGACAGAAGGAGTTTTGCTTTCCATCAAGAACACTGTCTAAACCAAGTGGCTCTTAGAAGTGATGAGGAATCTGAAAGGGCTTCTGAGCATTCTTGAAACAGTAACTGGACTCAGCCCAGGCAGGGCTAGCTTTCTTTCCAGGAGCTAGAATTAAGAGAAATGGAGAAAAAAGAAAATCTTCTGGATGAGATATGACTAAGTTGGAACAGAGAAGCAAGGATAGGGGATAGGACTGGAAATCAGAAAACTTCATTGTTCTATTCCTGGTTTAATCATTGACTCAAGGTGTGAACATGAAAAAGTCACTTCGCTTTTCTATGTCTTAGAACTCTAAACTGAAAATCATCAACTGAGTTTATTTACCACCCTATTTTACAGAGTAGGAACCTAAGACAGAATCATAGAATCGTAGAATTGTAGGCAATGTCTACACTAGAAAAGTGAAGTAGACTTTGTTAAGTCAACTTAAAAAGGTTGACTTTAAGTCGACTTAAAGTTGACCTTATTTAGTTGACTTAACAAAGTCAACTTCACTTTCCTAGTGTAGACATAGCCCCTTGTTTACCTTAGTAAGTCGACTTAACTCTTTAAGTCGACTTAATAAGGTCGACTTTGGCGCTAATCCCCATCCACACTGGATTTAAGTCAATTTAAGGCTTAAGTCGACCTAAAACAAAGTGTTATTAAGTCTACTTAAGCTTTTCTTAAGTCGACTTAAATAAATGCTTAAGTCGACTTAAATAAATGCTTAAGTCGACTTAATAAAAGCCCAGTATGGATGTGGCTTTGTTTAGATTGACTTAAGCCTCCTTATGTCGATCTAAGTCATCAATGTAGACACACCCTTAGAGTTGGAAGGAACCTCATGAGATCATTTAGTCCACAACACCATGACTGAGATGGTTCCTAAGCATGTTTACCCTGTATTTCAATCTGATGTCAGAGAAGGGCCAGATGCCCTTTTCCTATTCTATAATATCACTGGTGATATAATTTGCAAATGGCAGAAATATTAATTATTAATAATGATGAGAACAAGAGAGTTATACAGAAGGATCTGTATCACTTGATAAGCTGGGTCCATTCAAACAAGATGTATATTACATAGCCAAATAGAAAATCATATATCCCAGAATGCAGTCCATACCTACCAAAAAGGGGACTCTATCCTAGAAAGTAGTGACTTTGAAAAGGATACGTTCCAAAGAGGTAGCTGTGTTAGTCTAGGTCAGCCAAACAAACAAGAAATCCTGTGGCACTTTTAAAGATGAACAAATTTATAAGGATACATGGCTAATAGTGGACAAACAACCAATCATGAACTCCCTGTGCAATATTGTGGTAAAACAAACGGGCGAGACAGTAGTGCATAGAAGTAGAAGGTTGCTCCAGTCCTGATGAAATAAATATCCACTTGGAAATATATATCCACTTCTTTGTCCACATTTTTTAAAAGGACGTTGAAATAGTGGAAGCAAGAAAGCAAGAAAAGTCATAAAAATGAAGGAAATTATGAAAAACCTAAAGTGCTCAATTACTGTATTTTATTAAAAAGACTGAGGCGGACCTTGATTCTATTATATAAGTATGATGCTTGTTAAGGAGCAACATTATATAAACTATGCTGTCTGCATGTGTTCAAATAAATAGCTTTATATTGGAGAAACTGAATGAGATTTTTCACTGGCACTGATAACTGTATGTTGTACTCCAGCTGTGAGCATGTGAATTGGTCCCAGCTCATCAGTCTCTTCTGCCCATCTTCTCTAATCCCACTGCTGCTCAGCCCCAGAACTAGGAATCATTGCCCCTACCTTTCCCAGGTGATCTCCAAATGGTAGCTATTCCCCTCAGTGGCAGAGGGAACAGAAATGGTCATGCTCTCCTGGCTGGGGGGTTGATCTCACTCTAGTAATGTTACAAGGATCTTATGGGGAATTACTGTGGGGGTCGTGCAGGAGGGTCAACAGAGTCCACTGTTGAGAGCTGCAGAACAGGCTCAGTTCCAGCCCTGCCACTGATTGGTTGTGTGAATTTGGCCAGGACTTTCTCCCGCCTGGGGCCTCAGTTTCCATTCTCACAAGTCTGTGTCTTTTTCTCTCAGATTATTTCTCCATGTTAGTGCCAGTCCCAGCCCTACCTGCACAGCATAATTCAGGATCCTTATCTCTCCTTTCAGCAAACTGAAGCTGGCCCTGGACTGAGAACTAGAATCCCATCTCCTGTGGGCTGCCTTACGCTCTATATTCAGCATGGGCAAAGTGAAGGATAACATCCACATCTGAGTAGATCATCATTCAATCCTCAGTGCCAGAAGCAGAAATGGCTTTGGTCCCTGCTCAGGGTTAGCTGGAGCTAGTCAGATAGGGGTGGGCTAAGATGAGATGAACAGGCTAGAGGATGAATGAAATGGCAGGGAAGACTATTTCTTCCAAGCTGATTATTTTATCCCTCTGTGACAGATCTTTTCTTTTTTTTCTGCTGCCTTCTTTTCAAGCCAGTAGTCTCTACATCACTTCTACAAACCTTATCAGAGAACTTTACAATTATTCTAAGTATATGAATTTTTGATCAATTTAATCCTCTCCTCTTTTTTTTTTAATCCCTATAAATAAACTTTTAAATATCAATTCCAAAATGATTGGAAGCAGCGTGATTATTGGGTAAGATCTGCATTCTATATTGACATGGCTGTGTGGCTGATCTTTTCAGACCAGAATAAGTCTTTGTTTGATTAATTTGATTTTAAATAACTGCTCATCATATAGTCTAGTTTCTTGGTGGTGAAACACGAGTGGGATATCTGAGGAGACTGCATCTCTGACTTTGTGTTAACCAGTCTGGTGAAACAGAAATTTACTTTTGTTGCTAGCTTGGTATATCTTATGGAAGAATAATAACCAGTCTCATGTGGGTCTTTTCTATTTCTCAGCAGCTTGTCCTGAATTTGGTATCTTCAGCTGTGACCTACTGAAGTACGATGAACCTTCCTAGCTATTCCATGGCAGGTATAGCCTAGGATCCATGACACTGACTCATCTATCTTGTCCCTGCTTTGCAAACTCTGCATAAGGCCTTGATGGACACTTTATATCTCATGCTGAAAAGCCTGCTGACCAAAACCTCCATAGCTGGCAAGCTCCATACATCCTGAAGATGAGTACAATGGAGAAGAGTAAAAGGGCATTTTACCATAGCCCCATAGAAGGCTAAAAAGAAGAGAATGGGAGATCCACATTTCTATTGTGTCATCCTAGCTGGGGCCCTGTTGGGCCACCCTTAACCAGGAGAACTGGAATTCCAAAGTAAATCTGCATTTTTTTTTCAGCACTGATCCCAGAGCAACCAGACCAGTTTGAGGAGTAACAGCCTCAGACTCTGGGAGATCCAGATAATAGCTCTTAGAATAGCCACTAGCTCTTAATGAGACCCTGAAATACAGGGTGATCTTTGTGGAATCATCCATTTTCTTCTATGGACACTAATTATAGTGGGGAGGAAATCATCCTTAGTCTCTCCCTTTGTCCTGATGGGGAAAGGTTCGAGGTTTCTGAACCCCCTGAATATTTGAACAGCACATCAGCAAAGAGACAGTGAATGGGGTCAGAAGAGACTGACCACATATTGCCCCAATCCTATGATCTATTGGGACAATTACAGAAGATAATCCAAAGGAAACAGACACTATCCGAAGTGCAGCAAAATGCCTTCTCTTAAATCAATGAGTCTCATATTCCATCTTGACCACCAAGTCTCAACCCCATGGGTATCGGGAGAGGCTCATTAATATAGACCCTTTACCTGCCCATTGACCATGACTTGCCTCCTGCCATAGCATGTCTGTTTCTGGATCCTTTCCAGAGACACAGGAGAGGGACAGAACCATTAGAAGCAGCTCTATAGTTTGGTATTGTAGTTCCTGAGATTCCTATTCATGGACCAAGAAATCATTGTGCTAGGCACTGTAAGAATACAGAATAAAGAGAGACTCTATCTCCCAAAGAGCTTACCGGTAATTTAAATAGAAAGCAAGAGACAACAGGTGGATACATGCAGACTGGTGGACACAAAGAAACAATGGTATAAATATAATTAAATAATATTTTCTGTTATTTTTAGTATCACAAATAACATCAGTTTATTTAATAGTGATGTTCCCAAAAGAAACTCTGGGAAGCTATGTTCTTCTGTATCTTACTTTACCATCTCCAGTTATAGCTATCTGAATATCTGATCTACTTTACCTTCCATTGAATTAATGTGCCATTTCCAACTGTACTGAAAAAGGCACTTGCATTTAATTCTGGGTCCAGAAAGCCATGGTATTCCATAAGTGCTACAATTGTTCTGATTTGTCTACTCTACCCATTCAACAGCCAAAAGAAAATTAAGAACCACAGGACTATGGCAGTTGCCTGACCACACTGTGTTCTAAGTATTTTAGTAGTTTCTGATTTGAAGGTCATCCAACAAATTTAATTAACAGCCAGCTGTGAAATGCCTTTGTCTTGTAGAAAACCCATGGTATTTCTCCCTTTCTGTCTTTTTCTTGAATTATCATAGTATACAGAAACCAATAATTATTTGATTCACTGTTTCAAAAATATTGACTGTGAAGAATATTAAATTGAAGTAAAATATAATGCCTGTGCGAGATAGGTATTTCAAGAAAATGTGAATTACAGAACAAAATTAATTTCCTTTACCTTTGCTTTTGAAGTAAAAAAAGAAATACACTCATGAAACTTGGTACTGAAGAATTGTGATTGATTTTTTTTTTTTGGAAGGGGATGTATCTTCACACAGAGGGATGTCTTTGTATAGCTGCACTTTGAACTAATTTCTTGGATATTCACATGGCTCCTATTAGGTTAAGCCAGTCACATCACATTTTTAAATGCATGTATACCACAGCACTCCTGTGAGATAGGGAAGCATGTACCCACAGAGAGGCTACATGACTTGGAGAGGAATACAAAGAAATCTGATGGCAGAGAGGAAGTGAATCTCTATCTCCCACCATAACACCCTAACCACTAGGCCAGCCTGTGTCTAAAAAATATTAAACATGTTTAAGTGTAAAACAATAAACTTACTTGTGTATTAAGATCTACAACATGAATATTAGGCTTGCTTAGCCTATTGGTCAATGTAAGCCTTTGATTCTTTCATCATTACTTGTCAAGTTATGTTTACATAAAGTATGAATATTCCACTTATAGATTTGATTTTCACAGTTATATGAAAACACTATTAACATTGGTCAAATAACGTAACAATAAGGTCACAAGTTATTTAGGGCAACAGATGCAAAGAATTAAATGAATGCAACACTATTTGCTGAATAACTTAAGCAAAGAAAAATGCTCAAAATATCTTAAACTGATTCTGCAAATGTTTAAATATGTTAAATTTCATATGTGTGAAGTTATACATATGATTACATGTTTGTGGGATTTGGAGTAGTTAGTACTCACTTCTTAAGTAGGCAAAACTCCCACTGGCTTCAGTTTGGCTATATAAGAGCCTTGGGATATGATCCTTGACTTGTAAACTAAATACATTAAAAAAATTGAAAAGAGAATAAATATTAATCTCCACAATCTCTTTTTTGGAGAATTTTTTTCTGAACAAAATAACTTGGTTTATATTTAAGCTCAGTCTCTTGGTTAGGCTGCTTGTTCATTGACAGACAAAACAAAATGACTTCTGGGAAATTATAGCATACTTATTGAACAACAATGATATTGTTTCCAAAAGAATTAATTTACATAGAAGTGAAGAAGAGAAGCCAGCAAAGAGAAGTGTATGTTCATGTATTTGTTTACAACATAAGTTACTATTATTTTTAAAAAAAAATGCTGTCAAAATAACATCTCTATTTCTATAGTGAAATCTGTACATAAATATTATTCTGAAGCGTTATTATTATATGGTTCAGTCTACTCTACTAGTAAGCAAATAACCAGAAAGACTCCAGATATTCTTCATACACTTTTAATTGGGCAAACATAACGAAACAACGTGAACTAGATATGAAGAAGAATTGATTTATTATGGGTAATGAAGTAGATACATATTAATCAAGATTTATCACCATATACAAGATTTTGTACAAGATTTATAATATAAAGGGTTCTATAATGGAATTTTACATATGCATCCAATATTAGCATGCGGTAGAGGGACAGATCCAGAGTCATTCTGTAATAATTATAATTTAGAATTTTTAATTCTGTACACTTTCATAGGCCCTTGATTGCTGAAATTTGTTTGTTTTTAATCTTGATTTCTGGAGTAAGTGGGATCTCTGTCCTCTCTTTTTATTCCTGTATCTTTCAAACATGTGCTTAATTTTCATTTCAGAGAATAGCTCTGGGAAGTTCTTCTACAGGGAGGAACCACTCCTCACCCCTTGTTTGAGACCCATCCGTCCTTCCCACTGGAAGCAGAGGGGTGGAACCAGAAATATATAAGAAGAGGGCCTGCAGCTAAGTTGCAAGAGACCCAAGGAAAGAGTTGGATGGCACTGCGTTGCTGCTGGTCCCTGCATCAGGGACTGAGCTCTGGCAACCCCTGGCTCTAGAGGTATATTCTGAACTGCTACCAAGCAAATACCTCAAGACGCTTCTGGAACGGCTGGCTGCTGAGGAGGCTGAAATCCCATGAGTGACAAAGCCCTATGAACAGGTAGGAATAGGAAGTAGCCCAGGGAAACCAGGCATTTGTCTGATTGTGTTGCTGAAACCACAGTCAGCATGTTTCATCAGGCTCTCCCCTGACCCAGTGGTTGGATTTCCCACCACTGTTAGGGTGCTGGGCTGGGACCCAGTGGAATAGGGTGGACCGGGATATCCCTGTCTCCTGCTGCCAACCCCACCACTGGGTTCGCAGCCTACACGGATTAGGCCAAATGACCTGTGCTTGTTTGCTGTCTGCCAGAGAGAGAGAAATTGGACATTGACTGCTATTGTTCGTCCTTGCCCATAGGATGTTTGCTTGTCAGATTCAGATTTGCTTGACAGACTGCTCTCTGTCAGGGAGCTGGGCCAAACACTGATAATATTCTACCCTGCCCAATAGGCTTTAGTCTGACTCAGTCTGCCCCAGTTTGAGAGCTGGGTTGAAAACAGCTAGTTGCCCTGCCCCACACCTAGTGGGGCAGGACCCTAACATCTTCGTTGACATTTTTCACTCTAATCCCCTATCAATTGGCTTTCAGACACTAAGTGGCACTGCAAGATTCATGGCTTCCCTCAAAGGCTGATAAGGAAGAACCATTCCAATTCACTACAGACTAATCATTTGTCGACTTGTTACAATGCCCATTCCCTACCATCTTGTTGAAGAGTAGAGTTCTAGATATGGTCAGATAAAACACTAACTGATGAAACATTTTTGATGCAATACTCTCACTCTTCCAGCTTGCATTAGCCCCCGTATGCTGGTTAAGAACATGGATTTGTTTTGTGAATGCTGCATTTTCATCAGTGTCAGGTTCAGCAATTATTAATAGTGGTGTTCTTAGTTCCTCGTAAGTTTTAAATGTTTTGATGATTCCAGCGTCCATTTCATCAGGCTCTCCACAGACCCAGTGGTAGGATTCCCAACAGTCATGAGGTGCCATTTACTGGAAGACTTTTTATTTTCACATTTAGATGTGGGTAGGGGCCATAAAAAGGAAGACATTAGCTTTTGAAGCTTCATTTTTCAGTAATAAGAAATTTAAAAATATAACTACTTGGTCAGCTATTAAGTATGTTTTTTTTTATTGTGTTGCTACACTCGTCATAAATTTGATGCTAACATATTATGAAATGATCAAGATTTTGAGGCTTTCCCAAATAGAAGCAGATTTTTTCTCTCTCATCATTCACTTTAATACCAGCAGCACACGTATGTTGTTTGTTTATTTTTCTCGGTGCTGAAATTCAAATGACCCTTGCTAAAACTAAGGATTTTCACCCTCTGCCGCCATGGTTTCCATGACAATTATGTTCCACTGGAACACTAAAACTGTTGCCCAATAGGGGGAGACTCAAGAGCCCAGAAGAGAGATTTTTTACAAACCAAACCTCATCTATGGAATTCAAGTTCCAAAAGGGGTAGCCGTGTTAATCAAATTCAGCAAAACAGCAAGGCCTATGTCTACACTACAAAAAGTTAGGTCAATTTTTGTTAAGTGGACCTAATAAGGTCGACTTTAAGTCAACCTAAAGTCAACTTTATTAGGTTGACCTAACAAAGTGCTTCCCCTGAACAGGAACTTTGTAAGTTGACCTAACTGCCCTTAGGTCAACCTAATTAAGTGGACTTAAGCATCCCCACTGTGCTTAGGTCAACCTAAGGAGTTGACCTAAGAGTTAGGTCAACCTAACCGGTGGATCTTAAGTCGACCTAAGCTTTCATTAAGTCGACTTAAGGAATTTCTCTAAGCTGACTTAATGAAAACCTGGTATGGACAGGATCTAAGTTAGGTTGACTTAAGCCTCCTTAAGTCAACCTAACTTGTAAGTGTAGACATAGGTAAGGGATCTGGTAGCACTTTTAAAGACTAACATATTTATTTATTACATGAGCTTTCGTGAGAGAAAATCCCAGTTCATCAGGCACTTGAAGATGGGGAACTTACAGAATGGGAGCAAAATTAATTTGGGGAGTGTAAGTCATAGGATCAAGTCAGACTATTACAGCAAATGAAAGCAATTGTTTGGATTCAAACAGTAGAGAACAGCAATTATCAGGGAGGTGGGGAGGAGGGAAAGGAAAGCAAAATGACCTGTTTTAATGGGGGAAAAAAAACATAGTCTCTATTCAGGCCGGAGTTCATGATGTCAGATCTGCATATGAATTGCAATTCTGCGATTTCTCTTTGAAGCTTTGATTTGTAGTACATTTGTTTAAGCATGACTATTAACAAATCATCAATGGAGTTAAATGTTCCACTATTGGTTTTTGAATGTTATATCTGATGTCAGATTTGTATCCACACTTTCTTTTGCACAGAGACTGTCTAATATATAAGGCGGACGGGTGGGGAAGGAGCATTTCTGGCACATGATGTCATAACTCACATTGGTGGATGAGCAGGTGAAGGAGCCCTTGATGGAGTATCCAACTTGATTAGGTCCTGTGAAGGTGTCTTTTGTGCAGATACGTGGGCAAAGCTGGCAACGTGGTTTATTGCAGAGGTATGTGCCCTACTTTAATGTTTCTGTTGTTAGATCTGTAGTTACTGGTGAATATATGTTTAGGTTGGGGGGGGCTGTTTATAAGTGAGAGGAGGTCTGCTGATCAAGGCCTGAGAGAGTGAAGGATCATTTGGTAGAATAGGCTGTAGGTCCTTGATGATGTACTGTAGGGGTTTGTCTCGGGAGTTGTAGGGGATGACCAGTGGTGTTCTGTTGTTTTCTTTCTTGGGCTTCTCCTGTACTAGTTTACTTCCAGGTACCTGTCTGTCTCTGCCTATCTGTTTCTTCACTAATCCAGGTGGGCATTGTAGTTTTAAGAAGGCTTGATAGAGATCCTGAACGTGTCTGTCTCTGTCTGAGGAATCAGAACAAATAATGCCGAGAACTCAGGGCTGAATAGAGACTGTGTTTTTTCCCCATTATATCAGTAATTTTTCTTTATCCTCTTCCCCCACCTCCCTGCCAATTACTGTGCTCCACAGTTTGAATCCAAACAACTGCTTTGATTTGCTGTAACACCCTGATCTGATCCTATGATTTACATTTCCCCTACATTTATTTTGCTCCCATTCTGTAAGTTCCCCATCTTCAAGCATTAGATGAAATGGAATTTTCTCCTATGAAAGCTCTTGTGATAAATACATTTGTTACTTTTTAAAAGTGCCACCAGACTCCTTGTTTGTTTTTTCTTTGTAATTTAGTTTCACGAGAAATCATCTCAGACTTAATCACATTTAGAGCTAAATTAAAAACTCATTTTTTTACTTAGTTTTCCATCAGAGCTTTCTATAATCACAAGGACAGTCTCGCTCTAACATAAGGGAGCAAACAAATAAAAAGCTCATAAATTAATCAGGCTTATTTATTGGGAGGAAGAGAGTGATTGGAAAAAAGTATGCTAGTTATTTCTTTTTATTACTTGTGAGGAACTCTAATACTACAGTGAGAGAAGCCATTAAGCATCCAGTTTTGTTCCACTCCATCTCCCTGTAGATGCAGGATTAAATCTCTTTAGCTATTTCCCTGAAATTCTCCATCCATCACAACTTTTCGGATGCCCTTTATTCTGTCTTCTTTATTTTACATTGGGCACTTTTGCCAGCTCCTTTGCTTAGATCTGTGTTTGTGTCAATTTCCCTTTTCATGTTAAGGGAAGCAGTTTATCAACTTCTCACTCAAGTGAGAGAGATTTTTTTCTTTAGGATATTTAGAAATTTTGCTTAAAAAGTAATGACATTCTAAGCAGATACTATATCATTATTTTAATTATATTCACTACATGACAATGAGCTACTTTTTCTCTTTTATAAAATTACTTTAAATGTTCAATTTTTAAAATAAAATAAAAGAGCTGTGAAGAGAATTGCCAATCTGAACATTCAAAACTCATGTCAGGCCCAAATAGTTGACATTGGCTTTAAAATGTTGAGATTTTTCTTTTTTAATAAGATAATTGTTGGGTTTATTTTATTTGTCATCTGTGCTTGAGGATGCACTTGGGTCATGTTTTCGAGATTTTCATGGCAACCATCAGGGCTAAAACCTTTTTATTTTTTTCCCCTTATATGATGGAATCTTAACCTGGCTGGGGTGATGTAGTGGGAGTGGTCCTGCTTTTTAGCAGAGGGTTGGACTAGATGACCTCGTGAGGTCCCTTCCATCCCTATTATTCTATGATTCTATGATTCTACCTGATAACAAGAATCCAGGAGTTGGCCATTCAAAAAAAAAAATTTAAAAATCAACTGTTGTGAGACTTGCAGCAACATTAAGAGAATTTGCAACACTGTATTGACAGTGAAATCTTCTATTTATGCACACAGGTTTAAACTGAGCAATTAAGTCCAGCCCAGATGACAGCCACAATGCCATACCTCCTTGTCCTCACCCTAATCCTAACCACCATCACACAATAGCATCTTGGCAGCAGACTTTTTGCTTCCCTCTCCCCATCTCCACAGCTGTACAGATCTATAATCTGGTTATGAGTTGGGGTTTTATAGTCCTTGTCCCAAAGCAGTTGCAGTCTAATTTGTACAGTACCTAGGATCTTGATTCATGGTTACTATAATACAAATTCCTAAAGGAACAGATCCATGCTGTAACAAAGGACTGTGCAGCTGTATAATTACAGTTCATGTAGCAGTGATGTGTGCTTCCCCATTGTATTTCAAACTCAAGTAGGAAGGACCGTCACAAAAGGTCAAGAGCCTCCAGTCTCTGTGCCCACTTCTAACTATATGTCTATAAGAGTGTCAACCAGATATTGTAATTAGGGGCGCTCTGTAAATACTAGTGCTAATAATAATGCATCCAATTAGCACCAATGCATTAGTTCTTGTTTGTGATGTGAATAGCTGTTTGCTGGGAACTGGACTAAAAGGAACAATATTCCATGCATTACTTCCCTAACATGTAGCAGCGGATGTAGCCAGGCCATCTCAAGAAATGAGAAAATAGTTCAGTCCCCATGCCGATTTATTTTGCAGCCTTCTTCTGAGATAGCCAACAATGGTGACATTTTATGACAATTATGGTGATGCATCTTTTATTTATGTGGACACTTGTCCAGTTGGTATTAAACTTATATCACCAAGAATGTCAACTGAATTTCACATTAGGCAATCAAAGAAACATGAGATGGCGGCAACTTTCTTAGTGTTGATCTGCCTTAGATTAGGATTGGACACCTTACAGAGGCGAGGTTCTTTATCTCATTACCAAACCCTTCACTTTAGCATTTTCTTTTCCTTAAAATACTCTTGCTTCTCTATAAATAACTACATTAGACTTCTAAATCAACTGCAGCAGTCTTAACACATCTGTAGCAGTAGTCCTTACATCATTGGATCAAAGAAACTATAACAGTAATATTTTTCTTTCAACCCCAGACAAATACATAAGCAATCTATACCTTGATGACCTCTGAGCGATGGGAAAGCATTGCAGGAGCTGTAACCAGCAATCACCCCCTCACAGTCAGCAGTAGAATGAATAAAACTTTGAATCAGAACATCATAATAATTAGATCGATATATTGGATCCTCATGTTCCAGACCCACCATTTGTATCCATGAAACCTGACACATCATTTTAACCCATGGTTTTTAGGTATATTTGCAGATAATTCAAACACATTTAGTAATGCGTCGTAGGACAAGTAAAGTTTATTTCTGGATCTCTATCAGCACTGAAGAGTTCTGCCAGTGCCATCTGCAACTTGTGCATTGGGATTTCAAAATTCAGCTGTGCTGATGGGGCAGCTTTCTCTTCTAGTGACCATCTGTCACAGGTGCTGGGACCAGAACACATTATTAATTCTATAGATTGAAATTTCATTCGGATTGTTATACTTGTTTACTACTAGGCTGCTGGGTCGTGTGTGTGTGTGTGTGTGTGTGTGTGTGTGTAAAAACACAAAGATGCTATATATATCATCTTTATTCCTGATTTTCAGAAACAAAGATGATATATATATACACATCTTTGTTTCTGAAAATCAGGAATAAGTGCCTTGATCTCAGTTGTGTTCCTGCAAAAGAGAATGAAAATATTCCACTAAGTTCTCATTGATTTACAAAGCAGACACATCTATGGGGGTCTTGAACAGCTTGTTTTTTTTCAGTTCAGCAGCAAGAACAACCTGCAGATGATTAGTTCCACTCATGCCCATGTGTGTCATAATGGTAAATACTGATTTTTACAAGAGGGGTCACAGGAGATATAAGGGTAATTGAGCCAAGGTTAAAAAACAAATATATTCAGATTTTTTTAAAAAGTAAGTAAATAGTAAAGGGTGTTGTTCATGTCTATATTATTTGCTTTAAAGAGAATGGAGTTAGCAAATATATATATGTAATTCTCCCATGCATGTTACTGCTTATCATATGTATAACTGCCTCCTTTTCAACAGGTTATCTCTTTAAGATAGATACTACTGACCAGATTTTCAAAAGTGCTCAGTAAGTACCTATAAATGGGGCTGTTTTTTCAAAAGAACTTGCTTCCCATATTAGTGCCCTAAATGAATTGGCCAGATCTTCCAAAGTGCTCAACTCCCACTGACTACAATAGGAGTTTCTGACACTTGAAATTTTTGGAAAAAATGACTTAGTTTGCTAAGTATTTCTGAAGAGAGCAGAACCATTAGGCAGCTGAGGAAAGAATGAAAAGCTCCCAGCAGACAAACTGTTGTACACAATTCCAGATGGTCTGTGCAGGCAAAATCTTTCATTAAAGTGGCTACAGGATGCACAGTCAATTTAAAGGCTAAATAACCTCTTGCTTGAAAAAAAGATAAATGGTTCATCACATTTGTGGTTTGAAATTGACAGCAAAGCATAGTCTGGTCATCCCTACACAGAATGTAGTTTGCTTTTCCTTCAGATCATTGTATTTAACCCTTGCAGTCCCGTCAGAGTCAAAACAGCTGGAAATCCATCCAGGCATATGTTGTGTTTTTTACAGAAATGTCCCAGGGCCAGCCAAGAAATATTTAAGTGTCAGGGCTCCAATGCATTGGACACTGCACAAAGACCAACCAACAGACAGTCTCTCCTCAGAGGAGTTTATTATCTATATTGAAAAGACAGACTCAGAAGGGGAAAAAGGAGAACACCCACAAAATATGAAGAATATGATGGCAGCAAATTTCATGTTTGATCCACAATTATTTAATTTTATTGGGTGGATTTAGTTAGAAGGGGATCAGCTTGGGAAGAGAAGAGGGCATGAGGGAGATCAGGCAGGAGAGAAGAGAGTATGCGGGACAAGTGTGGAATGAAGCTGAGGTGAAGGCTTTGTGGGGAAGGAATTGGAGGACTGGAACAAGCAGCCAAACACAATATTGCCAACTTTCAGGAGCGTTGCTGCATAGGAAAATATATTTGGGGCATAGGCCCCAAACCTCCCCCCTTCCAATCCTCAGCGTTGCCCATCTTCCAAACCCCCTGCAACTATTTCCTCTACCTTGCCAGGCTTCAGAACCGCCCCCCCATTCCCCAGGCTTTTGCGCAAGTCCAAGGCTGCCCTCCCCCCCCACCTTCTCCACTACCTGAAAGCAAGGCGGAGCGGGCTGCCACGTGCCACCCAAAGCCCATGCCAGGCTCCCAATTCCAGCATGCCCCCCCAATGCCCCCTAGACTGGATATCCAGCACCCCCACTGAATCCCCCCAGGAATGGATGCCACAGCAAACCCCAAAACACTCCTGCCCCCATTTCATTTCCAAGTTGCTTAGATACACAGCAGAGACCCTGTGATATACCCCTCCCCCTGCCTACACCCATACATCTTCCCCTTATACCTCCTGATTAATCCTAGCTGTCAAGACTTTCTACGTACACTCCTGATGGTGTGGACCACCTCATCAGCCCCCATGGACACCCTAGAAACATTCCCCCCATAACAGAGCTCATTTTAATCAGGTCCAGCCTCCATTCCCAGATACCCCTACTTCCCTCTCACCCTAGATGAAACCTCTCACTCTCAGTTCCCACAGTCCTCCATTCCTCATTTACTCCCTTCCCCACTGACCTCTATGTATGACATAGGGAGGCATATATTTTACCCCTACATTGTACCCCAACCCCCAAATTTCCTCTCACGGCTCTATTTTCAAATAACCAACACTTCTATCCCTTCAGGTTCCTCTGTGAATGTCCTTTCCCCATCTTTTCCCAGAGACCCCCAAATGAAAGCCTCACATCCCTCCCCCATTTGCCTTTTACTCTTCTCCCTTCCTTCAGACCCACGGTTGCCAGCCTTGTATTTTAGTTTTTACTGATATGAAGAGCTGAAGTTTGATTTTATTTTTTATACTGAAATGGTAAACGTTTTACTGACATCACTAAAACAACATAAACAATACAATAACATCATTATATCTTAATGTCACACTTTCGGACGCACAGTGGGTAGAGATGGAGAAGGCTGGGAAATGGTAGGAACCCCACCACAGGCAGGATTGGGGCCCAGGGACTCCAGGTACAGTGACACTTTGGCTTCACCCCAGGAAGCACAGAGTGATCCACTGAATATTGCCCCTGCTTGTGCTTACTGCTCAGACACTGCTCTCTCCTGAAAATGGTAAAAGATCCTCCCTTCCCTGCCCCCCCATGGAAATTCAGACAGGTTAGGTAGGAAAGGGTTAAAGTTTACTCAGTAGACAGACTTCCAGATAGCAATGACTTGTAAAATAGGTAACACTTAACACTTTACTATTTTTGCAAGTCATTTTTTAAGTGCCCATCCATCCAGGTATAAGGCTTTCCCTGCAGGGGATTTAAAAACACCCTGCCCCCTAGCTCCCAATGTGTGTGAGCACTTCACTGAGCAGAGAGAGCACTAAGTCTCCTTGGCTATGTCTACACTTGCTAAAATTAGTTCAAATTAGTTAGTTCAAACTAACTAATTTGAACTAATTTTAGTTAGTTCGAATTAGCTTAATTCAAACTAGGAAAACTTAACAACAGAGTCTTGTGGCACTTTTAAAGACTAACAGATTTATTAATCGCATGAGCTTTCGTGGGAGAAAATCCCACTTCGTCAGACGCTTTGAAGATAGGAAAGTTACAGAGTGGGAGGAAATTAAATGCAGGGGAGTGTATGACATAGCATCAAGTCAGGCTGTAACAGCAAATCAAAGTAGGGGTTAGGATTCAAAACACTGGGGAACAGCACATAGAGGAGGGGGGAGGTCAATTCACTTGATGTAATGCGAGAAAAATCCATAGTCCCTGTTCAACCCCAAGGTTGGACAGACAGGACAGTCTCTGCACCAAAGAATCAATGGACACAAATCTGACATCAGAAATTGCAATACTGCAAAACCTGTAGGGGAACACTTCAACCTCCCTGCTCACTCCCTTAACGACTTGTTAATAGCTGTGTTGACACAGATGAATAACAAATCACAGCTTCAGAGAGAGTCTGCAGAGCTCGAACTTATATGCAAATTTGACTCAGTTGCCTTGGGGTTGAACAGGGACTATGGATTTTTCTTGCATTACAACAAGTGAATTGACCTCCCCCCTCCTCTATGTGCTGTTCCCCAGTGTTTTGAATCCTAACACCTACTTTGATTTGCTGTTACAGCCTGACTTGATGCTATGTCATACACTCCCCTGCATTTAATTTCCTCCCACTCTGTAACTTTCCTATCTTCAAAGCGTCTGACGAAGTGGGATTTTCTCCCACGAAAGCTCATGCGATTAATAAATCTGTTAGTCTTTAAAAGTGCCACAAGACTCTGTTGTCTTTCTACAATAGACTAACACGGCTACCCCTTTGGAATAGGAAAACTTAGTTCGAATTAGCGATCCCCATTCATGTCAATGGCCGGTTAGTTCGAACTAAGAAATTAGTTTGAATTAACATGGCCACATTGGTTAATTTGAACTAGTTAGTTCGAATTAACCCTTTAGTTCGAATACCGTATTCAAACTTATTAGTTCTAATTAAGGAAGCCCTTAATTCGAACTAACTAAAGCCTAGTGTAGCCATGGCTTTAGTTAGTTTGAATTAAGCCTCCTTAATTCGAACTAACTTGCCAGTATAGACATAGTCCCTGCATTTAGCTTGGCTAACACAGGCAGGGAGGCTGCTATAGCTTGGGACTCGGGGCAAAACCTTTGGGGCATGAGCCCTGATGGCCCAACGCCACTGCCAACTTTCATGGTTTTATTGCATATGATGGGATTTCAGAGAGTTCTGGAGCCTGTTTTGGGATGATATGAGGAGCTCCACCCTCCTTTTGAAGCTCAGCCCTGCCAGGAGCTTAGGCCATGTACACATGATCACTTTATCGCGCGATAAAGCTTGGAGCGTACACACAAGCATTTTCCCTATGCACGGCAACACCCTCTTGCCCTGCAACAGTTAAACCACTCAAATCGAGAGTGGTTAGGCTTACCGTGGAACAGCTGTTGTGTGGTAGTGCTCGTGTGTACACTTTTTTCCGATTTAGACAGCGTCCAGAAATGTCCCAGAGTGCCAATCAAGGTCACTCTGGGACATTGGAGCTGTCAAATACATCAATTTCACTGCTCTAGCCAGAGCAATGAAATTGACTAGTATTGGAGTTGCCAGGTTCAGCAGCTCCTGGGGATTGGCCCCCTGGACTGGGGGCTCCTGCTTCAGCCCCTCTGCCTGTTGCTGGGGCTAGGGGCCCCCTAGCTCAGCCGTTGAGCTTCAGGTGGCGGCAGGGGCTGCGCACTCAAGCGCCGCAGCCCCTGCCCTCACCCAAAGCCCGGTGGCTGGACTAGGGGGCTGGCCCAAACCACCTGCCCTCACCGGTTCAGGCCAGCCCCCTAGTCCAGCTGCAGGAGTTCAGGTGGCGGCAGGGGCTGTGGCGCACAGCCCCCGCTGCCACCTGAAACCCGGGGGCTGGCCCGAACCGGCTGCCCTCGCCGGTTCGGGCCAGTCCCCTAGTCTAACTGCAGGGAATGCGTATGTACATGCAAAAGGGCTATATTTATAGCTCTTTCCTTGTCCCACAACAGCTTATTGCGGGACAAGTTTGTCGTGTGTACATAGCCTCAGACTCTCTACTCTGCTTGCCATTCTCAGAGGAGAGGAGGGAGTCTGCCTTTGTCTTTAGAGCTGTTGTTTACAGCTGCAAAACTAATAACTCAAAAGTGCTTGCCTGTTTTGCTTTTTCCCCCCAAATGATCTTTTTTTTTAATCACCAGCTTCTCTTGCTTCATGGTTGGTTTTCAATTGGTAAGCTATGCAACACTTGTGAGGATAATGGCAAAAATGAAAAAAAGTGAACCCATCATAAGGTACCCACCTGCAGAAGGAAGGCTTGCCACTGGAAATCTGTTGCTGATTACTCAAGACCACTCCAGACCTTGGGGGATAACTTTTGATTGGGGTGTTTAATAAGCCTATTGTGGTTGGTTTTGCTTGAGATTAAATAAAGTAGAAGCTGTAAGTGAAAGCATTCTGGTTGGGGTGCTGGAGATTAATGCAGTAAAAGATTTACATAAGAATATTTTTTTTTGTGTTATCCATACCAACCATCTATCAGATGGATACACTATGTCTCCACAGATTTATTTCCTGAGACCTCCTTGGAAAGAATAGAAGTTACCAAGAGCTTTGGAGTCAGAAAATCCCAGGTAACAGTTGAATTGATGGTCGGGGCTGGAGGACAGAATTAATTGCTGAGCAGGAGATGGGCAGATATGGGGATGAAAGCTCCTGCAGAGAGACCAAAATCACTTTTGGAAGAGCAGGCCTGTGTGTGTGTGTGTGTGTGTGTGTGTGTGTGTGTGTGTGTGTGTGTGTG
>ML685780.1:7880864-7891048 GCA_007922175.1 Pelusios castaneus
ATCTATCTATCTATCTATCTATCTATCTATCTATCTATCTATCTATCTATCATGATTTCTTTATCTTTTGTGACTGGTAGTATTACAATCAACCTGTGGGTTGTCGGGGAGAGAGAACAAGTCAAAATTTTCAACAATTTTGACTGGAATGTCCAAAGATGATTAAGGTCCCTGCATTGGTTGTTTTGTTTCCTACTGGTTAGAATGTCTGGATGGCTTCTTGCTGAAGTTCTACTCAAAGGTTCCTGTTAGCAGGAAAGTCTTCTCCAATAGGATTCAGTAAGACATTGGTAATACATATTTTCATGCACTTCTGTAGGTTTTGTACCACAAATTAAAATACATAAATAAACCATAACTGTTTGCTTGACATTTAAAAGTTAAATGGTTTTAATTAAACCTAACCAGTATTCCAAAGGATGTCATAATGCAGTGTGGATGATAGGCCAAGATTCCTTGGTGGGAGTGCTCCTTTTGCTTGGGCTCTTGTCTTTTTTTTTTTTTTTTTTTTAAATGGTGCCTACAGTTCTGAAGAGATATTTGCTATGCTGCCTCTGAAAATATCAGTGCACAGTTCAGCCTGCATAGTACTTTAAGAACTTGATTAATTTGTCAAACTATACAGCAAATTCTTGATTATTTTAGTATTCATTCTCTTTGCCATACCAGCCAGTTTCAGAATTGTGAGAACAATTGTGAAGTGATGTCATCGTATATGACTAAGTGTGTATACAGGTAGAATTAGGTCTGAGAGTTCTTATTTTCCCCATCTCTATTCATCTAATTGGAGTGTTGACTCTAAAGCCTAATTATGACAACTTTAAATGTCAACATTAATTATTTCACCTCTAATTAATTCCACTGCTAGTATGTATGGAACTGAATCCAAGTGTTGAAAAGGGAAAAGTTGGTACAGGGAAGAAAATGAAGGTTGACAGCAGAAAAGGTTCAAGGAGAGAGAATAGGTAGAGAAATGGGAACGGGTAGAGACTTTCCCATCTGTGTTTATACATATTACTGTATTTGGGTATGGTCAATATAATTTTATATTGACTTGTAAGCCCTGTGAGTGGGTGGATTGTCACACACTTCCCTGGGAAGGCTTATAATCAGGTATCTGTGCTAGAATGATGTATACTGACAGATGTTCTCAAAACAAAACTGTTGCACATTTTTTTGTGCATTGTTTATGTTGGAGGTTCCTAGAGACTTGACTGCATACAATTGGAGCTCTTCAGGCAATGGAATTTTCACCCCGCAGGAGATTTCAAAGTTAATTTCTCTTCCAAATCAAAATAGTGAAAAATCAAGGAACAAAATTTCAGAAAAGCTTCTAATCAGAATGTCTGAGACAGAAGAGAAAAAAAATGACTGGAGGACCTACAATTTTGAGTGTTTCCACCCCATAAAGTTCGTAGAATGGCTTTGAGTGTATAAAGGTGAGCTCATTTCACTAGCCTCTTCCATAAAACTATAATATTTTCCTTTGCCTTTAATATACCTTTCTTTTTGCTTCCAAGTTTTTAGTGTTTTACTGTATTACAGGATGTACAGAAAGTTTTAAAGTTTTATTCTTCAATACCTTCGATCAATCTGTTATTTGGTCTTCTGTCTTCATGACTATCGAGAGACTATTTCCTATTTACAGTTGTACTGTTTTCCCTGGTACTCATGTCCTTGCACTTGTTCATAATGAATTACATAAGTCTTGCCCTATATCTAAAGAACATACTGACCTTTTTTGCCCTCTTCCCCCCACACACCCTGCCCTGATTGCTTCCCAGTTTTGTATGGTTGAGAAATATTACCACTTTACTTCATCTATCTGTTCTCTATAGCAGTGATTCACAATCTTTTGCAGGTCACAACACGCTTGGCAGTGTGCATGACCCCCATACAGGACATACCAGCCCCCTCCCAGGCTGAATCGAGCCCCCCTCCTAGCTGTCCACAAAATACTTACACAGTAATGTGCCCTGACTCAGTGGTTGAGAACCATTATTCTAGAGCATTGAGTCTCAGTTTAGTGATTCAGCCAATCTATACAAAGAGGATTCCGATAAATACGGGACAGAAGTTTGAATCATTGTCTGTTGCTTCATAACAAAAGGATGTTATGGAATGTGGTGCCTTAATGCATTACACCTGGGTGTTTTGTAGTTATCACATTGGTTTGGGATGATGTTAATCATGAAGCCTTGGAGGCTGTAGAAATAATTGTTGGCATGAATCCTTGAATTTTAACAGTTGCTTATGTACTAAAATGTCAATTCTGTCAGCCCTGTGGATGTTAATTGCAATAAAATAAACAAGAAGGGGCTTGATTCTTCACAGCTTTACCCCTTGTATAATTATTTACAGCTGTGCAAAGTGAGTGCAATATGGGTTCAAAATGCTACCCCTTTGATCTTGTAAAAATTTTACACTCACTTAGAAAAGGTACAAAGGAAGTGGAAAGTGAGCTGCAATGTATGCATGATTATTCACTAAAAAGCAAATAGAAGTTGCACAGATTATATGAATCATTTAAAGTACTATATGCCTTCCTGTGTCTGTCTGCTTCAGTGCCCCCCATTCTCACTTAAATAACATCTGAAAATGTATCTATTCTCTTGTCAATGTCTTCTACTTTCTCTCTCTATCTGCCATAGTTTCCAGATAACTCTGTAACTACTAATTAAGAAGTAATACTTTTTTTGCAAGAGAGATGTTACAAGTTGTCCGCAACAGGTAAAGGATGGGAGAAGGAAGACTCCTGGAGTTGTGTAGTGGTGGCAAAAAATAAACTTTATTAATCTCCCTCTTTGGGGCGCAAAGGGTTAACAGTTGCGCTGCTAGCTGAGCTAGACTCGGAAGTCAGCTTCACAAGTAACAGGAAAACCACAGATGATTATTTAATAGTTTGAACATACAATGACTTTCACAGGAATAAAACTTCCAGAATAATCCCTCCTCTTGGACCCTCTTAATAACCCAGAGACAAAATATAAAGAGACAGAATCCAATACATAAAACAATAAGTGCAACAATAATCCCTAGAGCTACACCAATTGTAATACCTTGGGTTAAAACTGAGGTAGAAGCATTATTCATATCCAACTATATACATGTTAAAGGGAAGGGAAACAACCGTGAGTAGTAAACGTGGGGGATAACTCGGGTTCACATACATACCAAGACTATCAGGCAGGTGACCAGCAATAGCATGATGTCTAAGACGGAGGTTGAAATCGACTCAGGCCAGCACTCTCGGGAGAACTCCTACTGCAGGGTGATCAGGCCTGGCAGTTAACTCGCGGAGACTCTCTTTGCCTCGTGCGGTATGGTGGCTTTTATGGCCTAGGCCACTTCCTGCCGAGGGCTGTGATTGGCTAGATTCTGCTGCAGTAGGAAGGGAGGTGAAAGGCTGCCCGGTTCCTCCTGTCCTTATTTGGGCAAAGAAATTTTCACCAGCTCTCTAGGTTCTGGGTCAGAGCCTTCTACGCCCCTAGGGGGGGCAGACTTGCCCTCCAGATGCCCTCACATGGGCGAGGGGGATGACCTACCCCTTTGGGAGCTGGCTGAGAGCGAATCAGGGTTCGAATGAAACATGTGGATGGTCACAAGCCTAGCAGTCATGAGTTACTCATGTGACCCGGGGAAATCAATACACAAATCAATAAAATAGAAATATTTTGTATTGTATTTCATAGAATTGCATTGGAAAGAATGGAAATTGAAGACGAGTACATATTCTACAACTCCTTTTGAGGAATTATTATAGTATTAATAAGTTGGTGCATGTACCTGATACAAGTTGTAATATGTTGGTATATGTACCTGGGTACAATGGGGCAAAGGGGGACAGGGGGCATGCCACGCTCCCTGTGCCAGCCCCCCTAGCAGGGAGGGCAGTGGGGGAGTCCTGGAGAGCCCTAAGTCGACTTTGAGTCGACTTAGGGCTACTCCAGGTCTACACTGGCTTAAGTCGACTATAGAAAGTCGACTTAAACCAAAAGTCAACTTAAAAGGAGGTTTTACAAAGTCGACTTAATTTTTCCTTAAGTCGACTTAAGCAGCTACTTAAGTCGACTTAAGGAAAGTGTAGTGTAGACACAGAGTAAATTAACTCGACTTAAGCAAGCTTAAGTTGACTTAATTTACAAGTGCAGACGCACCCATAGGTGCTGAGCAGCATGGTCGGAAATGGTCAATTTGGCTGATACTGGGTTACAAATCATGGGAGTGTTAACTGAAGGGGTAGTGAAATGTTGTCTCCTTATTGTATAAATAAATGGCAGCAGAACTGTGCTTAGTCTATTTTGATGAAATATTAATTCTCATTTGACCAGCTCTCAAAAAGGAATGTGTTTGAATGTCACAGACTGTAAAATCAAGTACAAAGGGGAGAGGTCACCACCCTGCTGAGGCTGCATTAGCCGTGAAAAAGGCTACCCTCAGGCATGTATTGATTATCTCTTCCCACTGTTAAAAGATAGAATTAATTATTTGTTTTGGAGTCTTTTGTTTTGTTTAAAAAAAGCAGGGACATTGCTTCTGTGTCAGTAGAAGGCTTTCCCATGAATGAAAGTTTAGAGCCAAAACTCACAGAAAACTGATATTGCTCAAGGAACTGGGAACCCTCAAGAGACTAACCACTAGCAAAAGAGACTTGGTGAAGCCCGGAAGCAATGGTAGACAGCATGACGGGAGTCACCAGATGGGACTTCGGGGTTGAGATCTGGAGACAATGGGAGTTGTCAGGGGTGGGAGCCAGCAGTGGAGGGGACTTGCAGGCTTCAGGTGCAGCTGAAAGGATCAGTCAAGCTTGTGTTTGGCTAGTGGCTGGAGTCAGCAGAGGGAACCGGAGGAGCCCCACATCCAAGAGATGGACAGTGCAACTATGACAGTCAATAGGGAAGAGGAAAGCAAGAAGGAAAAGGTGAAGGACACGCTCCATGTACTTTGCAGTGGCATGTGTTTGGCTCATTGCATTCATGAATTCTATATGCAGACTTTTCCCTGCAGTGCTGTATTACTTTCCTCCTGTTATTAAAAGGTTTACTTTCTACATTCAGATTCCATGATTGCAAGAGGGGAAGTATCGACATTTGAGAGTAACTGTGGGGATAGTTACTGGGTGACTGGGTGGGGATAGTTACAGCTGACTGGGTGAGGACTCAAGCCAGTTCGGTGCTGTATCATTGACAGGGACTCCTAGATATAGAACCTGTCTCTTTGTTGCTGCTGGTTTGACCTGACAGCAGGATTACAGTATCAGCCATCATTTCAGATGCGATGCGTAGACTTTCTCTGTCATGATCACCCCAGTCCTTGCTGCCCAGTTCCTTCTTTCTAGCAGCCTGAGTGGATTGAATGAACCATGTTTCAAAAAATTCTGTCTCTCTTACCACTGCAAAGGATGTTTTTCAATAAGATTCCCTGTGGCTGCTTTGCATTACAGATGTTTGAGTCATCAGTGAAAAGGCACAACTTAGAGTTGAAATCAAGTGCATAGGCCACTTTGTTCAGATGTCTCTTGGCTAAGCATTTCCATTAGGGTTTTCAGTACATTTCACTTTTCATGAAAAATACCATAAGCTATTTTTAGGTATTGTGAAAGCATCAACAACAGGCAGCACCACATATATGTTACCTTCCTATGTACTTATCTGTCATTATCTCGTAGGAAAGGCTTCACTATTTAAATGGTCATGGCAACTGAATATTGTCTCTACAGAGTCAGGGAAGTGTATTTCTTTTTAATATTCTGGCACAAAATAAATCATCATGAAAGAGATTTATGGCTTCATTTTGAGGCTGTTTTTGAAAATATGACCAGTGCTTTCACCTGATGAAAAGCCCTTTAACTGTGGTGGTGACAGGAAGCCTAGCTGTTTCTGTGTGCTGTACAGTGTAGAACCAGAGGAAGAGTCGTGTTTCAGAAAGCTGCCCATCATTGCAGATGAGTGTGACCAAGGCTTTCTAGGCATGGTACTTTAGTATAATGTTATTAATGCCAAGCTGCAGTCTGCGAAGGAGTTCATGGAGGTGCTATATCTCAGGGATGAATAATGCTTCCTGATGTGCAAGTGGAGTGTAATTCCTGCAAACTTTTAAAGAAGTTATAGGGAGCACTATACTTGGGCAGGGCTAATTTTGTTGACTTACTAGAGGAACAGAGAGTCGTGACAAGGCCAAGACTTCCATATCTGAGTGATCAGACTTGCTTTTAGGTAGGTATCTATGGGCTGGTCTAGACGACAGGGTTTTGTTAACACAAGTCAGCTGTGCATACTGGAGGTGAAGCTGTATACCCTGAAATGCTCCTCCAAGCAATGTAACTCCCCTGCTATTTCAACAACATAAAGCCATGTCAACAAGAGCTGCAAGGCTTATGTTGGTGTAGTTAAGACAATGCAGTGTCCGTGTAGACACTGCTTTCCTTACATTGACTGTTGGCTGTTATTTTTTGTCAATTTCATGTCTCTGCTGGAACTGTGAAATTGACAAGAAAGCTGAGCAACTGGAGCCCAGAAGCCTCCCCACTTCCCTGCAGAGCTGAGTTGCTGGACTTTGCTCTCAGCTGGGAGTGGGATGAGAAACCTGGGTGGCTTCCATTGGTTCCCACTGGAGAACAGGGAGGGGAACAACCCTGGGCAGCTTTCCTCGGCTCCCAGTGGGGAACAAGGAGTGGGAGAGGGCAGCCTGCTGGGAGTCAGGAAGCTTATGGGGAGGCCTGGCTCCCAACAAGGAGCTGCCAGGGGAGCTGAAAAGCCATTGCTCAGTTCCCCATAATGCCCATTTTAGATCAGAGGACATGCTCCTGATAAGGATATACACCACTGAAACAAGGAGTGTAATGTGGGCATCATCACTACAATAATTAAAGCAGTAGCTATAAGTCAAGCAAACATAGGTCAACTTATCTTTGTAGACAAGCCCTAAGATGGTAATTAGAGAGTCTTAAGTGGTGGTTTGCGTAGCCAAAAGCAGAATGGTGGCCTGACTATATATATTAGAAGGTTAAGTCAGGGACTGTCTTCTATTATGTACTTGTACAGTATCCAAATAGAGCTGGGCAGATAACTAATTTCTTTTGATTCACTGGCAATTCCAGAATAAAATAAATATTTTCAGGACAACCTGATTTTTTTTTTCCCCAAATCAAAAAGTTTTTTTAAAAAAATAATTTTGAACAGTGACAGGGTGGCTTGCTCTATTAAAAGGCGGGGGGGGGGGGCATCCAATTCTAATTACTAAGGAGGAATACCTGAGGGAACAAGACAACAGAGTAGCAGGAAGTTGACGTAGTCAATGCTGAGGAAGTTGCAAGAAGTATGGTGAAGGAAAGGACTGCCAGTGATAGGAGGTCTGGCAGTAGCCTTGAAGAAAATACCCCAAATGTAGAGACTAAAGTCAGCAGGGTAATTGCCTAATGATATTTACACTTTGGTTTATTGTTTTTGGAAAAAAATAAAGCCCCGCCAGAAGGGCCTGCAAGACTGATTGGTGTGAAGTATAGTTGGGCAGCCCTAAAGAGGGGAGTGATGGATGGAATAGGAACTGTAGAGTCACCTCAGGTCATGAGAGGTATCCTGGAGGAGGCTACCCTTCGAGATAAGTCAAACAAATCATTTTGGAGAAACCCAGCAAAAACATATCATTTTATTTTCAAGTATTCTTTAAAGTTTTCTTTAAATTTATTTTTAATAAAACTGAAGGAAATTTCTATATAGAAAAGTCAATGTAATTTTTTTTTAATGGTGTGATGTAAAAAGTCCGATCAAAATATTTTGACTTTTTAGGAATTTAATTTTGTTTCTTTTTTTCAACCCCAACAATTTGACAAAAGTGACACCAATATGCAAATCATTTTGGTGTCACCAAACGTGCATATTTTTGCCAAACAGGAACTGCAGAGGAAAAATGTCTCCTAGTTCTATATTCAAATTGAGCCTCAGTCCTGACTGGCACATCTAGGGATTATAAATAAAAAGTAATGAATGACAAAGTGGGGAAAATGAGCCCACAGAATCAGGTTTTCATCTACCCCTGATATGTGCTGATGCAAGGGAAACTGTTTCTCCATTCTGAGTTAATTTCTCCTTCTCCATTCTGAGTTAATTTCTCTGTTGACCCAGAGCCTCTTTCTCCCAGACACATGCATTACTTTAGGAGCTGGGAGGGAGGTGGTGTAGGAATACATATTCTGCTTCTATACCAGTGGAATCTTGTAGCATTTATGAAACAATATGACGCAGATATGCGTATTTTAAATAAACTTATGTGAGAAAGAGAAATGCACAGGTTAGAATCCAGAATAAGAACTTTGTCTATCCACCACTTCAGTGTTTTTCATTTGTTGAAACCCCAGAAAAGATTTGGTCATTACATTTTCAGCTTTAATTACAGAGAATATAAAGTGGCCATAATACTCCCATTTTGCATGTGTTGCTGGCATGACACATACAAATGTTTCTGAATGAAACAAATAGCACAAAGCCAAAATATCCTTGCATCAATTTTGTGGCAATAATAGGCTGACTATTTGGGAGAAAAATAAAAATAATTTTCTATTAATTGTGAAGGCAAATTCTAAACAAATTGGTCTGGAGAATGAAAGATATATTGAAAATTAAACAATGAAAAAATGTTAGATGGACAGGGTAAGTAATCCAGAAGCTGGGAAATCATGAGGCTTGTAAAATGACTAAATGCAAAAGGGAGGTTTCAATGAGTTTTATCTGAGTAATTTGGTTTCTCTTAGTATTTTTGGTACCACACACACAAAGGTGGTTTTGCTGGCATATGGAATGTTAGTTGTCTGAGAATAAGGGACTTGAGTTAAGTGCTTGTCTTTCTTTTCCCTCTCTAGGATGACTTTATCTTTAATGACTTGGAAGATGCTCAAACTATATGTGGCTTTTAATATTTATTTTTGTGTTTCCGTGCCTGAACATGATTTAATTCCTTTTCAGATTGAATCTTGTCCTTTAGTGTGTCCAGTACTATATCTGTTAAAAATTTCACCTTCAAACATGATACAATCAACAGTGGTCAGAAATAGTGCCATGAAGAGGACAGAAATTCCATTTTGCAAAGGATTTTAAAATATGACTTTGTTCCAAATTGAATGAAAACCACACATATTGAAAATCTCACTGAAGGAAAATTCCAAACGAAAATTTTTCCAGGTTGGTCAAAACATATTGTTTAAATTCTGACTCTTTTTTTCTATCATATTGTAGTATATAAGAAAATACAAAGTTTAAAAAAGCAAGTAAAAAAGTTAATACAATATGAAATATTAATGTTAAAATATTAAAATGTTAATATTAATATTAAAATGTTTAGTTCCTTAAATGGATACCTTAATTTTGTGAAGCATTTTGGTTTTAACACAACTGAATATTCCTATTGAGACTTTGTCTTCATTAGCACTTATGACAGCCAAACTTTTGTCTCTCAGGGTGTTAAAAACACAGCCCTGAATGACACAATTTTTGCTGGCATAAGCACTTGTTTAATCATGTTATGTCGATGGGTGAGAGCTCGCCTGCTGACATAATAAAACCATCTAAATGAGCAGTGGTAGCTAGGTCAGTAAGAGAGTCTCTCCCACTGAAATAGCACTGTTCACACACATGTTTGTGGGCAAAATTTGTCACTCAGAAGTGTGTTTTCCCCTCCCTTCCTCCCGTCCTGAGTGACAAAAGTTCAGTTGGACTAATCCTACTGTAGAGAAGGCCTGAATGTGCTGCAGTGCAGTTCCTCTGACCAGCTCTAATCAGAAGACTATCCTTATAGAGCTAATCTAAAACTTTTTCAGCTCTCTAGACAACCAGTTCACCACCATCATCTGATTAGGGAAGTAGAATAGTCTAGTGGATAAGTCGCTGTGCTAAGACTCAAGAGAGCTGAATCAGCTACAGAATTCCTGTCTGAACTTGGACAAATTAATTAATCTACCTGTGTCTTAGGCTATGTACACACGAGCATACTTGTCCTGCAATAAGTTATTGCGGGACAAGGAAAGCGCTATAAATATAGCGCTTTCTCGCGCACACACGTGCACTTTCTTTCGCAAAGGAGCATTCACACCGTGAATGCTCCTTTGCGAAAGAAGAGCAGTGCATGGTGGGCACCTGTCCCACCATGCACTGCCCACAGCCAGCCCCCTAACCCAGCTGCAGGGCTTCCGG
>ML685780.1:7896048-8108971 GCA_007922175.1 Pelusios castaneus
CCCATTAATTTTATGATGGTGGAATAGAATGCTGATAAGATTCTATTTTGTCCAACATACCCAGAAAGGAGTTACCATTTTGGGAAGTGGCGGGGATGTTAGTAGTACCCTTGGCTATGTCTACACTAGAAAAAATTAGGTCAAATTTGTTAAGTCGACTTAATACGGTCGACTTTAAGTCGACTCCAAGCTGTCATTAAGTTGACTTAACAAAGTGGACTTAACTGCCCTTAAGTTGACTTAATAAAATCGACTTAAGGGTTACTCCCCATCCACATCATCCTTAAGTTGACTTATGGAGTCGACTTAAGGCTTAAGTCGACCTAATGGGCGGTTCTTATTAGGTCGACTTAATGAAAGTCTGGTGTAGACAGGGAGTAATTTAGGTCAACTTAAGGGTCCTTTAAGTCGACCTAGATTTCTAGTGTAGACATACCCCTGGAGTGCTATACTGATTGATTTACTTTGTCCCCTGATATTACTCAGCTGGGAACACAAAGCTACTAAGATAGCACCTGATACTGTGAGGTGCTAGATGTCACAACAATCAAAGAAGTTTTCATGTATCTTTTTTCAAATTCCAAAGTGTTTTGGGTTTTTTTACACCATTTATAGCATTATGTGCCTTTTACCTTTGATATGTGTGGTTCATTAGTACAACAAGGATTTGGGGGAAATGGCCTCTCTTCATCAGAATAAATATAGTGACATGCAAAAAAGCTTTTGATTATTTGTTGTTCATTATGCTTCTAATGACTAAGGATACATCAACTAAATCAGAAAACGGAAACAATACCACCTATCAACTCTCTACTGCAAAAAATGAATGGCAAAATATTCTAAGTGACTAGTTTTCAAAGAACCCATAACCTTAAAGTTACTTGTCCAAATTGATCCTTAATTGATCCTTTAGGATCGCTTGATAAGGGGGCAGGACTTTTAAAAGCCAGCTCCTAAGCAACCAGGGGAACCAGTGAATAGGGGCAGCTAACTGGAGTTTTATGAAGGACGTCTTCAGGTGAAGGAGGAGGAGCAACTATGTGATCATTGGGGTGAGTTTAGTTTTGTTTGTTTTTTATTGTGTGCTGGCTTGCTTGTTGTGTGTGTGCTTGGTTGAAAAAGTATAGTGTAGTCTAGTGTGGGGGGCTATGTGCTAAGCCAAATGGCCTGCAAGGCAAGGCTGAGAGCTTGCTAACAAGTCTCTAGCTCTTTCAGGATCCCTTGACAAGGAGGTAGGGCTAACTCAGAGAGAACAGAGTTTTAAAAAGCCAGCTCCTAAGTGACCAGCTAAGTTAGCAAACAGAGGAATTTTGAGAGTGCAGGAGGCAGATACATCTACCAAACATTCTTTAAATTTAGACCAATAAAACCCTTCCCACCCCCCACCCTCAATTTCTCTTCTGCCCCTCAAAAAAAAAAAAATCTTCTGAAAGAGTAAAATGCATGTTAGCAGAAATCCAGTACCAGCATCAGTCTGTCTAATTTACTATGCTTAATGTGGCATGTGAGAAGATGGTGTATGTGTATATACATGCAAGCAACTCATGGTCCTCAGAGACACAGTATAGGTTCTTGAACCCAGAGTGGCTGAACTGGAGGAGCTAAGGGAGACACAGTGGTACTTATATGACACTTTCCAGGACACAGTAGAATGGTCCTTCTCACGGTGTGGCAGCCTCTGTCCTGTTGAGGAGGAGGATTGTCCCAGGGAAAAAGAATATCAACCTGGAGTGAAGGGACACAATCCCATAGTTAGGACTTTCTTCCAGAGGATGTCATGGTTTCCTCACATTGAGGAAACCACTGTTAGGGAGGAAATCAAAGGTACCAGGAAAAGCTGGGTAATAATAATGTATGATTCAAGAATTAGAAATCCAGATAGTTGTGTTTATGATGATCAGGAGAACAAAGTAAATTGCCTGCTGGGTGTGAAGTTTGCATATCTCACGAGACATCTAGACAGACTTATGTGCAGAGTTGGGAAGGAGCTGGTGGTAATAGCACATGTAGAGACCTAGAGGAAAGTATGAGAAAGCTCCTGGAGGCCAAATTTAGATGGCTAGGTAAGAGATTAAAATCTAGAATCTCACTGATAGCATTCTCTGAAATGCTTCCAGTTCCACATACAATGGACAAGCAGAACTGCAGGATCTCAGTGTGTAAATGAGACAATGGTGGGGGGGTGGGGGGACGGGTTTATTAGGAACTAGGGAACAATTTGGGAAAGGGGGAATCTATCTATTTCCTAAGCCAAAATGGAATCAGACTTCTGGTATGTAAAACTAAAAAGGTTGTAGAGGAGTGTTTTAATCTAAGGGCTGGGGGAAAGCTGCTATGTGTGGAGGAGCACTTGGTGGGGGGGAGAGAGGGGGCATCCATTAGGGATGAATTTATTAAAGGAAGAACTATCTATCTTAGTAAAGAGGATAGAAAGGAAAATAAAGTATAGGTAGAGGCTGGAGAGGAACAGTCAAACATACAAGAATCCCAATTAAATACAACACATGGAGACAAGCAACTGAATATTGACAAAATGTACAAGTGCTTACATACAAATTTTAGAAGTCTAAATGCTAAGATGACTGAACTAGAATATCTGACACTAAATGAGGATTTTAATATAATAGGCATCCCAGAAACTTGGTAACAGCAGTAGGAACGTACTAAGGTCCACCTTACTGGGATGGTGACACTGACTGTGAAATGCTCAGGGAGATTAGAGAGGTTACAAAGGCAGGAAACACAATACATTTCTAAATACATTCAATGATTTATTGATTCTTTATTGATTTTTATCCTGAAATTTACAAGGGAAGAGGCATTCTTTTATTTAATCCTAAATGGAACACAACATTTGGTACAAGAGGTGAATATAGATGAACCATAGCATAATTAAATTTAACATCCTGATATTGGGAAAAATACTAGAGAAACCCTCCTCAGTCATTTTACTTAAACAAACAAACAAAAAACCCTCCACACATACAAAAATGAGGAATCCACTTAAATGGAAATTAAAAGGAAGTCACAAGAGTGAAATTCCTGCAAACTGTATGAAGAACATTTAAAAACAATAGAATAGATGCTCAGACTAAATATATACCTAAAATTAAAAATAAAAATACAGTCAGAGGACCAAAACATGCTTCCATAGCAAAACAAGGAAACAGGTAAATTATATACTGAGAGCTTGGCTGTTCAGATTCATAAATTATCTGGAAAAAAAAGCAAATAGTGATATTGGATATGATACAAAATACTTTTAAAAAAGTTAAATCCAATGCAGACTGCAGAGTTACAAAGGGATCTTACAAAATAGGATGACTGGACAACCTAATAGTAGATGAAAGTTGATGTTGATCAGAGCAAAATAAAGCACATTGGGGGGGGGGGGGGGAAATCTCTACTATACATACAAAATGATGGGATTCAAAATTAAAATATCTTACGAAAAATATCTTGGAGTTATTTGGATCATTCCCTGGGAAGATTCACTCAATGTTGAACAGCATTTTAAAAGTTTAAAGAATGTTGGGAACCATTTGGAAAAGGATAAATAATAAGACAGAAAATTTCATAATGCCTGCCTCATTCTCCATGGTGCACATACACTTTGAATACTGCATGCAGTTCTGATCACCTTACCTAAAAAAAGGATATATTAGAATGGGAAAGGATGCAGAGAAGGGCAACAAAAAAAAATTAGGGATATGGAACAACTTCCATAAAATAAGTTAAAAAGACTAGGATTGCTCAGCTTAGAAAAGAGAGAACTAAAGAGAGATATGACAGAGGTCAATAAAATCGTGAATGGTGTGGAGAAAGTGAACAGGGAAGTGTTATTTATCCCTTCACATAATACAAGAACTGGGGACCATCCCTCTAAATAGGCAGCAGTTAAAAAGGAAATCATTTTCAGACACTGGACAGCCAACCTGTGGAACTTGTAGGATATTGTGAAGACCAAATGTATAACTGATTTAAAAATATAGATAAGATCATGGAGGATAAGGCCGTCAATGGGTGTTAGTCAAAATGTCTGGGACATAGAAACGTGCTCTGGGTGTCCCTAAACCTCCATCTACAGAAGCTGGTACTAGACAATGTGGGGTGGATCCCTCAGAATTATCCTTTTCTATTTATTCCCTCTGAAGTATCTGATACAGGGCACTGTCAGACAAGGGATATTGGGCTAGATGTAACACTGGTATGACCCTGTATGATTTTTCTTATGTTCTTACTCATTGAATACTTATGAAAACTGAATATCTATTTGGAGACCAACAGAGTGATGCCTGAAAACACTGCAAGTTAATAATACCTAAGGAATATGCCTTCTTGAGAATTAGGGAGGGGAATTTTTTGTAGGGTCAGAGGTCTGTTGGGGGTTGGTTAAGTGGAAGGTTAAAAAAACCTTTTGTAGTGGGAGTAGAGATGGCAGTGTCTGGTGTATGTGAGAAGAGGAAAGGGCAGTGCTCAGTCCCTTTGAAAATTAGATCTTTAATGCCAAGTCCAGCTGAAGACAGTGGGATTTCTACATGTTCATCTTCTTGAAAAATTAATCCCTAATAGTTTAGGTGAGTTCAAATGGGATTTGGGTAAAGCATCTCCCATTCCCCCCCCCCCCTCTTTTTTGGCATATGTATTCAGATCCATTGCAGTTTGTCAGATACCAATTTTCTATGTTCATGTTCAGCAGAAATAAAATAGTCAGAAATATGCATCATTCAGAAATAAGCAATCCCCTCCCCTGAGGAGGTGCCAACCATTAACATGGCCCCAAAGGATTGATTGGTCTTAATGTATTATTTTAATGTACAATTATCAACCCACTAACCATCAAAAAAGAAAAATAGATCTAAAATTGTTGTAGAATTTATCGATCCATAGACTTCTCCAGGCTCTTTCTTCTTCAGCTTTTACATGAATTTTGCGTTGTCTTGCTAAACACTCCAGGCAGTGGATCAAAATTATATAATTAAGACTAACAGTAGGCCTAATTCTGTATTTTGACAAAATTACACTTTGATCCTTTTGAGGCAAACAAGCAGTGTTTATATTAAAGATCTTATGGCACTGTTTAAAATTGGTCTATTTGCAACAGGTCAGTAGAATATCCTTTACACACACAATTTCCTCTCAAGTAGTGATATAAAAATGATAAAATGATTGCAAAAAGTGATTTCTTTCATATAGTTAAACAAGTTTGGCATCTTTTTGTAAAGATTAGGTCAAGCCACATAAAATACAAGAAATTCTGATTAAAATATTTTTTGCCCAAGCAGAGTGAATTCAAGGATGTATGCTGTAAATCAAACTACATGCTGAAAGCAAGGACGTTAAGAATTCACTTTGTATTGCTTTGCTGTACTTCTTACCTTTAAAAATAGTAATCAGTCTGAACAAAGCACTTTTAACACTGATAAATCTCTAAGTCTCCTGATTAAAATGGTTTTCTGTTATTTACCATTCCCTGTTTGCCAGTAATGCTAAAGTCAAGAAGACCGAGCTATGTGAATAGGTACAGAAATCTTGCACTGAATTTTCTCCTTCCTCCATAGGTTAGAGTCCAATTAAGCAAAGCCTATGACTCACTTTAAACACATGGTTACTTCCCATTTCCTACAACTCTCACGTGGTTGTCTGTGTGGTTTTTCTCCAGAAAGCTCCAGGTGCTGAAGCTGTAGGACTGTGAGAATCTGAGTTTCCACTTGAAAACAAAGATAACTTTATGGCCTTCATGACTATAGAGAAAAGCTTGGAAACACAAATCTTTAAGGCTCAAAAATGGAAGAGAAATAATATCCCAAATTCATTATTAATTTTAATCTCATTCTTTAAAGCAATCTCACAGGTTTTTTGTTTGTTTGTTTTTTTAATCTATGGGATTGCCAGTACTACAAATGCCAACATTAACATAACAGAGTCCAAACTGGTATGGACAGTGAGCTGGTTTCTCTCCTGTTTTGTGTACATTTATCTATAGGGAACCATTCTGATTAGTGAGGTTTGAGCACAGTTACTAGATTAGGCCCTGTAGTTAAGTGAAGTTAATTAGGTTGTCCATTGTTCTGGGGACTAGGCATCTGGACCCTTGGTTTGGGGCTGCAGTACGCATGGGCAGAAGCAGAAACATAGGTACAAAGGCTGATGTGCGTATGTGTTGGTTGCTTTCCTGCCTACTACATACTGTTCCTTGTTCCTGTTCTTGTTTGTTTCCTGGTCTTTGAACTCAGTATTCCAATTCCTGTTACTCTGTATATGCGGGGGTAGGTGGGTGTACCTAGCACTGGGGGTGTGAAAAGTTACTCCGGTCCTGCTGCTACATACCTGCCATTTGGTCTGTTATGTTTCATGCAGACTGTTGCTGAAATAACTCATTCATGGTTATTAAACTTTAATTCCTTGCATTTTAGGATTACTCTTCTGTGGTCCTTCAGAGCATAACATTATGGTGATGAGTGCTTCTACTCTGCAACTCATGCTGCATGGACATTCTTTAGCTATTGACTGGCAATACTTTATTCAGAATTTTTAGAACTATTTGCAGATCCTATTACTTCTCATGCTGCTAGGTTACCCTTGCTCATAGACCTGCTTAGCTCTTAATGGCATGGGCTATGTCTACACTGGGGAATTTAGGTCGACTTAAATATGTTGACTTTAAGTCGACTTTAAGTCGACCTTATTAAGTTGACTTAGAGAGTCCACACAGCACTCCTAAGTTGACTTAAATTGGGCCTTACTAACTCAACTTAAAGATCTATACTAGACTCTCTATCTACTAGTTCGGTCCAGGGAGAGCCAGCTCTGCACGGTGCTGGCTCTCCCAGGGTCAGCAAGCCTCTGAGCAGTCTGGGGGAGAAGGGTGTTTGGAGCTCCCTTGTGCCCAGGACCACTCGGCTCCCTTCTGCTCGGGACTTCTCAGGTCCCGGGCAGAAGGGAACCCTTCTAGTCAGGACCCGAGTGGTCCCAGCCAGGAGGAAGAGCTGGAGACCATACTCCAGCTGCCGGCTGCTGAGCAACTGGAGTGCGGGTCCCAGGATCCGCGCTCCAGCTGCCAGCTGGGAGAAGGGACCACGGGGCTTCCTTCTTGCTTGGACCTGAGCGGTCCCAGAGAGAAGGAAGCTCCCTAAGTTGACTTAGGGTTTCCACACAGCTTGTCGACTTAAAAAGTCAACTTAAGTTTCAAAGTTGACTTTATAGGAGGTTTTATAAAGTCGACTTTGAATTTCATTAAGTCGACTTAAACAGCAGCTTAAGTCGACTTAAGGAAATGCCAGTGTGGACACAGAGTAAATTAAGTTGACTTAATTTACTAGTGTAGACACAACCATAGATATTTATGATAGAGTCGAAGACTTGTTTTGATGTTCCCATGCAACTTCTCAATGAATGTTTTGTGACTGGAGATTCTGTTCTGCTAAAGAGGGAAAAAAAAATGGAAGCTTTCCAAAAGCCCCCTACCCTCCTCCCTCCGCCCCCTTCCCCCCTCCCCCACCCAACAACAGCTACCACCATATATAAATTTTGTTGTGGTTGGTTGGCCCAGGACTATGAATTTGGAGACATTATGAGGATCATGCTCAAGGATATTTTTGTAATTGCTTTAGCCATTGACCACCTGGGTCAATTATTGGCTTAGGGTGCTAGAATTCTAACCTTTGATTTTGCAGTTGCTAAGAGTGAGACATTTGTGGAAGCTTGGCTAAAAGGGGTTCTATGTCTGTTTGCTGTTACCTTTGTGTTTACACTTAAATTGTAAACTGCTCCTATTGCTTCCATTTTTTCAGAGTAATATGAGGTTATCTACCCAGACTCAATTGCCTTGGCAGTAGAAGTTGCCAGATTCCCACTGTTTCTGCTGCAGTAGTATGAATCACTTGGCCAATTTTCCTGCCTGCCCAGATAGAACTGATATGTGTTAGTCTTTCAGGAAAGAGAAGCATCTTGGACATGATTATGATGGCTGGAATAAAAGGAGATAACCGAAGAACCATTTAGAGACATCATCATTTAATTAGTGGTGATGGCTTTCTGTGTACAGTATATGCAGTTGGATTCAAATGCTAATTCCTTTCCACTAGTTCACATCATACTTCCTATACCTGTGAACAGGATCTGAGCAGAATGACAAAGCATGAAAGTTAAAGGTATCATTCAGGAGGCTGATGTGCCTATGGATTGGAACTCATCCACTGTGATCATATAGAAGAAGAATGGTAACATTTCATTGTGCATAGTTTTTTAATAAATATAAATATAATATTAATATAAATAAATAAATAAAACACTTCATAAATATGTGAAAAGTGAACAGATTCAATTGCCAGCTGTAGGAGTCTAGTGCCAGGGACCTATCTACAGGGTGCCTCTTGGTGGTGTTACTGGGGAATGTAGCTCAGGTAGTCCCTCTGCTGGTGGTCTTTGCTCCACCTCTCACGCCGACTCTTCTCTCGAGTCACCTTCTGGGATCTCAGCCCTTCAGCCGAGTCCCTTAAGTCTACCTCTTCCGGGCTACAGTATGACTCTTCTCCCCCTTGGTCCTGGCCACTAACAACCCTGGCTGGGAAGACCTGTTGGCCACTATGTTAAAATAGTCTCTGGCCTGAGCCTGTGTCACTCCTGGCACCCATGCCACTCTCAGCACTCTGGGGGAGCAGGGAGGGACCTGGACCTGTCGTCATCTCCAGACCTTGGCCCAGGGACCCTAAGCACCTCCACTGAGGCTTCTGCCTCCTCCTGCCTCTTCAACAGTCCAACAGTTCTCTGGACCACTTTCCCCGCAGCCCCAGTCTCACACCACTCCTCACCACCCTGGAGCCCAGCCACTGACCCTCTGGCCCCTTGCCTGAACCTCTGCTCCAGCCACAGCTACTTTCTCAGCTCTCTCTCCCCCACTCCCATTTCAATGGGCAGGACTTGTGAGGGGCTAGTAGAATATGATTAACACCAAAGCACTTTCTGTTCTTCAGGGTTCTAATTATTGCTTTTAGTGCTGCCTGTCATACTTCAGAAGGAAAAAAAGATCTTAATCAAATTGATATTTTACTAAAGTTCAATGGCCTGATTTCAATGGATTAAGGAATGGGTTTCTAGCTGTGATTACCCTCTGGCTGAACTGATGGCAGGTCCTCTTCTGACAACTTGTGCCAATGCTATCTTGCACAAAGCATTTTGGTTACTAGCCTGCAGAAGCAGCAGGTGGTTGTTGTCTTTTTCTGCCAGAACCCAATGACTGCAACAGCGTGCAACTGTCACGCTGAAGCACATATAGAATAAAGAGGAGCACTTTCTTTCCAAAAGCCAAATTGTCAAGTATTATTTGGTTCGGAAGTCTATTCCTGCATATGAGAGCCAGCTCTGGACTGAGGGATGCACCTGCAATGTGCAAAGAGCCAACTGATATGAAGATATGAACAAAGGAATGTTTTCCCATTTAAATATATTTTGGCAAATGAAATCTGTTGGGTTTTTTTCTCATTAAAAGTCACTTGCAAAAAGGCACGTTCTCACAATGATTGATGTTGAGTTTAGCAACTCAAAAGCATTTCATTTTCTTTTGCCTCAGTAATGAAATTGCTTCCAACAAACAGAAGAGGAGGCATGTGAAAATGAGTAAAAAGCTAGGAAACCAAGAAGACCAGGTCATCATAATTTGGAGTAATTGTGCCATGAGGCTCAAGAAAATAATAGTTAGGCCACTTTCTATTAGCATTCTTCTCTCATTCCCATTCCCTTGGAATGTGTTAATAAATAATTGCCTATGTTTACTCTGACATGCTTGGAATTTAGATGACAGGCAGCAAACAATGTCTATATCAGGGGTAGGCAACCCCCACACATGTGCTGATAGCGGCACGGGAACCCATTCAGAGCGGCACATGGTACCGTCTGCGGCACCACAGAAATTGCTGCTCCTACCACTGAAAGCCACTCCAGAAGGCTTCTTTTGGGGGTGGCTGGGGCACCAGGGGTCCCTGCCATGTCCGTGCTCCAGGCATGCTGCAGAAAGAAACCACCCAGAGCAGATCCTCTCCAGCTGTGGCCGCCACCAAATTTTCAGATGGCCACTGCTCTTTTTCGGTGAAGAGAGGCACCAGCTGAGGTTCAGGGAGGAGGGGCCAGCCAGGGATTGGCAAAGGTTGCCAACCCCTGGTCTATATCATAGATTGCAACTCTAGCAATTTTCTTTGTAATTGATTTTTTTCTTTTAAAAAAGGCACAAAATCTATAACTATTAGGGTGTAAATTATAGTTTGCATTAAATACTACTTAACCCATTCAATACCAAACCCAAGTACCTTCACCATTTTAAGAATGAAGACTTTTTTTAATGGTCCCTACAGAATTAGGCTTGATTGGAAACCTCAGCTCCAAATACCCTTTAATTTTTTAACTTCAAATCCAGATCTAGGCTGACTATAATCTATGCTTTCAATCCAGCAAAACAATTCAGTATCTACTTAATTTTAATCACATGAATAGTCCAATATAACCACTTTGCAAGAGCAGGTTTATAATGAGCCAAATGAAACCCCAGATCTAAACACATCTAATAATTTGTGAAAGTTTGAATCTGTGTTGGATGTTAAATAAACAGACAGGTCATCCCAGAGGTGGATTGGGTCATACATTACTTTTTATTGCCTACTTGTTCACTTCAACATCTCAAGTGAGCAAGGAGGTTCTGCATTACACTTCTTTTATCCAAAACAGTATGGAAATACATACATGACTGACAACTTTCCTTGGACCCTTAGGCTCTGTCTACACTGGCAATTTAATTCGACTTAAAGAGGCTTAAATTGACTTAAATTAAGCCATGTCCACACTAGACTTTCATTAAGTCGACATAAGAAATTCCTTAAGTCGACTTAATGAAAGCTTAAGTCAACTTTGTTACTACCACTCATTAAATCAACTTAACCCTTAAGTCGACTTCTTACATCGACTTAAGGATGGTGTGGACATGCAGTAACCCTTAAGTTGACTTTATTAAGTCAATTTAAGGGTGGTTATGTCGACTTAACAAAGTGGACTAAGTTGACTTTAATAAGGTCAACTTTACAAAGTCAACCTTATTAAAGTTGTCTTAACGAAGTGGACTTAACTTTTCTAGGGTAAACATAGCCTTAGATAATTATATTAATACATATACAATGAATACTGATGATTATAAGGTGCATGCAATTATCCCCACCCCTGTTTACTGCTTACAGGTTTTACATACATTATGCAGGCACTTTACCTCCAAACTCATTATTTTTTACAGAATAATGACTTTACATTCCTTAAGAGGACATGATACCAGGGAGGGAAAAGGAGGAAAGGAGATAACGCTGCTTTTCCATTAAAGATCTAAGACAGGACAGTCCTGGCTACATTCCTTACCCAGATGGTCAGGATAAAAGGCAAAGAAGGGGAGATGATATACTTCAACTCTAATCCGATACCACTTACAAAGATATATGATTTGTCTGAAGAGAGACCCCGTTACCATAGAGATCTGTGGCTCAGACCTGGCTGGTTCTCTAAAACTAAGTTTAGTTCTCCTACAATCTGGATACAAACTTCAGGGCTCTGTTTCATCTTTCATTCTTGAATATTTAGATAGGGATTTGCCAATCTGTGTGTGTTTCTCATTCAGATCAGTACTGATGCCTGAAGTGCTAAATTGCTATGGGAAATGCACATGGGTATTCCTGAAAGAAGTTCTGAGATCTTCCAGGTTACATCTGCAGCTCTTAAGATACTTTTTGGTTAATTCAGATAAATATTGGACCTGAGTATCAATTTTTTTCAGCTTTCCCCATCACTAATTGAAAACTAATGTGACTGTAATATTCCATTCTACATATATTCTTAAATTGCTGTCATAACTATAGTATCTGAGCACCTTCCAATAGTACATTAAGTGATGGAACTAACATCTGTCATGTGTGGTTTGTTCTTTAGTTCATTCTTTCCAAGGAGGGAAAAGTATGTGTGCATGTAAAGTGTTTTGTTGCATAGGATTTGGGGATTTAACTGTTGAATGCTTTAAATGTACATGTGTTTCTCTTGCACTTGAAGCAAAAGAAAGTGAGTTCTGTGATTGTCCTTAGTTCCTGTGGGAGTTAATACCACAGTCATGGAATGACCTCTAGGTAAGCTCTGTCTTCTGTACAGACAAGCTTAACCAAAAGTTCTGTTGTATCTGAAGAGCAAGGTAGTCAGCCACAGTCTTTATCCCAGAGCTTTATGAATTCTTTTAGATATCTTGGGCCCAGGCCATTGAGCTTGATTCTATATTCTTTATAATATATCTTTTGAAATGACCTGGATTAAATAATTTAGTGTTTTATTGGGTTGATCCTTGTAACTTAAGCTCTTGCTGAAGCAATGGGAGCATAGGGTGCAGAATTTTAATCTCTCTCTGTTTGTTTGTTTTTAGAGAGAAACTGTTTTCTTACCTTTTGAGACTATTATAGTGGTTTTGGTTCTGAGTCTTTTATTAAACTGGAGTAAGCTCCACTGAAGTCAACTGAGTTATAATGGTATATAATTGGTGTTAAAGGAAAAAAGTGTCTCAGTATATGTTCCTTATGTGGCTCTAGGGTCCTCAGATGATGGACTTCAATATAGCTTTCAAATTAAAATTAATGGAGGATGTGGCCACTCACTCTGTATTCCTCTTGCTTTATAATACCCATATTTTAAACATAGCATCTGTAAGTATTTATTTGCAAGCACCTATTTAAGAGTGATTTAAAGAAAGCTCATGCTGGAATACAGAAAACAGTTGGATTCTTACACTGGCATTAATTTATTTATTAAAATGCCAGAAGACCTGACTTTCATTTAAAAAGCACACAATATAAGTCTTCCTTCATTCAAATCAAAAGTTATTTTTTGAATGGGAGGTTTTCAAAAATAGAAATAGGAGTTGGGTACCCAAGTTTAGGTGACTTTCAATAGAAGTTGAGAATTACTACCTTTGAAAATCAGTCTGTGTTACTAGCCCTAAATTGGGAGCTATATTTTGAGATTATTAACCCAACCAATTGCAATGAGCTACAATACTAGTTTTATTGAAATTAAGTGGAAGAAACTATCTGATCTATTGAAAATGTTTGGTATAAGAAACGGAACATCCTTTTAAAAAACATGTCCTGACAATGCAAAATGAACTGAAAGAGTAACTCCTCAAAATGGTCTGCTACTATAGATGTGGTGTCTTGCATTATATCAGGCAACATTCATCATTGAGCTGCTCCAGTTGTATGCTGGTGTAGATATATCAATTTCAGCAGTTACAGTACCACAACAGTGGAATAACACAGTGGTGAATGAGGCTTAGTGGTTTTGTTGTCTGAATAAGTAATTGCTCACCCAACTGGAGTCTTGACACAAACACGGGGCTAAATCCTTAGCTGGTATAAATCACCATAGGTCTGTTGACTTTAATGATGCTATGCCAGTTGAGATTTTAGCCCAAAGTGTACATCTCATGAGGATAACCCACAAATAAGAATTTAAAATAAATTAAGGAATTAGATTTGGAAAGGACAGACAACAACAAAAAGAAACAGCGGTTAGGATGACAAAGTTGCTCAAGAAAAGAATAACTACGGCTCGTTAGTTTTTTAAAGAGTGTCCTTTCGTAAAGCCTAAAAAGGAAATCTCTACTTGGGCATGTCTTAAACCACACATCTGACTAATGTATTCTAGAATTCAATGCAATGGAGTACAGCCAGTTAGTTACCATGTAAAGCTGTTGAAGCTTTCATTAATTTTTATGATTTGACACGTCTGTTTAATGCAAAAGAGCTTTTTATTAACCGGCACCCACCAAGAAATCTGTGCAAACCCTTAAGCTCTTTCTTATAAAGATGATGAAGTTTTTTTTTTTATACAGGTTATTATAAAGTATAACAAAATGGTTTTAAATAAATCACCTTATTAATTGATTAAAAGTCACTGGATTTCATAGTCTCTCTGTAATGTTAATATTTTCATCAGTCAGAACTATTGGAGTTTTATATTTCAGTCAACTTAAGGGCGGGCATTAGAAACATAAAAGGAAATCTTTCTTTTTGTGTAAGTGTATGGGAGCAGGATTTAAAAAAAATATGAAGAGGATTATTAAAAAAAAAGTAATTTATCAAGAGCTAAAAGTAAGTGATTCTGACTAAATTTTTTTTTTGAAGGATAGATCTTAGTTATTAAGGCGAAATCCATATATTTATACCCAACAAGGAAGTATGTTTCTAACTAATTCTTATTTCCCCATTTTTGCAATTCTGGTGATAACTATTTTTATGCTCAGGTTAGAAGGACATCTGCAAGATTCTCTAAGTCGAGGATTTAGGGCAATTTTCTTTTTTAACTAGAGCTCACAGTGGACCAGATCCTGAAATGAAGTGCTGCTGCATTGATCTACTGCACCAGAGGATTCTGGGCTAGGGCTGGCATATATTCATGGCCCCAATTTAGTGAGGTGATTAAGCACATTCCTAATTTTAAGCATCTTGCTGAATTGGGGTCCAAGGATTACTCCACTGTAGGGGAATCCTCTGGTGGATTTAAAAACAGAGACTCCACCCCAGTCTTCTGGTGGTTGAGAGCACATGGACAGAGGAAAGTATGTGTGAACCCATGTCCCCCCTGCAGCACCAACTGTTGGTTGTGGTTTTAGGCCCTTGGAGCTGATAGCCACCAGCATTAATCAGAGCAATCCTCCGACTTCTCTTATACAGCATATGGGAACTACAACTGCACAGACTCCCCAGGATCAAGGGAGTGAAAAAGTGAGTTTAAACCACCTTTGTACATCCATCTCCTGTGTCTGCCAAGCCTTACCATCTGGTCCAGTGCTAACACTGGAACTAAACTGGTAGCACATATTGAGCTCTGATTGTCCTTTTTTAGTTTATTTTATATGTCTACCTTTTACGTGCAGTGTGCTTCTAATATTAACATGCACATGTCAGCAATCTTTATTTCCTTATTACAAAGTTGTCTTCACCAGACTTGGTACGTTGAGGTCAGGTAATTATTGATTCTCTGACCCCATTTCTCATTGGCTATGTCTACACTTACAAAAGTTAGTTCGAATTAGTTAATTCGAACTAACTAATTTGAACTAATTTTAGTTAGTTTGAATTAACTTAATTTGAACTAGCATGGTCCCACTAGAATGCTAGTTCGAACTAAGCAAGTGCCATGCATGACACTTGCTTAGTTCAAATTAGTCAGTTGCATTAAGGTCAATGTGCTGGTTAGTTTGAACTAAGCAGTTAGTTCGAACTAATATATGGCCACATTGACTTATTTTGAACTAACTAGTTCTAATTAAGGGTTAGTTCGAAGTAAAACAAGGTTTTAGTAATTCAAACTAATTTTTCCTTAATTCGACTTAAGGAACTTCTTAAGTTGAATTAAGGAAACTCAAGTGTAGACACAGAGTAAATTAAGTCAACTTAAGCCTGCTTGAGTCGACTTAATTTACAAGTGTAGACACACTTACACCCGTTCTGTGGCTCTTCATGCCTTTTTAGCACTGTCAGCTGTCAAGAGAAAGCTGAGCTGAGACAAGTACTACTGTTGTTTTTCCCCAGTAATGCCTGAATTGTACTGCAGGCAGGCACTGTTAGTTCATCTGCAGCATCTGTGCCTGACCTTAGCTTTCTGATATCAGCCACTTCCTTTTTTTTCCCTTGTTTCCAGAGCCCCACTAACACTGGATGAGTGGATGAATGCAGCCTTCTGTGTTCCCCTTTTCTCCTACTGTATGTTCTTTCTCCTGTCATTTCTTACTCTATTGTCCTTTTCAGCCTGATTTTTCCTTTATCCTTCCTTGCTTTTCCTCCTTTTTGATTTTTAATTGAAAAGCTTTTTTTCTTCTTTACTGCTCTATCTACACATTCAGAGACTCATCACATATGTAAGTGGGGGTATCTAGTGGTAAAGCCATAAGATGGTGTTTTGAGACAGAGCTGAGTGCCATGGGGGGATGGAAGGAATAAAATAATTTTTAAAAACCCACAAATCAAACCAAACAAACACAAAAGGATAGCTTGGACTGAGTGTCTAATACATCAGCAGTTTTCAAACTTTTTTTTTCTCGTGACCCAGTTGAAAATAAATCATTTATGTCTGTGACCCAACAATTAGATCTTTGAGTAGTACATTCCAGATTTGTGGTGGTGGCAACAGGGGGTGCTGTGACCCATTACCTGAGGTTCTGCAACCCAGTAATGGGTTCCGCCCCATAGTTTGAGAACCACTGTAATAGATGAATCTGCAACAGAACTCTTCCAAAATGCTCTCCAGTTCCTTATATACAGTTATTAGAGCATATCTGAAGGGTGGACTGAGTGAATCCAAGGAAAGGTAGCTCTCTTTGTTCCTCTTATTGCCCCGTTTTTTTGCTGGGCTGTTTTATGTGTCATGTGTCCATAAGGATCTCATTCTCATTGAACTGAATTGGCTCTTTTTGAAAGCAACTATTTATAGAGTTGCAACAACTTCAGGTTAGCATCTTAACCATTCATACGCAGATTGATTTGCTGGTATCTTTTCCAAAATCCACCTTCCTTCAGTCTGTTTTGCTTCTTCTAACTTCTCTGCCTGTTGCTACATGGACTAGTCTGATGTACCCAGGGCTGGCCCAAGAATTTTTGGTGCCCTAAGTGAACTATGACTTCAGTGCCCTCCCCCATATGTTTTAAAATATAACTTATTAATATCTATATATTTTTAAAATAGAGAAAAAAATCATTGTCTAATTTTGGACCCCTTAAAGCCTGGCACACTAGGCGACCAAATAGTTCACCTGTATGGTTGGGCTGGCCCTGGATGCACCATTATTCCAGATTATTGGGGGGAAAAAACACTCTAGTTGTTGCTGTTATTCAGGGTGAGGACATCCAAAGTGGGGAAAAAATAGGAACTACTGCTTTTAACTGAGTAGCTGGAAGAGTTCTTGAATTAGGAAAATGTAAGCTGTGGAATGTTATTTTCAGAGGAAAAAAATGCATAGCAATGGAGAAGTATTAAAGAGGAACTAGGACAGAGAGCTTGGAGCTTTGTAGCCAGTAGAATTCTTCACATATTCAGGAAACCATGCTATGGACTGTAATGCAGGACTGGGGCCTAAAATGGTGATTTGCATTGAAAAAAATGTTATAGTTGTGCTTTTGGGTTAGAGAAACCACCTTTTGTTCTCTTTGTACAATGCCTAGAATAATAAAGTACTGGCCTTTGACTGAGATTCCAAGTGCTTTTGCAAAACAAATAAATATATTAATATCAGTAAAATGAAAGTTTGTCAGTCTTCATAGTAAAGCTTAAATCTGAATGTGGGAAAGAAGAGGGACATGAAAAGTGGATTCCTGAAAACAGAGACAAATAGGGTGTGTGTGTTTGTAGCATACGTGGAGAAACAAGAAAAAGGCAGAGTTCTTGTATTCCATGGAAAACAACCTTCCTGTCATGTTCTCCATTCCCCTCCACTGTCTCTATAACCCACAAGTCAAACTATCATGCACACCTGCTTTGGACTTACTAACATTTTGAATGGGGGAGCCCTGCTTTACTGAAATATGCAAATACCATTGGAGCAAAGCTCCTTTCCTGTAGACCCTAGACATCAAATAAACTTAAGCATTTCATGCTCATGAAAAAAGCACAAAAAACCCAGCTACAAGGTATTTATGAATAACATTTTATTTTAAAAGGGTTGATAATGAAAAATGTTTTAGTGGTTCAGCTAATGCTCAACAAAAATAATATGCTTTCCTTCCTGTTGGGAGCCCCCCAAATGGGGAAAGTCTGGGGGGCGCAAACAGGGAGGGTGCCTCCACAATCTTACAGGCCTAGTGAGCCCCTTTTGGGCTCAGGACAGGGTGCCCTAGCGGCCTCTGAGACAGTACCTCAGCCCTCGATGCAGAGCAGTCTGGCCTAGTGGCCGCAGAGTCAATAGCTCGGCCCTCGATCACACTTCCCTACACATTTAGTAAAAACCCAAACATTAAAAAGCCTGGAAATGAACAGCTCAAGGATCCAGACATATACCCATTGTCATATAATTCTTCCACTCATGTCAGCCACCCAGTAGCCACCACTTATCCAAAATTAACATTGTCTCCTCAATGTTTTGCCAAAATGTGTGCAAATACCAGTTGACTAAAATATTATGTGGTCTGCATTTGTTACTCAATGGAATGATCATCATTAATTTCCTTTCTACTTATGGCACAAAGAGGCTGCAAATCTGGCAGAATGACCAGGGTTTACCCTGTCTAAAGGGAATCTGTGATTGGTGCAAAACTGGTATAGAAGTTCTATGACAACTTCTGGCATTGCTGTACCTTGGGAAGGGAGAAGGGGCTTGAGGAAATGGAAGGGATTGGAAAATCAAGTCCCAGCTGACAAAAAAGGCTGTCTTGGTAATAGGCAGCTGGAGGTAAATTAAGAAACCCCAGGCTGCTTTAACTTTTGCTGCGGAACAGGTCAGCCATCATCTGGCCCCAGAATCAATGAAACAGCAACAAATAGGCCTAACATCACATTTTTCCCCTTTGAGTCCTGCATTATGTCAAGGTCATCCAGCCTCAAGAATCGCACCCCAGATTTTTAAAACAAAGTTACTGGTCTGGAAAGAGAGAGCTTCCTTTAGATAGATAGAAAATTGCAGTGTTGGGTTGCTGTATTGGTACGAGAGAGATGTGGAAAGTGAAGTAATATCTTTTATCAAACCAACTTTTGTTGGTGGAAAGGACAAACTTTCAAGCTTCACAGAGGTCACAGATTTGCAGAAGGTAACCAGAATGTCTGCTTGAGGAGTTAGATAGTAGCACAGAGAACAAATTTTAAAGTTTGCAGATGATACCAAGTTTGAAGTATAGGATTGAAATTCAAAATGACCTGGACAAAATGAAGAAATTGTCTGAAATAAATAAGATGAAATTCAAAAAGAACAAAAAAATCACTACAGAGAGGAAGGAAACAATCAGCTGTACACATACAAAATGGGAAATAACAACCAAGGATGGAGTATTACAGAAAGGGATCTAGGGGTCAGAGTGGATCACAATCCAAATATGAGTGAACAGTGCAAAACTGTTTTAACAAAGCAAACATCATTCTGGGATGTATTAGCAGGGATGTTATAAGCAAGACACAAGACGTTATTCTTTTGTTCTTCTCTGGGCTGATTAGGTGTCATCTGGAGTATTGTGTCTAGTTCTGGCTGCCGCATTTGAGGAAAGATGTGGATAAATTGGAGAAAGTCCACAGAAGAGCAACAAAAAACTATTAAAGATCTAAAAAACATGATCTATAAGGGAAGATTGAAAACAAATATGTTTATTTAGCCTAGTAAAGAGAAGATTGAGGTAGGATATGATAATAGTTTTCAAGTAGCAAAATAATTGTTACAAGGAAGAGTGAGAAAAATGGTGACCTCCGAGAAAAGGAAAAGAAGCAATGGATTTAAATTGCAATATGAGCAGTTTGGGCTGGATATTAGGAGAAAAGCTTCCTGTCAGGGTAGTTAAGAACTGGAATAACTTGCCTAGGGAAGTTGTGGATTCTCTGTCATTGGAGATTACAAAGAAAAGGCTAGGCATCTGTCAGAGATGGTCTAGATAATATTTAGTCCTGCCTTGACCACAGGGAGATCGACTAGAAGACCTCTTCCTTTTAGTTCTACACTTCTATGATTCCTTTTTAGACTTAGTCCAACTGATCCAAAATTAATTATTTGGAGGTGTTGAGTTGTTTCAGCCCCTCAAGAGTTCTCCCTTGGCCTTTTTCATGGAATCTTAACTCTCAAGTAGAAAGTTGAGGGAGATCTTTCTAACCATTTTTCTAATGTGTTGCATCTCCCAGAAGCCGCTGATGTTGCTTGCTGGAGTCATAATAAATGGTGTTCAAACTTGCGTTTCAAAAGAAAACCATAAAAAAAAATTGTCCTGGAATTTTCAGCTTTCTTATGTAGTGACTGTTATGGGGTAACACTGAATTCTTCTTAATTAATAAAGATGGGGGGATACAACCTCCCTTCCTATAGTACAGATGAAATTGGAATGATTGGAAAATTCCATCAGTTTCATTAGACATAGTTCTAGGGATGGAAAACTCATAGAGAGAATTAGCATAACCTCGAGGTTGCTAGATGGTCAGAATGGGCTCTTCTGGGCTTAGAATCCATGAACAGAATAATGTAAATCAAATAAGCAGGAACAGGTGACCTACCTCACTGATGTGGCAGTACTCATTCATTCACTGTTCTGGGCTGTGGTCCCCTAGTAGTTAGGAGATTGCAGCTCCTGTGTCTGTCATCTGTTTTATTCTCTGTCAGTGAGTGAATATTGAGTGGCTGGATGTTTGGGCTGAAGAGAACCAATAATAAGGATTCTTGAATCATATTATGAGTACTGACAGCAAAGATTGGGGCTCTCTTTTACATTGCAGCAGTACAGCTGTAGGACTGCCCATAAGCAGGATGGATAGTTCAGCTTTACATCATACATCCGTAGTAACCAAGCTAATTAATGAAGGTTTCCTTCCACTTAAGCGATAGTTAATTGGAGTGAGGGCATGGCAGGGAAATGGAGGGTCATGTTGTCAAAAGTAGCTCCTCAATTTTTGTGTGCCAAACTCTGTATCTCTGGGGCCTGATTTTTAAAGATGATGCATGTCCTCAACTTCACTTCAAGTCAGTGGGAGCTGTGTGCACTCAGCATCCTAAAATTAGTCTTTACTCTAGATCTTTTCCCCACTTTCCACCTCCATTATGAGCTAGACCTTGCAATGTTTTCCCAATACGCACAATATATTCCAAGACATTTGGGGGGGAATCAGTTCAGTGCATCATACCAAGGCAGTAACACAATTAGTCCATGGAATGAACACTGACTGACTAGAGATGATATCATTGTACTTTCTAAGTATCAGCAAGAAAGCACTTTCAAATGTGCTTTAAAAGGCAAAAGGAGCTTTCTTTACAAAAGATGTTCACAATGGTATAATTGAAAAAGTTTTAACATGGCTTCTGTTTTATTCTAGTGTTTTGCAGTGTTACTTTCTAGTAGATTGATGCTAGTGAGTCATTTCCATGTCACACTCTGAAAACAGATAACCTGAAATTTAAGATAACTAATTCTGTATCTCTGAGTCATTATAATGAATCACCTGTCTCCCTCCCCACTCTTTCTTAAACCTATTACATTTATTGAACATGCACCTTTATAAAATATATGAGAAAGCTTGGATCACTTAGGGTTTTTTATTATTATAAACTCTTATTTTCAGGACTAGATGAACTCATCACCAAAGTAGATAAAACAGGATGTTTCTAATTATAGAATAAATGTTTTTCTCTTAATCACTACTTAATTGCAATAGCTGCTAGAGGCTCTAGTTGCATTCTGCTTTGTACTTTGTATGAAGATGTGTCCCTGCCTGTACATTCTACCTAAAATGACAAGTGCCACATTAGAAGTTAGCTCCTAACTACTGTTGGAATATCAGTCTGGTATATGTGTCCTTGTGGATTTATATTCAGAAATAATTATTTCATTTGTAATCATCAATTTATTTTAAATATGAAACCAGCAATGTGCAATTTTGATTTCTCTGCTGTTATGAAATGATGATGGAGTTATGTATCTTTTAGTTTTCATAAAAAAGTAATAATTATACAATATTTAATAGTGATGAAATGCATATTGATTATACATTTATACATCTAAAATAAAGCTGGTGGAATAGTCACTGCGTAAGTGACTTTCACCCAATATTAGTTTCATATAATGAAATATAAATTTCTAGGAGAGGTCTAAAGTTTATTTGATTCAGCAGAAGATCCTATTCTATCACATATAGATTTCTGTATTACTTTCATCACTGCGATATCTGAGCATCTTGCAGTAGTATAATAAGTAGCATAACTAACAGCATCTGTCACCTGTGGTTTGTCTTTCTCTCATCATCTCTCCCGAGGGAAAATTGTGTATTAAGTGTAATGTTTTGTTTTGATTTAAAAAAAAATATGGTTAATTGTACAGGCTGCTGTGTGCCTATTAGAGAAGGCAGCACTTGTAGCAGAAGGTAGTAAGGTTTATGATAATTCTTAGACCGTGGGGTGAGAGGGGGGGAGTCATTCCAAAGTGCTAGACTAGTCCCTGATAAAGTCCTGTCACCTACATAGATGAACTTGTACTGCGTGGTTGAAAGCGATGTCTGCGGAGTAGAGTTGTCATTGTGGTCTTCATTCCAGAACTGTAATCTATCAGTTAGCTATCCTTGGCCATGACCATTTGAAGATAAGAACCAAGACCTTGAATCTGAGTCAGTGGGAAGCCCATTGGGATTCATTGATACACTCAAGCTCCTGTACAAAGCCCCTTTTTCAACAGGATATCGGGCTTGCACAGCAATGCACCAGAATGCAGTCAATTGAAGGACCAACAACCAAACTCTTCAACCTAATTTATTAAGTCTTTCTCTGTTATGTCTCCATATAATAATCTGTACCTATTCTTTATTTTACTATGTAACTTTCTAATTTTGTGATTCTACAATTTCTGTGGTAGGAGTATCTTTTGTTCATATCACTTCAGTGAGAAAGCATGATTATACAGCCAGGATCAAGTCATAAGAATAATAGGAGGGGAAACTTTTCTATTTTAATAGCTTCATATTGTAATCATCAGACAGATTCTAATTCTAAATGCTTTTAAAAGGAGACAAGAAACCATCTCCTATAAATTAGTGTTGCTTCTCTGACGCCAATGGCCTAATACGAATTTACTTCAGCTGAGGATCTTGGCCCAAAATACTCAAAGGTAGTTAAATGCTTAACTCCAATTGATTCAAAAGGTAATTAAGTGCTCAAATATTTCTTACGGTTTGAGCTTTGTTCTTTGCTGAAGATCTTCTGTGCTCTTCTATTTTGAGCAGCAATTTCCTTTGGAACATTTAATATTACAGTATTGGAGATTTGGAATTCCACTTGTATTGCAGGGAGTGTCTTGTCATAGGAACTCTGTGTTTTTCACTGGAACTCACTTTTCAGGGTGGATTTTGGTGCTCGTTGAAATGTATTTTTACCTGTTATTTTTCTTTAATTTTGAGCTTTAAGGTACTGTAACCCGTGCCTCCTGGAATAATCATCTGAATATGCAATGATCAGGGCAAGCTGCAAAAAGGAGGGCAGATTCTCCCAGCACTGGTGAGTTACCCTAACTAGTCACAATCAATGCTTCTGATCCCCCACTCTGGATATCAAGAAGCCACCATAAAATAAACTCAGCCCCCTTTACTGCATTTCAGTGACAGGTCCCTAGTATGGCCACGGGGTCTGGTAAAGAGAGAAATTGCTGAAAATGCCAAGCTTTTTACCCAGAGATGTTTCTCCTGACCCCAAAGGGTCAGTCACATTACACAGTACAGCACAGGTTTGGATCTTACCCAAAATATCATACTGCCAGCCAATCCTTTAGTAACTAAAACTGAAGGTTTATTGTACAAGGAAAAAAACTACGAGAGTGCTGTTAAAGGATTAAAGTAATCCCATGCATACAATGATTTGAAAGTCCAATTTATCAAGTTTCTAGTAGAATTCGAAGTTTGCAGATCTTAGGCATACAGCCAATACCTGGATGGGTTTAAGTCCTGTTTCACAGCTACAATTGTTAGGAATATAGTTCAAAAGAATATATACCAAATTGTCCAAGTGTACAGTTTGTTTTAATTCTCCCAGGAGAATTAACAGGGTGATTCCAACCCGGTGCTGGCTGGCCTCTCAATCCTGTCACCCAAACTTTCCCTGAAAAGCTTGGACAGATGTGAGACAAACAGATTATCTTCCCAACTTCCTTTTATAGTTGTAGCAAGGTGGCCATTCGCAGTTCACAGATACTTCCTTAAGTGGAGAATAGTAATGTATATTGTCCTTTTAAGTAAAACCTTCATCTCTTGGGCACCATAGGTAATTAGCTGCATTAGCACCGTTAATAGGCAGTTTACATTGGTACATCAAAGCTCCATCTAGATGTTAATGTTCCCTTTTGACCTCTTCTAACAGAACATAGTAACAGATGGGGAAGCTGTTCATTTATCTTGCTAACCTATAATAATATAGATGTAAACATCATCACATAACTATTAACAATACACATGCATATCAAAGCCCTAGCCTACCTGTAACACTACCATTGTGTTTTCCTTCAATATATTTTTAAAGGTTAGATTTGGGTCATGTATTTTACAAAATGGCTTGGCCTTTTCAGGCCTACCATGACAGGTACTATTAGAGGTGGGAAGAAAGTCTTAAATATTTGCTCATTATAATTAAAGATTGGCATATAACACACTCTTAATTTCTTCTTACACCCTCCTTCCCTTCAATCCATCAAGCATCTCTCTGCTTCTTCTGTCTCTTTGCACCAGTCCTTAATATGTTCTTCCATGTTGTCCCTTTTCTCTAGAATGAATTCCTCAGTAATGTACATGGACCTCCTATTGACCATGCCTTCCTCTGTGCTTTTTCACTGTAAGGCAAACATACTTGCAGGTAAGTGCTAGATAAGAATTGCATACTGTTGTTATGAGAGAGGAAGATATTTATTCAGATGCTTTGATTTTCACAATTATGATCTAATTGTAGAAACCTTTTTCATGTTAATGCCTATTTAACATGAACAATAATGCTGAAGAGCAACCACTGGCCTGTGTTCCTGCCCTCCAGATAGAGAGTCAGGGGCTCCCCAGAGCAAGGTTAGCTCTCTGGACGGCTCTTACCATGGTGTGGCTCTGGTTTCTGGGCAGGCTGGGGGTGAAGCCTCAGTGTGAAGAAGAGAAGCAAAGGAATGACTCTATGGCAAATGGGGGACTAAGACTCAACTCAGGCCCCCACTGGGAAGAGGTTGACATGATAGACAACGGATATGCTTTGTGACAGGTGAATTGATCACCTTACGAGCTCCTCCATCGCAAGCCCCTGCCACCACTGCTCGTAATCTGCTTGAGGCTACTACGTACATGTTAAAAAGTGGGTGGGCATGGCACCTCCACTTTTAGACATGGGGAGAACCCTGGCTCTCATGAGCCTCTGTTTCCAGTTCTGGTGCACCGGGGCCCCCAGGCTGTTGAGGGCCATGCTTTTTATGCCCAGGCTCCCCATAAATCTTAAGCCATCTCTGTTTATGTGTATGGTCCAATTAAAGTGACTAGGACTACACTCAGAAGTGCACACCAGTGTTCACAGTCAAGCTCAAAGGGCATATTGGATGCAGCTACACTGGCAACTTAGGTCGACTTAAGGATGCTCAAGTCAACCTACACAAAGCCACGTCCACACTGGGCTTTTATTAAGTAAGCTTAAGCACTTCCTTAAGTCACCTTGCTAACACCACCTTTGAAGGTTCTTAAGTTGACTTCAAGCCAGTGTGAATGGCTATGTCTACTGTTAAGTCAACTTAACAAGGTTGACCTAATTCAACTTAAAGTGTAGCCACTCTGTTAAGTCGGCTGAACCAGGTCAACTTTAAGTCAACTTAAAGTTGACCTTGTTAACTCAAGTTAACAGAGTGGACTTAACTTTACAATTGTAGACATAGCTATTGAGTGGGATCCTGCAAGAATCGGTTCTAGGTCCAGTTCTGGTCAATACATTCATTAATTATTTTAAAAATGGCATAGAGAGTACACTTACAAAGTTTGTGTATAATACCAAATTGCAAGTGCTTTGGTGGCTAGAATTAAAATTCAAAAAGATATAGACAAACTAGAGAACAGCTCTGAAGTAAATAGAATAAAATTCAATAAGGACAAATGCAAAATACTTCACTTAGGAAGGAAAAAAACAATTCCACACATACAAAATGGAAAATGACTGCCTAGGAAGGAGTACTGCAGAAAGAGTTTTGGGGGTCATAGTGCATCACAAACCAAATATGAGTCACATTGTAATACTAAGATTCTATGATTCTGTGTGGGAGTGGTCCTGCTTTTTGCAGGAAGTTGGACTAGATGACTTCATGATGTCTCTTCCAACCCTAAGATTCTACTGTTTCAAAAAAAGCAAACATCATGCTGGGATGTACTAGCGGAAGCAAGACACAAGAAGGTAATTCTTCTCCTTTTCTCCACATTAATTACACCTCAACTGTAGTATGTGTCCAGTTCTGGGAACCTAATTTCAGGGAATATGTGGACAAACTGAAGAAAATCCAGAGAAGAGCAACAAAAATTATTAAAGGCCTAGAAAACCTGACCTATGAGGCTAGATTGAAAAAAAAAAAAAAAAAAGGGTTTGTTTAGTCTGGAAAAAACAAGACTAGAAAAGCTTGAGGGTGGACAGGGCTGGACTAAGGGGCCCCAGGCTGCCCACCACTATGGCCCCCACCACAGTGGCCTGTGGACCAGCCGGTAGTGTGGGGTGTCCTGGGGTTTGATGCCATACGCCATAGCACTCCTGCCCCAGACCCAGTCTGGCTGCTCTGCCTCCAGGGGTGGGAGTGGGGCTTGCTGGCACACAGTGCAGACACTAGTGTAGCCCTTCAGGGCCCTGGGCCCTAGAAAGCCACACTGGAGGCCACATTGCATGTCAGTCAGCTCTGCCCTTGAAGCAGAGTGAACATGCAATTGAGGTGAAAAAGGATACACTTTATTGGGGCCTGGCCCAGGCCCCAAACCCCATTATCACATGTGGGAGGGGGCCCAATAAAATTATGCGTGGGTCCTGGATACACTATGGGCCAATGGCACAAATATTCTCTGAACTGCTTTCAGTGTTAGCCTTCCTTGTACTTATAAGCTCCATAGAAACAAATCCCCTCTAGTTTAAATAATGATGCCATCAGTCCTTTTCAGCATTTTTGTGCCATCTACAGGATATTTAAAGAATTGTGGTGTTTGCCACATTTTATAACAGGCTTGACAATGTAGAGGGTTTTTGTTTTGTTTTGTTTTTGTTTTGCTTCTAAATAATAAGCTTACTTTATCTTTGTGGTGTCGCAGGTTACTGGAGCCATTGGGGGTTGCCATAGTGATAAATGGGAGGGTTGTTAAGTGCTTAGGTAAACCTGTGTGTCTGTTGGCAGTCCTTGCCAGACATGCTGAATAAAGCCCAATAAGGGAACTCTGAAGCCTGTTATGTCTATTGATCATTATTTAAACTTAATACATGACACTGTCGACAAAGGTGGGATGATGAGATAACATCTTGTGAACCCAGGATATCCTGCGCTACATAGAACGATATTTTTCCCCTCACTGTTTGCATGCCTGTGCTATATTCCTGGAGGGGATGGAGCTGACTGGAGTTCAAATCTGATCTATTGTTTGGGGAAGCCAAGCGACAGGAGATAAACAACAGCAAGAGGGAACCATAGTGCCACTCACTGGTTCAACCATGGCTTCACTCACTGTTTTTCCAGAAAGCTTTGATCCTGCCACCTCCACTTGGAAACTATATATAGCACACTTTCAAAACTTCATGGTAGCAAATGATATACGTGATGAAAATAATGTACCTGTTTTCTTGACCATTATAGGTGTTAAGACCTATAGTTTGAGAAGTAATTTGCTTTATCCAGAGAAACCCGAGGCAAAATCGTATGATGGTCTTGTGGAAGTTCTAGGAGCAGATTTTTCCCCAAAACCATTGGTAATAGCAGAGGGATACCGGTTCTATCACAGGAATCAAGATGAAGGTGAATCCATTGCAAAGTTCGTAGCAGCTCTCAGGGAGCTGGCAGAACACTGCGATTTCAAGAACGTTAGATGAAATGCTAGGTGACAGGCTAGAGTCTGGCCTGCACTGTGTATCAGCAATGAAATGCCTGCTAACAGAAGCTCAACTTACCTTGCAGAAAGTCATTGATATTGCAGTCTCTATGAAATGGGCCCTGCAGGAGATGCAACTAATCAGGGCGAATGCAGGGATGCATAAGATATCCAAAGAACCTACCACTCGACCACTCAGAAGGCGGGAATGTCACCAGTGTAGAAAAACAAGTCGTCATGCATCAGAGTGCTGGTGTAAGGAACTACTGTGTCAACGATGTGGCAAGAAAAGGACAAATCGAACGTGCCTGCAAACAAAAGAGGAATGTGCCAAGCAAAAGAGACAGACCAGAGAACAATGAGTAGGCGGCCCGATGGAACAAGAGGGAAATTCTACATACGGTAGAACAGAGAGAAGGTGATTATGACAACACCCATTCTGAAGAGGATGAGTCACTTCATGTTTTGTTTATAACAGCTGGCCCACACAAATTCTGGGTGACACCGCTAGTGGGCGGCAAACCTGTACGCATGGAACTGGACACTGGTGCATTTGTTTCATTAGTTTACAACATTGTGCATGAGAAGGACCTTAGACATCTACCACTTAAACTGATGACAGTTGTTTTGAAAACACACTGGAGAGGCTGTATCCCTGTTAGGTACTATTGAGGTGAAAGTAGAGCTCAATGGACAGGCAACAAGGCTACTGATGTTTGTGGTGAAAGGCAATTACCCTGCCTTAATGGGAAGGTCTTGGATTGGGAAGATCCAACTCAATTGGGCAGAAGTGCATCAATTGACTGAAGAAGAAATAAACCTGGCAACAATACTAGTGAAACATGCTGCTATTTTCGGAGAGGACTTAAGCAGCATAAAGGGAATCACTGTGAAGTTAAATCTTAAACCTGACTATCACCCGAAATGTTTGAAGGCCACATTGGTGCCATTTGCCATCAGGTCCAAGGTTGAAGCAGATTTGGAGCGACTTGTCAAGGAGGGAGCCTTAGCGCCAGTCTCACAGCCAATGGGCAACACCAACCATCCCAATAGTGAAGAAAGATGGCTCCATTCGGATTTGTGGAGTTTTTAAGGTCACTGTTAACCCAGTGTTATGTGAAGAACAATACCCCCTTCCCCACATCAAGGACCTCTTCATGGGTTTTGCTGGGGGACAAAAATTCAGCAAGATTGATTTGAGGCAAGCGTAATTACAGATGCATGTCGAAGAAGAATTTCAAGAGTTGTTGACTATTGTAACGCATAAGGGGCTGTACAGATATTGTCGCTTGCCTTTTGGGATTACTTCAGCCCCAGCTTTGTTTCAGAAGACCATGGACCAGATCTTGAGTGACTTATCAGGAGTACAGTGCTATCTTGATGAAATCCTGGTCACTGGCAAGAATGAAGAGGAGAACCTTACGAATTTAAAAGCTACCCAACAAAGATTGGAGGAATACAGCCTATGCGTTCGCTGAGACAAATGTGAAATTTTTGGCCCTCTGTTGAATATTCGGGACATATGCTGCTGGCCTTCATAAGTCTCCAGCCAAGATGAAAGCAATCGTGGAGGCACCATCGCCTCAGAATGTGAGCTAACTTCTCTCTTATTTTAGGGTTACTGAACTATTATGGCAAGTTTATTTGACAGTTAGCAGTGCTTCTGAAATCCTTACTTGAGCTCTTTGGGTCAAACAAGAACTGGAACTGAACTGAAGTCTTTGATGTGTTCAATAAGGCTAAACTCGCATTGACTAATTCATGGGTTCTGGCACACTTTGATCCGTCCTTACCTCTACCGCTAGCCTGCGACACCTCCCCTTATGGGGTTGGGGCCATGCTGTCCCATATTATGCCTTCAGGAAAAGAAAGGCCCATCACTTTTGCTTCATGCACCATGACCAAGACAGAGACTAATTATGCCCAAATTGAATGTGAGGTACTGGCAATTGTTTTTGGTGTCTGGAAATTCTACCAGTATCTGTATGGAAAGAAATTCATGCTCCTCACTGACCATTGACCCCTAACATCAATTTTGGGACCACACACAAGCATTCCATTTTTGGCTGCTAGTCGTATGCAACGATGTACATTGTTACTTTCTGGATATACATATGAGATCTAGTATAGAAAATCCTCTTTGCATTCCAATGCAGATGGTCTTTCAAGACTACCATTACCAGTAGCCCATCAAGATTCGGTCCAGGAAGGAATCTTTTACTTTGATCAGGTGGAAAGCACACCTATCACGGCTACTCAAATAAGGAGAGCAACACGCATTGACCCAGTATTGTCTCGAGTTATGGATCTCATGATGCATGGAACATCATTGCCTTACTCCCAGGTTGCACCTGACCTCCGCCCCTATATGTCTAGGTGGATGGAGTTATCAACCCAGTCTGGGTGTTTGTTGTGGGGCATATGTGTCATTATTCTGCCTTCATTAAGACCACAATTGTTGGAACAGCTCCATTCCAGTCACTGTGTCATAGTGAGCATGAAAAAATAGCACAAAGCTATTTTTGGTGGCCGGCTTTGGACAGAGCCATTGAGGAGATGGCCAGAGCTTGTACCTTGTGCCAGAGCATCCACAATGCACCTCAGTTAGCGCCTGGCAACATATTCACGTTAGCGCTTGGCAACATATTCACGTTGATTTTGCTGGCCCATTTGAAGGATGTATGTTTTTAATTGCCATTGATGCCCATTCCAAATGGCCAGAAGTCTCTGTAATGCAGTCCACTACTATGGAAAACACTATCCAAAACCTACGTGGCTTCTTTAGTCATTAGGGTCTCCCAGAGCAGGTGGTGAGCGACATTGGCCTACAATTCATTTCCCAGGATTTTGAAAGTTTTATGAAGGCCAACGAGATATATCATAGAATCATAGAATAATAGGGTTGGAAGGGACCTCACGAGGTCATCTAGTCCAACCCCCTGCTAAAAAGCAGGACCTCTCCCCCTAAATCACCCCAGACAGGATTTTGTCTAACCAAGCCTTAAAAATCTCCAAAGATGGAGATTCTACCATCTCCCTAGATAGCCCATTCCAATGCTTCACCACCCTCCTAGTGAGAAAGTTTTTCCTAATATCCAACCTTGACCTCCCCAGCTGTAATTTGAAACCATTGCTCCTTGTTCTGCCCTCTGTTACCCTCGAGAACAGCCTAGCTCCCTCCTCTTTGGAGCAACCCTTCAAGTAGTTGAAGGTTGCTATCAAATCTCCCCTCAGTCTTCTCTTCTGGATCACATCAGGTTAGCACCATATCATCCATCCACCAATGGACTTGCTGAAAGATTCATACAGACTATAAAGCAAGCTCAAAAATTGGCAAGGGGACATTCACCCCTTAAGAAATGTCTGGGCAACTTCTTGTTACCCTATAGAAACACTCCATAGGCCACAACTAAAGCATCTCCAGTTTTCCTTATGATGGGAAGGCATTTGCGCTCTTGCTTTGATTTGTTGAAACCACAAGAAACACGACAAGTGGTTCAACACCAACAGCAGGACCAGGTCATCAGTTGTGCATCAAGAACAAAGGATTGCACCTTCACACTTGGCCAGCCTGTCCTCACTCAAAACTATGCTTCCGGAGCTAAATGGGTAACAGCAATAGCCATCGCCAAAAAGGACCTGTTTCTTACTCTATCCAGACAGCAGATGACCTGTCTTGGAGGCAGCATGCTGATCAGTTGTTACCATGTCATACCTGTCCTGAGGATACATCTCAAACTGACTTAACTGATTTCACCCTTGTCGGAGATATACCATCAAGTCATGATTCAGTGGTTCGTGTCTCTCCTACTCCAGCCACTTCTTCAACACCATTGGCCTCCACCCCGGTCCAACCAGACACAACATCTTTGCCGGATCCTGCCACTTCTCCAATACCTGTGGCCACACCACCACCAATACCACCTTCCGGTGTGGGTCCACCAAAAATTCGCCACAAACCACCTAAAGTGAGACGACCTCCTACTCGGCTGGATCTTTAGCTAGGGGTGACCCCTTCATCATGGGGCACAATAATTCCACAGGGGTTCACCTGGAGATGGGGCTCTTTACCCTCATCTCCCAGTTTAATGTTTATTCTTTTTTGGGGGGGGTATTTGGGGGGGGCATTTTCATTTGAGTGGGAGGAATATGTGGTGTCTCAGGGCCCATTGGTGGTTGTCATTGTGATAAATGGGAGGGTTGTTATGTGCTTAGATAAACCTGTGTGTCTGCTAGCAGTCCTTGTCAGACATACTGAATAAAGTCCAGTAAGGGAACTCTGAAGCCTGTTATGTCTATTGATCATTATTTTTTTATCTTACTACATGACAATCTTGACTTTCTCCTGTCTGTTTCATTATTTTTTTTCTAAATGCTTAAACTGATATGTACTTTGATTTAATTACAGGTTTTAAAGTAACCTTTTGTTGGTAGCTATTTCCAAAGCTGTGGTAGTCTTTAAACATTATGTCTAAATTCTTTTCTCAAATCAACTTTGAGGATTACTTAGTAAGTTAGTTGTTATTTACAATCCTTAGAAGAGGGCTGAGAATATTACTAGAGTGAATCAAAATCTCATGAGGTTCAACAAAGACAAATGCAAGTCCTGCACTAAGGATGGAAAAGTCCCATGTACTGGTACAGGCTGGGGACTGATCTGCTAAGTAGCAGGACTGTTGAAAAGGATCTGGGGGTTATGGTGGATGGGAAGCTGGATATGAGTCAATAGTGTACTCTTGTTACCAAAAAGGCCAATGACATACTGGGCTGCATCAGTAGGAGTGTTACCAGGAGATTGAGGGATGTGATTATTCCCCTTTATTCGGCACTGGCAAGGCCACATCTGAAATAATGTGTCCAGTTTTGAGCTCCTCACTACAGAAAGGATGTGGAAAAATTATAAAGAGTCCAGCAGAGGGCAACAAAAATGATTAGGAGGCTAGGGCACATGACTTATGAGGAGAGACTGAAGGAACTAGGCTTATTTAGTCTTCAGAAGAGAAGACTGAGGGAGGATTTGATAGCAACCATCAACCAGTTGAAGGGGTGCTCCAAAGAGGAGGGAGCTAAGCTGTTCTAAGTAGTAACAGAGGAGAGAACAAGGAGCAATGGTTTCAAGTTGCAGCTGGAGAGGTCGAGGTTGGATATTAGGAAAAGCTTTCTCACTAGGAGGGTGGTGAAGCATTGGAAGAGGTTACTTAGGGAGGTGATAGAATCTCCATCTTTGGAAACATTTAAACCCAGTTAGACAAAACCTTGGGTCGGATGATTAAGTGGGAGTGGTCCTGCTTTTAGCAGGGTGTTGGACTAGATGACCTCATGAGGTCCCTTGACACCCTAAGATTCTATGATTTTATGATTCTATGAAAATACAAAAGTAATTTCACCCATAAATGCATAATTTCAAACTTGTGTTTGTCATCAGTGTTTGAAACAGAACCATTCTTTATTTTTCTAAATGTTTGCAATTTTAAGAAAATGTTCCTTGACATTTTTATCAATAGTGTTATTGTAATGGGTATCAACAATTAACCTCCAGTTTTTCATACAGAAAAATATTGGCAACATGTGTCCATAACTTTTTTAATATTTTCATTAAACATTTTTTAAAAGACATTATATTTTAAATTAAAATGAAAACCTTTCACAGAATTGATCATTTTTTAAAGAATGATTAATTTAGGTCATTTATTAAGAAAAGAAATGTTTGGAATATTTTTTTTACTAGTTCCAAACGTTACAGGATATCTAGGGGACAAGATATCTGCCCTAAAGAACTAACAATACAACTTTACATATGATGTGGCAAATAGCACTGAAAAGCAATAGGATCGAAAAATGATATGAGGACATGTACAGGGTTTGGAACGATAAGATTACATGGGTCGCACTTGTAATACCTATTCTGGTACCTGTACGTGTACAGAATACCTACTGAAATCATGTTCTCTATCTGTTGTGACTGGCAGCATCTCTAAACTGATCTGAGTGACCAGGTAATTTTTCCTGGAGAAATGTGAAAAACAAACCACACTACTGATTCCCTTGCTAGAGTTATAATGTGGTTCTAAGATGATTTAAAATAATAATAAAAATATTCTTTCTGTGCTGGTCAGGAAAACTATTTAATATTCTCAGAAGTGACACATAGTTCTAGTGCTTTCTCAGCTTTAGGGTGGACAAGCCCTGAGATTAATGCCTTACGTACTATTACCTTGCTTTCCAGCTCTCAGAAGAGACAAGATTTATTTTGCTTTGTATCTTCATTATTCTTGATGATAAGATTCCAGTGGTGTATATATCAGATTTTGCTTTATTTACAGGTAAAAGATTCGATTGAACTTTCAGTCAATGGGAATTGTACGTGTCTATCCAAGGACAGAATTTGTCTTATATCTGTAGAGCTCTACAACAAGATTTACAAAACATAAGAGGGAAAATTGTGAAATTAAAGAAGTTACAAACTAGTTGCCTCTTACATGATACTAAAGTATATGAGAAAAGAGTGCCATTACAGGAAAATAGAAATGAGGAACATTCCTATCCCATCACAAACATGAAGCTCTGTATTTTGAACATTTTTCTCTTCACCAGAGACATTCAATAGTGCTTCCATAGTTCTGGTTGCCAAATTTTGTGCAGCTTGAGACAGATATGGCATGATTTTTCAGAGGTGCTAAGCACTTACAATTCCTTGCTGTGTGTTTCCCATTCAATACACATCAGGATCTTTGTTGCCCTCTTGCTTATTGCCATTTTGGCATAAAAAATAAAGATATTCCCATCTGATAACTTGGTGAGCACCATGGAAAATTTTATTTCCCAATAGATATGTGGATGATTTCTCCAGGCACTTTTACTTTATGTGCCAGTGGATCTGCTGGGGGGGAGGGGGAGAAATTGGACAGGGAAAAGGGATCCATAATTACAGCATCAACCAACAACAACAATAATGTGTATATGTTAAGGAATAGTTATAAACTATGTGTAATCTGTTGTGCAAATGGAAGGAAGTAATAGGTGAGTGGTCAACTAGATCCTTGGGGTTTTGTGGACTTAAAAAAGAGTTGATGTGGTGCAAGTATTTAGTATTACTAAGAGAAAATTTAGATAATGAGAGGTTAATTGACTTGCCTTGATAGCTCTGTGGTCTAAACCTGCGGTTCTCAACCATTGTGTTGGGACACATTACTGTATCACCACACAGCAGTACATGTGTCACAGAGAGCTGGGGAGGTGGCTGGATTCAAACTAGGAGGGGAGAGTGGGGGAAAGGAGGTAGTGTGTCCTGTAAGGTCACGTTATGCCACCAATTATGTTGCAACCCACAAAAGGTCGAGAACCACTGATCTAAGCATTTGATACAGTTCCACGTGTGTAATTATTAGTAAAATTGGAGGAGATGGTGACTACTACAAAAATTGAAAGATGGGTGAGAAACTGATTAGAAGGTAAACTTTAATGGCCATGCTCAGGGGTTAAAGTAAGCCGGAACGCACCATAACACTGTTCCAGGGCCCGCAAATTTTGCGGGCTAGCATTCCATGGCCCAGGAACCCAGAAAACTCCAGCGGAACACCTGTTCTGCTCTGCCCTGCAGACAGGCTGCTGCTCAGCTAGGAGCAGCGGCCGCCAGCCGGGCTGGGGAGTTTTCAAATCTCCTGCCCTGAGCATGCTCCAAAAGAGCATGTTCAGGGCAGGAGCAGCCTCCTGGCTAGCGCAACTCTGGACACCCCTGCAGCTCTCCGGCGGCCAGGTAAGCTGGGGGGGCCGGGTGGGTGAGTGCTGGGGAGCTGGGACCAGGAAGGCTGGGCAGTCTAGGGAGCTGATGGGGTCCCAGCAGGCTGGGGAGCCGATGGGAAACTGGGGGATCAGGGACCGGGAAACAGATGGGGAATTGGGGGGTCAGGGAATGGGGCCAGGAACCAGATGGGGAATTTTGGGTGTTGGGGAACTGGGGCTGGGAACTGGGAGGGCCGGGCGGACTGGGAAGCCGATGGGGAACTGGGGGGTCAGGGAACGAGAGCCAGTGGGGACCAGGAGGGTCGAAGAGTTGCGGCTGGTGAGCCGGAGGCAAGGAGCTGCTGGGGAACTGGGGGCCCAGGGAGTGCCTAGGCCAGACAGGACTCGGGTTCGGGGTCTCTAAGGGGGACTGGGGGTGTGGGGTGGGTTCCCCTGGGGGACCCGGCCAGCCCGCCTCCTGCCTGGTCCTGGCGTGCAGCTGGGAGCCGGGCTATGGCTGCCTGCCTCCCCTCATGGCTTGGGGATGCAAGCAGCCCTTTCTTCTCTTCTTTCTTTCCTTTTCTTCTTCCTTTTTTTCTTTCCTTTTTAAAAAAAAAAAAAAAAAACCTTAAAATTAATTTTAATTGAAAACCTTTAAAAAGGTTTTAAAAAAACCTTTCTAAAATTAAATTTAAATTAAAAGTAATTCAAATCCAATTAATTAAAATTAAACCCAATCAATTATAATTACAATCATTTAAATTCAATTAATTAATTTTATATTTATTTTTAATTCAATAAACTGCTGGCCCTTCAAAGTTTTAAAATCTGTATTTTGGTCCCTCAACCAAAAAGGTTGGGAACTACTGATTTATAATGCAAAATTTTAAGTGTGTTCATTTGCTTATTCTTTGTCTATCTAATGATACTGCTATCTTGGGGTGGAAAAAAGAGTCCTGTGGCACTTTTTAAAACTAACAAATGTAGTTGTTAATTTGTAAATTTGTTAGTCTTGTGCCACAGGACTCCTTGTTTGTTTGGCTGATTTAGACTAACATGGTTACCCCTTTGGATCTTGAATGGAAGTAATTCTAAAAATAAATGTGTCTTTTGTTCAGGCCCCTAGAAAGATGTCATAAGGCTACCCAGCAGTGCTGTTTCTAATTCTAATAATAACTCCTATGAAAAGATTTCAGTGACTTGGCCCTTGGGCCAGTATCCTAGTCCTCGTGTGACCCTCGTGGAGATTCGAGTTTGAGACCTCTGTCCTCTGTCAGACCTCTGATAGTGTTATTAGGTTAGCATGCGGTTAACATCTTTTATTTGTGCGGTGGTCACTCACCATCCAGACCTTATTACTTTACAGCAGTTAAATGGTGTTGACATGGGTTGTGTTTTGCATACCAATGTTGTTTGTGCTCACATAATAGACCATATATCTGTGGAGATGAAACGTAGCTTGTGTTCTAGTATCATTTCTCAGCAATATCAAATTTCTGTTTTAATTGGTGAGAGTATGAGTTTAAGTGAACTTTCTTGTCCTGTAATTTACATGCATATAACTTTTGATGCAAACATTGGTCCTGTTACATTTTTTCTTGATCTGATTGAACTAGGCAGCAATGATGCTGATGGTGTAGTATTAGCTTTGCTGCAGTGTTTGACAGTACATAGGTTCATGGAGGAATTTCTCAAAGATAATTGGATTGGTTTAGGTATAGATGGAGTCTCTGTCATGTTAAGCAGTAAGGCTGGTGTTGCTGCAAAACTAAAAACACAATTTCCACTTTTGATAAGTGGGCATTGTTTTAATCACTGGTTGGAATTGGCTGTGGCTTATATTATCAAATGCTGCAGTGAAATTAATCACTTTAAATCATCTGTGGATTCATTGTATGCTCTGTACAGTCAGTTGTGGAAGTTCTTGAGAGAATTGACTGACTGTTTGAGTGGTCTGGAAGTTCAGCTTAATAGTGTGTACTTGATGTATGTTGGGTTGCCTCTATCTGCCACACTGTATGAGTTGTTTAGTAGTCATGTGCAGCTCTCCATAGCCACTTCTTGAAAAAAATCAACTGATTTCTCACTAGAAGGGAAAGACAAAGCAAAGTTTGCTGGCATGGCAAAAAACCTGGAGAATCCAGTTTTTGTTAAAAACTTGGATCTCATGCTTGATGCTCTGGAGGAACTTGCAGACCTGTCCTTGGTGTTGCAAAAATCCAATGTAACATTATGTATAGCAAGTAAGTTAAGTCGACAAGTTCAGGTGTTTATAACTCACAGAGAGTGAGATTCGGAGTTCTACCAAGGGGCTTGTGAGGTGATTGCTGAGGTTGCTTTAAAGGTGTATGTGTAAGCATGTCTGTGAATGCTGGCAAGCGAATTGAAATTTCTAAATGTCAGTTTTACCAGGCCTTAGCTGACTCTCTGAATGCTAAATTGTTGCCAAACTCAGTGAAATGTCTAAGCAGTGCTGTTGAAGCACTTGACCCATCACGTTTCACTATAGAGTTGTCACCAGAATTTGGTAAGTGACATGAAATTTTTGTGTTCCAAGTTTGGCATTGCGTTTAATGAAGTGAAATGTGCATATCGGGACTATAAAGATCACAATACTTATTATGTTATGCAGTGTTTGCTAGTTTGTGACAATAATTGATATGGACATAAATGCCATATAAAATTATAATTATGTTTATGGCATGATAACTGAGGCATATGGTACTGAGAAGTGGTTGCATATGCCTACTTGGGCTGGGACCCGCACATGCATATAGGGGGCCCGGACAGCATGGAAAGGAGGCCCGGAGATTTGGAGGGTTCCAGGGCCCGTCAAATTATACTTTAACCACTGGTCATGCTGAAAAGTGAACTGTTGGGCTGGAAGGGGTTACTAGTGGAGTTCCTCAGGGATCACTCGTGAGATCAATCTTATTTAACATTTTCATGAATAACCTGAATGAACAAAAAGTGCTAATAAAATTTGCAGATGATAGGAAGTTGGGAGGTTTTGCCAATTTGAAAGACAACCAGAATCTCATACAAGACAATCTGTATAACCATGAAAACTGGTGTGGTAGACATGGATTACTGTGTGCAGTTTATTTAAGAGGTCTAGAGAAGGACTACCAGGATGATTAGAGGAATTGAGAACTTATCTAAAGGAGCCTGGCTTGTTTAATTTAACAAAATGAAGGATGAGGGGAGATATGATTGCTTTCTATAAAAACTTTGGATGGCTAAACACCAGGGAGTGAGAGAAGTTATTTAAGTTAAGGGCCAGTGTTGGCACAAGAACAAAGCTTAAACTTTGAAATCCGGTGAAGATTTCTAACCATCAGGAGAGTGAAGTTCTGGAACATCCTTCTAAGTGGAATAATGGGGGCAAAAAATCTAATTTGTTTCAAGACTGAGCTTGATAAGTTAATGAAGGGGGTGGTGTGATGAGATTGCCCACAATGGCATACAGCCCATCTGAGACTGCTATTAGCAAATATCTCCAACAGCTAATGATGGGATATCAGATGGGAGAAAACTCTGATTTATGACAGAGCATGGGTGGTAGGTTATGTAGGTGGGGGAAGGCAAAGCCCCTTCAAATCCTTTCCCTGCATTCTTCAGTCTCTCCCCCTGGAAGGCATTAGGCATGCCAAAACATCTTTCCCAACTGTGTCTGCTTGCAGCTTGCTGAAGAGGCATTAGCAAGGCTGTGTGCCTAACAACACTTTAGATCTTGAGAAAACCAAGCATTCAGTGTGTGGATGCAACAAGGCGAACTCATTAGAATCTGTGTTTAGTCTGAAAATGTTGCCGATTTCACCATCATCTGCCCCTCACCTTCACATTGACATATTAAAAAGGCAGTAGTAAATTATTTGTGGCACCAATAGGCACAGAACAATAGCAACCCATAGGCCTAAATTAGGTCATAATTATACTCACGGACAGCCCAGCCCAGCTTTGGAAGTTTCAGATTACCAATTAGGTCTCATAGGCTGTTACAAATACTGTGAATGTTTTTTTTTTTTTTAAAGAAATCCAGGGTTGAACTTTTCTAGGAACTGCTTTTTCCTTTCTGAGCTTGGTAAATTTATGGAGGGGATAGTATGATGGCATAACCTAATTTGGTACTTGACTGATGTTGACTACTGGTGGTGGATATGCCAGTGGGCTAAAAAGGGAGTGTAGTTGGGGTGAGTTCTGAGTTATTACAGAGAATTCTTTTTTTCATGACTGGCTGGTGATTCTTGCCCATATGTTCAGGGTTTAACTGATCACCATATTTGGGGTCGGGAAAGAATTTCCCCTCCAAGGCAGATTGGCTAGGGGTCTGGAGGGTTTTCACTTTCCTCTATAGCATAGGGAATGGCTCACTTGCTGGTGGATTCTTTGTATCTTAAAGTCTTTAAATCATGATCTGAGGACTTTAATAACTCAGTTATAGGTTAGAGGTTTATTGTAGGAGTGGTTGGGTGAGGTTTTGTGACCTGCATTGTGCAGGAGGTCAGAAAAGATGATCATACTGGTCCATTCTGTCCTTTGAGTCTGAGTCTGAGTTGCTGGTCCTTTTTGATACAATGCCTCCCCTCATCAAGCAGTCGTATCTCTGTGTAATATTTGTGGTGTACATCCAGCTACTCTTAGTAAGTAATCTCATCTTTTAGCTCCTCTTGCTTTTGAATATTTCTGAGGGGGCCAGAATCTCAAACCCCATGAATGTCATTGAAGTTTGGTGTTTACTCTCTTAAATCCTTACAGCTACACACTAGATTTGGATCATCTTTAATTTCACCCCATCCCTCATTTGTTAATTATAATGCAAATACACTTTCTCTCTACTACTTTCCTCCTTGACAACTTTCAAATGTTCATTTTACCCCCGTAGTTCAGTGTTCATTAATGAAAATGGTGAAAAATGATCAAATTACAGCACATAATCTGAAATTTTCTTTCATGATAGAATGGTCTCCAAAACTATCAGGCCCCAAAATAATCTAGCGATCATGCAGCCATTGTACTGGCCCTGTAAATAATGGAAATCACTTCAAGTCAGGGCATGTTGTACCCCCAGCACCCTTAGTTCCAGCACTTATGACTTTTTAAAAAAATAAGTCATAAAACTATAGACTTCAAAAAAGAGATCCCAAAATCTATTTTAAAAGGCTATGTATCTGACTGAATATAGTTTGAGACTTAGGCCAAGATCCTGTACAGTTTTTGAAACAAGCATTGGAGCACTTATTAGGACACAAAGTGAAACACATTACTAGTAGAACTAGCGTTTTCTCCATTATCTATAGTTAAAAAAGTGAAGAAAGTAAAGCACATAGGCTATGACTACATTTAGAAAGTTAAGTCGACCTTGTTAAGTTGACTTAGCTTGTCTACACTAGATATTTAGGTCGACCTAAAGCACCTACACTAGATGCTTAAGTCGATTGGCAGGGACTAGATCAACCTAGGAGTGGAGCGTTGTGAGAAGTGTGGCATGTGGCAACAGAGAAGTGCCCTTCTCCTCCAGCCCCTCCTATAAAAGAGGAAGTGAGCTCAGCACTTTCCCCACTATGCCTGGCAACAAGGAGGCTGAGCAGGTCATGGGCCGGACTCTTCTCCTGCGCTTTGCTAGGCAGCCGCAGAACACCTGCCAGCTATTTGCAAGGCTTCTGTTGTGGAACAGGCTTCCCTGGCAACCCGCCAGCGTGGAGGCAGTCAACAGCCTGCCCCCCACCTTGCTGCCATGCTCACAGAAGTGCGCTCTGTGCCTCATCGCCTCTGGGCACGTGCATGCAGCAGCGACTGGTCAGAGCAGATTGTCCTGACCACCTGGGGCAGTGACCAATGGCTGCAGAACCTCAGGCTGAGCAAACAGAACTTCCTCAAGCTTGTCTGCGAGCTCACCCCAGTTCTGCAGCGCATGACACCCGACTTTGACCCACCCTATCCGTAGACAAGTGAGTGGCTGTTATCTTATTAAAGTTGGCAACCCCAGATTCCTACCACTCTGTGGCCCAACAATTTGGCATGGGGACCACCTTCATGCAGGTCTGCAGGACAATCATCTGGGTTCTGCTAGCCTGTCTCATCACCCCAGGCAACCTGCACAAACTCCTCAATGACCTCAGCAAACTCGGCTTCCCCAACTGTGGGTGCATTGTGAACACCACCCACATGCCCATCCAAGCCCCGGAACACTGCACCAGGGACTATGTCAACTGCAAGTGGTACTACTCTGTGGTCCTGCGGGCCCTCATGGACCAGTGCGAGATCTTCCAGAACATCAATGTGGGCTGGCAGGGGAAGACGCATGACGCATGGATCCTGCATAACTCTGTCTTATACAGGTGCAGGTGGCCACCTTCTTCCTTGACTACACCATCACCATCAGGGATATGCAGGTGCCTGTCCTGATCCTTGGGGATGCCACCTACCTCTTGATCCCCAGGCTTATGAAGCCATACACAGGCTGCATGGATGCCAGCAGGGACCTCTTCAGTCAGAGGCTCAAGTGGTGCCGCATCATCCTCGACCGTGCCTTCGGCCATCTCAAGGCCCACTGGAGGGTCCTCCTGACTCACCTGCAGCTTGGTAAGAACAACCTCCCGGACATTGTCAGTGCCTGCTTTTGCCTGCACAACCTCTCTGAGCTGTGGGGGGGAAAGGGTCCCCCACGTGTGGGAGGCCAAGCCCGAGTGCCTCACTGTGCTGTATGAACAGCCCAATGACACCCTGCCCTGGACTCAACAGGCTCAGCGGCAAGCACAGATCATCCAGGATGTGCTGAGGGCCCACTTTCTCAGTGAGAGGTTCTGAGGGGTGGGCCTCCTACTAGGCACCGTCACCTCCACCACCCACCCAGGGCTGGCCCACCCACCCCCCATGCACCCATCTCTCCCGACCCCAAATCAATAAAAACCATGACAAAAAGTATAATGGTGTACAGGGTTTTTATTCGGGGGAGGAGAGGGTGGAACTGGAGGTTGGGAGCTGCAGGGATTGGAGGGTTTGGGGGGAGTGAAGAAGGTTGGGAGAGAGAGGTGGTTTGGGGGGAGTGAAGAGGGTCGGAGGGAGAGAGGAGGTTTGGGGAGAGTGAAGAGGGTCTGGGGGAGTGGCCAGTGCTAAAGCCTCTGGAAGGAGAGTCCCGGGACTGCAGATGTCCTCCCAGTGTCCCAGCCCGCCAGTGAGGAGGGCTGCTTCTGGGGTGCAGGGCAGGACCCTGAGGGGGACAGGCACTCCTCCAGGCGCTACAGGGACTAGGTCTGCAGCTCCATAAGGATGAGCATTTGCTTGAGCAGCCTCTGCTCAACCCTCCAGTAGGCATCCTCCTGCTCCTGTTGGGTCCTCAGGCATGTCTCGGTCCACTCACTGATGTGGATCAGGTCCTCGAAGAGCCCGTCCCATGAGTGTCGTGTCCTCCTCCTCCTGGTCAGGACTAATGGGGATAGGGAAGTGCTGCGTGTCAAGGGAGCAGGGTATGCTGGGGAGAAGCAAAGAACAGAGCTCCTCCCATTAGCTTGTGCGGTGTGCAGCCTGACAGTAGCTGCTGTCCCCTGACTGTCCCCCTGCTTCCCAATCACTGTCCCCTTGGTACACGCTGGTGTGCTCTGCTGCCCAGGTCAGGTACGGTGCCCACAGTGGTGACATGCAAGGCAGCCCTGCCTCAGGGGTCTCTCCTGAGGCCATGTGCCATTCGTGTTGGGTGCACGCTGCCTGGTCTTGGCTCCAGACACGCCACTGCACCGCTCAGCTCCGGCTAACCACCACCACCACCACAGAGCCCCCAGCCCCTCTGCTGTGGGAGGCCATCCGCACCTCTGCGCCAACCCTGCCTGTCCCTGGGCCATGTCCCCCTGCAGTCCCTGTCCCACAGGCATGCACAGCCCTGCCCACAGGGAGAGAGGGAAGGAGCACTCACCAGCCTCAGTTGTATTCGGCACAGGGAACCTGCTACTCCTCCTTCTCCTACTGCGAGTCTGGGTCTGTCATCAGGGCAGGGATGAGCTCCAGGCTGGCAGCTGACTCCGGGGCTCGCAAGGTACCCTGCTGCTACTGGGCTCTGTTCTCCCCCTGCTCCAGCACCACAGCCTCATCCACCAACCCCTCCTCCTGGTTGTCATCAAGGGAGGGTGGCTCGGCGGAATCGATGGTGTCAGTGGGGAGGCTGTTGCTCTTCTGCCCCCAAAAGGCATCCAGCTCCTGGTAATAACGATAGCTGGTGGTGGGGGCTGTCCCTGTTTGGAGTATCTCCTCCTGGGCCTTTTGGTAGACCTGTCGGAGGTCCTTTATTTTCATCCAGAACTGTTGGGTGTGGCCCTTGTCAGCCAGGGCCTGGGAGATAGAGGCATATACCTCCTGGCTGCCCCGCAACCGGGAGGTCACTGCCTCATCCTCCCCAAATGTCCAGCGGGTCCAGGGTTTTCTGGTGGCTCCAGGATGGGGCCCGTTTGTGGCACTGGCTGCTCTGCTCTGCCATCTTTGAAGACAGAGGGCCTGGCCAGCTCTGAGAAGCAGGGTGGGCAGGGCTGTTTCCTGCCCTGTGGTTGGCCAGGGCAGGCTCTTCCTGTGCCAGGAACCCTGGGAGGGAGGTCTGGGGGCCAATGAGGTCGACTTGGGGCTACTCCGTGTCCACACTGACTTAAGTCAACTTAATAAAGTTGATTTAAGCATTGTCGATGTAAAACGAGGTGTTATTAAGTCGACTTCAGCTTCCCTTAAGCCGACTTAATGAAATGCGTAAGTCAGTTTAAGGAAAGCCCATTGTGGACGCAGCTTTGTTTAGGTCGACTTAAGCCTCCTTAAGTCGACTTAATTTGTAAGTGTAGATGCACCCATAAGTAGTTACCAAGTGCATTAAACTTTTTCATTCATTCATTCATTCATTCATTCATTCATTCATTCATTCTGTTCTAGTCAACTTTGGGATTGGGAATCTTTTGCTGCATTATCTCCTAATTGTTCTAAATTTATAAAATAAAATAAAATAAGAAATATTTTAAGATTTTGTAGAGGAGTTAGGTACAGTATGCATGTCAGCTAAATTTCTAATTTATAATTGGGGGGATGTGAGGGTGGGGGGAACCTAGAGATTTCAGGTGCCTAAGTAGTCCCTGGAATCATGATTAAAGTTGCTCCATCCTAGGTTTCTTTAGTTGCCCCTTTGGAAGTGGAACAACTGTTTCTCTTATTTCCCTCTGGGTTAGACTGGCCAGCCCAGGGCTTGTATGAGTTGGGGGGCTGGCTGGCTACAAGACATTCTGGGGAAAGGAGGATCAGCACTGAAGGGGATTGGTCAGATAAGCCATCCCGGAGCGAGGGTAGGTTGGAACAGTGCAGTGATGGGGTATGAACTCCAGGGGTGCTTGAGCCACCCCCCAGTGTCGTTGAGGTACTCCAGCACTGCAGCCATTTGGCAGATCTAGCTCTCTGACTGGTGGTGCCTAGTGGTGTCTGGTGCTCAGAGTCAGGCCACTCATCAGGGCAGGTCTGTGACAAGAGGGGGTGGAAGGGGCAGGGCTGCAGTTCACAAATCCACCATGGTGGATGCCCCGACACTCAAATTAAGGGCTAAAACTCTGCTTATTCCTCCCCACTCAATCTCAGTGGGCTTGTGCCTGTGGGGTGTGGTTTTGAGGACCTATACCTCAAATCTTTTTTTCCTATGTAGCAACACCTCTGGCACCAGAACGGGAAGGAATATGTGTGAGCATCCAGCTCAGGCTCAGGACAGAAGGAGGTTGTCCAGCTACCCAGCAGATCTTTTTACTGGGATAAGGAGCTTTCCCCCAGTTCACCTCCTCACATGTGGCTGTCTGTGCCCCTCCTTCTTCCTGCCCAAACTTCTTGTCTTACTCCAAGCTTACTGGGGGGGGTCTGTTTAATGTAATACCCCCCTCCCATGCTTGGGTCTGTTGGTATGTTCACTGCCCTAGTCAGCCAGGGAGGGAGGAACAGGCTGAGTGAGTCATCCTACAGTGGCTTCCATCCCATGATAACCCAGTTGTTGCCTTTGGAGGTGTATATAGGATGCAGCTCATTCTGGGAGGAGAGTGGGGATGGCATTTAGGGACAAGGGATAGAGAGGGGAGGAGGAAGTCCACTAGGGACCCATTCAGCAGTTGCAGTTAGACTGGGGCAGGGTTTGGAGATGGGGTGGTGGATGGGGTGGAACAGGGGCAGGGCCTGGGGCAGAAGAGGCAGGCCAGGAGCTTGCCTTCTCCAGTGGCAGCTTTACCAACCGCCTATGTGACAGGGAATTTTTTCCCAGGTGTCTGGTTGGTAGGTCTCAGCCACATACTCAGGATCTAAATGGTTACCATATATGGGGTTGGGAAGGAATATTCTGCCAAGTCAGATTGGCAGATACCCTCTGTTTTTGTTTTGTTTTCTTTTCCCTATAGCATGGGGTCTGGATTACTTTCTGGTTTGAACTACAGTAAATGATAGATTCTCTAACTTGAAGTCTTTAAATCAGCCAGAAGTTATGGGATTAGTTCAGGAGTAGATGGTTGCAGGTGATCAACATAGGGGAGCAGGAAGGAAGCCCTACGCTCCCTCCTAGCCGGGACCTTGCGGGACCCGACCAGGAGGGAGAGATGGAGACCCACGCTCCAGCTGCCGGCTGCTGAGCTGCTGGTAGCTGGAGTGGGGATCCCGGCAAGAAGGGACCACAGGGCTCCTGTCTCACTGGGACCACTCAGCAAGAAGGAAGCCCCGTGCTCCTTCCTAGAAGGTCCCGGGGAGAAGGGAGCCCCATGCAGGGTCCCGGCTAGGAGGGAGCATGGGGCTCCCTGAGACCCACGCTCCAGCTGCCATGATATGGTAGAGTTCAGGATCCTGTTCAATGGAAGGAAAGAAGGAAAAGCAGAACACACACCCTGGACTTCAGAAAAGCAGATTTTGACTCTCTTATGGAGCTGATGGGCAGGATCCCTTGGGTGGCTGATCTGAAGGGGAAAGGTGTCCAAGACAGCTGTCTGTATTTTAAAGAAACCCTGTTAAAGGCACAGGAAGATAACATTCTGATGTGCAGAAAGAACAGCAAATGTGGACGGCGCCCAGCGTGGCTTAGCAGAGAACTCTGCGGTGAGCTGAAACATAAAAGGGAAGCTTACAAAAAGTGGAAGCTTGGACAGATGGCAAGGGGGGCATATAAAGATATTGCTTGGGACTACAGGGATAAAATCAGAAAGGCCAAAGGACAATTGGAGTTGCAGCTAGCAAGAGATGTGAATGATAACAGAAAGGGGTTCTACAAGTATGTCAGCAACAAGAAAAGGATCAGAGGTGGTGTAGGTCCCTTACTGAATGGAGCAGGCACCCTCGTGGTGGATGATGCAGAAAAGGCTGAAGTACTAAATGCCTTTTTTAACTTCACTCTTCACAGGAAGGGCCTGCTCCCAGGTACTACACAGGGTAGCGTGGAATGGATAGAAGAGCAGCCCTCGGTGATGGAAAGTCAGGTTAGGGACTACTTAAAGAAATTGGATGAGCACAAGTCCATGGGGCCCGATGAACTGCATCCTAGGGTGCTGAGGGAGTTGGCTGAAGTGATTGCAGAGCCGCTGGCCGTTATCTTTGAGAACTCATGGCAAACGGGGGAGGTCCCGGAGGATTGGAAAAAGGTAAATATAGTATCTATCTTCAAGAAAGGGAAAAGGAGGATCCGGGGAACCACAGACCGGTCAGCCTCACCTCAATCCCTGGGAAAATCATGGAGCAGGTCCTCAAAGAATCTGTCCTGAAACACTTGGAGGAAAATAGAGTGATCAAGAACAATCAACAAGGGTAAATCGCACCTGACCAACCTGATTTCCTTCTATGATTAGATGACTGGTTTGTGGATGTGGGAAGTGCCGTTGACGTGGTATACCTCAACTTTAGCAAGGCTTTTGATACGGTTTCCCACAGCATTCTCATCGGCAAGTTAAGGAAGTATGGGTTGGACGAGTGGACCATAAGGTGGATAGAAAACTGGCTAGATCAACGGGCTCAGTGGGTAGGAATCAATGGCTCGATGTCTAATTGGCAACCGGTAACGAGTGGAGTGCCCCAGGGGTCAGTCCTGAGGCCGGTTCTATTCAACATTTTCATTAATGATCTTAATGATGGAATAGATTGCGTGCTTAGTAAGTTCGCGGATGACACTAAGCTGGGGGGAATGGTAGATACTCTGGAGGGCAGGGACAGGATCCAGGGAGACTTGGACAAATTGTAACACTGGGCCGAAAGAAACCTCATGAGGTTCAACAAAGACAAGTGCAAAGTCCTACACTTAGGACAGAAAAATCCCATGCACTGCTACAGGCTGGGGACTGATCAGCTAAGTAGCAGCGCTGTAGAAAAGGACCTGGGGGTTATGGTGGATGGGAAGATGAATATGAGCCAACAGTGTACCCTTGTTGCCAAAAAGGCCAATGGCATATTAGGCTGCATCAGTAGGAGTATTGCCAGCAGATCGAGGCATGTGATAATTCCACTCTATTCGACACTGGTCAGGCCACATCTGGAATCCTGTGTCCAGTTTTGGGCTCCCCACTACAGAAAGGATGTGGACAAATTAGAAAGAGTCCAGCGGAGGGCAACAAAAATTATTAGAGGGCTGGGGCACATGACTTATGAGGAGAGACTGAAGGAACTAGGCTTATTTAGTCTACAGAAGAGAAGACTAGGGGGAGATTTGATAGCAACCTTCAACTACTTGAAGAGGTGCTCCAAAGAGGAGGGATCTAGGCTGTTCTCGATGGTACCAGAGGACAGAACAAGGAGCAATGGTTTCAAACTACAGCTGGGGAGGTCGAGGTTGGATAATAGGAAAAACTTTGACTAGGAGGGTAGTGAGGCATTGGAATGGGCTACCTAGGGAGGTGGTAGAATCTCCAGCTTTGGAGATTTTTAAAGCCCGGTTAGACAAAACACTGGCTGGGGTGATTTAGTGGGAGTGGTCCTGCTTTTTAGCAGGGGGTTAGACTAGATGACCTCGTGAGGTCCCTTCCATCCCTATTATTCTATGATTCTATGAAAGGATGGTTTCAGAAATCTCTGAATTGATCTAGCTGTTGATAGATATTTTGGACGAAGTCCAAAGAAAGAAACTGTTGGATTCTAAGGAAGAATCAAACCTGTGATATAATTAATTTTATAATTAATGGTGAATTAGAAATTATATGGAGAATTCTGCCAAATAAATATTTTTTTCATGCAGCTTTTCCAGTAATGTGCCACTATGGATAACAGTTGTAAAGATGAAATAGTTTGAAGTAGAAGGGTCTTACTGAGCAGTTTTCTGTCAATTTTTGGAAGGAAGGCGAACTGTATATCATTTAAAAATGAGACTGAGTTAGCTACATGTTGAAAATAAACATGCAAGATCCACTTTGGAGAATGGCAGGAGATGTGTTCAATTAATGTTGTTTTATGTGTGGGTTATAGTGGAAGAGTTGAACTGTGAGTGAATGTGAGATGATGTAACATCCAAGGCCCATTTTTGGTTAACAAATTCACCATGGTATGTTCATGCAAATTCCAGCAGTCAAGCAAGGACTAGGAGAAATGAAAATAGAGGTGGGCTGTTTGGGGCCTGCCTGAAGTTGCCAGGAAAGGATTGTAAATCAATTTATTCATCAATTTACTTCTCAGGAATAAAATAATAATTCATGAAGCAGGTCTGGGATGGGGTTTTGTTGACTGGATTTTCCAGCAGTCGTCTTTTAAGAGCACCTACCAGATTTATCAACAAGCACCCAACTCCTGGGTCAGGAGCCTCTAGATAAGGGAGCAGAGTGTGCGGTTTCATGAAGCAAAATTTCCAAGTGCAAATCTTAGTGATAGCACAGTTATCTGAGCCCAAAGTGCAGGAAGCCTGAGGTCATGACGTACACATTGAATGAGGCAGTTCTCTGTAGTGTCTAGTGCTTATTCAAATATGGGCAGACCTCCACAGGTGTGTGCAAGCTCTCAAAGCATATTACCAGTGGGGAAGCTGAGATGCAGAAATGACTTGCCCAAAGTCACATGGTGACTTAGGTGGCAGAATTGGGAATAGAATCCAGTGACTTGATTCATCACTAAGTTTTTCCAAGTCTTCTGATTACAAGCTGAGCTTTAACCATTAAACACGATGCTCTTTTGGTAGTAATTACCAGTAATGGCAATACAACAAATGTAGATTGAACATAATGCCAGATTTGAGAGCTACAGCTTTAAGAGAAGAATCCTGCATTCATACTGAGGGAGTTAAACCTACAGAAGTGCATGTAAAATTTCAGTCAAGTCCTTTTTTCCAGGTAAGGTGATTGTGAGAATATTTTTGCAAGAAAGATCATTAATCTAGTATGTTAAAAAAACACACACTCACATACAGTGATTCATAATAAATGTTTGCTGAATGCTACTCAGGTCTGTGCAGCCATGTGGATGAATCTAAAACACTTTTAAAATGACAAACAGCTTCTTCAGGCTGGCTAAACGTTTGCTAGTAATATACTTGTGTTTATGAGCTCCAGTTACATTGTTTATCAGTCCTAATTAACATATACACTAATGTAATTACAGAGTAGTTTTGTTGTTTTAGATCAAAACATCCTTTGTGTTTGCCTTGTGTTTTTTTGTATTTACTTATGCACACTGAAGATGTTTGATTTTTTATTTATTTATTTTTTTACATCCAATGAATTGCAAAAAAAGAAAGAACACCAGCAAGGAAGTTTTATAAGATAACTTCTTGTGTTGTTCCATATTAAAATTGACACATTGTTTCTTTATTAAGATAAATCATGTACAATATGTTGTCCCCCTTCTGGCCAGTAGTGCCTCTGTACTACCCTGCCCTAGCTTTCCGCTTCACAAGGACTCCTCAAACAAAACTCCATGCAGTCTTGCTTAAACACCTCTGGGGGAGGTATTAGGTTTTTTGTACTGAGTTAACAGTTTCCTTCAAAACACCACACAAAACAAATCTTTCACCCAGCCTTGAGCTAGGAGCAACCTCTCTTCCCTGAGTCACTTTCCCTTGCCCAGGGACCACTGTCAGAGACCCTCTTCCCCTGTGACTTCTATCTGTAATCTCCTTCTAGTTCTGTTCTTACTCTCTTTAAATTCAACTCACAGGCTTTATCTGGCTAAAGCTCTGCAGAAGCCAAACTTGCTCCTTGTAGATGCTCCTCCCACTAATATCTGCTCCACACAGTCTCCTGGTTTTTTGAGCATCCCCTAGTTCATTGCCAGACTTGCTACCTTTGGCCATCTCAGGATATGTCTACACTGCAATTAGACACCTGCAGCTGGCCTGTGCCTGCTGACTTGGACTAATAGGCTATGTCTACACTTACTAAAGTTAGTTTGAATTAGTTAATTCAAACTAACTAATTCAAACTAGCAATATCTAGTTCAAACTAAGCAATTGCCATTCATGGCACTTGCTTAGTTCGAATTAGCGAATTGCATTGAGTTCAATGGGCCAGTTAGTTCGAACTAAGCAATTAATTCAAACTAACATGGCCACATTGGTTAATTCGAACTAACTAGTTCAAATTAACTCTTTGTTCGAATAGCATATTCAAACGTATTAGTTCGAATTAAGGAAGCCCTTAATTCGAACTAATGAAAGCCTAGTGTAGCCAGGGCTTAAGTTAGTTTGAATTAAGATTCCTTAATTCATACTAACTTGCCAGTGTAGACATAGCCATAGAGCTGCTTAATGGCAGTGTTGTTTATGTTAGTCCCAGAGCTCAGGCTGCAGCCAGAGCTAAAACATTTACTCCACAGTTAAACAACCCTCTTAGCCTGTGGCAAGGCCAAGTCATCTAGCTAGGAGAAGCCATAGGTGTTTAATTGCTGTGTAGGCATACTCTTAGCTACTGTCTGTCACCACACCCCTGGCAGCTTCTTCCTAACTTTTATATTGGAATCACCTGATTCCTCTCATCTCATAATCAGGAGTTGTCTTAGCTGCATCCTCTTCAGCATACAGGCAAGTCCCCTGTTGTGCCATCTCTTCTATAAAACTTTAACTCAAACATTCTGCTATTCCCACTACTTATTTCTGGTATCTTGCACTATTTGTTGTTATATCTGCTGATAATACTCCTGCAGAATCATGTGTTAGGTTGATTCAAAATATGTTGGCTACCCTCACAATCCAAATACTATCTCAGATAGTTTTGGGTTCTACACATAAATAAATTTGGTCATACTGGGGACCTTGCTTTATTATCTCCATTAGAGACAGGGAGGTGCAGAGTATACCTTTGCCAGGTAAGATCATTATCTTCTTTGGTTTGAGATTAGGGATCACATTTACTTCCATGGGGTCTGATTAGAGTTTATAGTAAGATTGATGAAAACAATTGGGCTTCAAATCTCTCTGAAGAGAAATGCTGTTTAGGTGATTGACTATTTTATTGATAGCCTGGTAGAAAACTATTATTTTGTCCTTTATTATCAATTCACTGCTTCTAAACACTACTCTTTGTGCCTTCCTCTATAAGATAGAACCTGTGGACAATTAATGTTGGAAGAAATGTAGGTTGGAGTACTAGAGGTAGAAATAATGCTGTCTTATTGATAGTGACATAAATGGTGATCTGAAGCCTTATCCTATGGATGTGATGGAGATGTCTACTCTTCCATCATTGTTTCCATATGGAACTGTCTCATGTGTTTGATGAGATTTGAATCTCAGTTGGCCCTTTCTGTGAGGAGTTTTCCATCTACTTCCTACATAACACTGAGTGATTTGGCAGTAGCTATTCCATGCTCAGGGTACGTGCTGTGGGAGGAGAAATGTAACATCTTGGCTTACTGAGTACTGGTCTTTAAATATCACAGTTTCTGGGGCTAATGAAAAATTTGAATTTGGGCTCTTATAGGTAGCTAAATGTAGTGGGAAAATATGTCTTATGTTGATGGCAATTGTTATCCAACAGGGTTCTAGCACCTGTTTCACAAACAGGTATAAGGTGCTAGCTCAGTCAGGATTTTCTTGCTGTTTTTTACAGTCCATAAAGTTGCCAGTAACAGTAGTAGTTGACCAGTTCCAAAGGGGTAGCCATGTTAGTCTAGTGGCACTTTTAAAGACTAACAAATTTATTTATCGAATGAGCTTTTGTGGGAGAAAGTCCCACTTCATCAGACACTTGAAGAGTCTTTGAAATGCAAAAACACCAGCACCCCCACCACTCATGGAAAACCTGCTTGCAACACCAAGCACAAGGTAACTCCTCGACCCTCACCAACTCCGCCTTCAACAGCTACTGATAAATATCTGGGGAGATGACATATATATATGACTGATAATATAATTTTATTTCTTGAAGTGTAGGCATGAGAACACTGAAGCATCTTTAACTGGACACCAATTTTTTTAACATGAGGTATCCCAGTATACTTTGATAATAAAAATCTTTATACCCAATAAAAAACTAGACAGATAAGATTATTTTATGACAGCTGATGAATCCATAAAAATAACAACTAGTCCCTTCAAACACTGGCTAACTGGAAACTCTAGTTCAGTGGTTTTTCAAACCATGGGGCAAGACCCAGTATTGGGTCGCAGACTCTCAGATACTGGATCACGGCGCCCCCTGCTGTCGCCTCTGAAAGACTGGAATGCATTGCCCGAAGATGTAATTGTTGGGTGGCAGGCATAAATTATTTTTTTTTCAACTGGGTCGTGAGGAAAAAAGTTTAAAAACCACTGCCATAATCTGACCCCTGCTCTGACCATGAGGTCAGAGTGCTCAGGTCCCACTCATGATCAAAAGGAAGGCAGGGTACTAAAGTCTATGAGACAGGAAATCAGTTTTCACTGATAATCTTGCCACTTATTTTGACTTTAGTCTTCCTCTTTAGTGAAGGTTAGCGATAAGGCTGTGGCAAGTATCTCATTACCCTCTGTTTCTTGGACCCCGTAGGGTTGCTGTTGCCCCACTCTGGCATACGAGGGGTTAAAAGGGCCTGTGGTCACAGCCAATTGGGCAATCAGGAGCTGGTAGCCAATCAGAGGGCTAAGGCCCACAAAGAGGACTCAGGACAGGAGTTGGTCGTGGCAAGAGCGGAGAGGACAGATCACCTGGTGAGGACCCACTTGAGCATTCTCCATTACTATCAGCAGGAGGCACCCTCCATGTGGGTCACATGCCAGAATCGCTTACAGGCACCTTTCAGGAGGTTGGAACAGAGACGGTGTTTTCTTACACAAGGAAAGACCCAGTGTCCAGTTTGTCATCCATTGGCTATCTTTGATAGCATTGACTACTAGGAACTTGTGACTATTATTTTGTCTCTGGTAAGATTCAAAGTGGATGCTACTAGGTAGTACATAGTATCTGTATCTCCTTACAGCTGGACAGGTTTATTTTTTTCTCAGAGTCTACATACAGCTAAGGCTTGGGTGAAGGCTAGCTGACCAAATGCAAACCATCCAAAGTATGAAGAGGTATGTTTTGGTTGCAGGAAGCATTCAGAGAAGATTGTGGGGTTATATCTGTCCCTTCTTTAGTACTTTGTTAATAGAGAATGGGATTTAGGGGTTCTGTGGTATCCCTGGCTGCTTTTTATTGGCACTGAGCTTGTATTGTTCTTTGGTTCTTTATGAAGTTCAATTTTAAAACATCAATTAAAAATCATCAGAAGTAATGTATTCCCATAGACCTCAGCCTATTCAAGGAGCATTGTTCTGAAACATTAAAAATTGTTAATTGCAATAAATAAATAAAATAGATTAAAAAATAGACTTAGAAATACCTTCCAAAAAAACCCTTTCTATTTAAACAAGAATGTAGATGTTTCTCCATTAGAAAGCTGAAAGCCATATAGATCTCAGTCATGCATGATGCTTGCTGAAAGTACATTTAAACATAGTCTCTTTGTTTAGAAGGCAGATTTCGCTCTCACATACAGCAGATATTGATTGAGTTAAGTGTTCCATTCTTTTCATACATGCAGAGAATTTCCATTGATGTCAGTAGAGTTGCATCCTTTGTAGGGCACATATTGAAGAAAAATAGAAAAATTGTTCCTTTGTATAGTGGAGGTTTGATGGAGAAAACATCTGTACTTTGTAACAGTATTTTTGTGCTTCAACTCTTGCAAGCATTTCACTTCCCCTGACCCCCAAGCCTTTATAGTTATAGTCAGCAAGAATGACATCAGAGATATCATCATCCCCACCATCTTACAAAGTGGACTGGGGCTTAAAAGTCTCAATACATATTTTAAATGTATAACTTCACTAGAAATATGTCACATTTTATATTTAAGGTTCCCATTATAAAGGGTTAATAAAGGTTTAATAGTTATAACTGTTATAGACGTGCATTATGTGTTAAAAATGATTATAATCACATCAGTAGAAGGTATTCTAGATGGTTATTAGCCATGATTAATAGACTTGGAAGGATTAGATTATTATTGATAAATGTCAGTAAAAGTTGACCTCACTGGCCAAACAAACCAAATTAAAATATTTCCATCATTAAGAATCAAAAGTTACAAATTGGCAAAGTAAGACAAAATCTACTTGAATATTTATTGGAGTTTGATATAAAGATATATACATGGTATATTTTGGCAAATGATGTAAAAACACAGACTGGTAATAGTTACAAAACTGTAGTTTTTTGAATCTCAATATATACTTTCATTAAATAATTATTGTCTGACCTTTCATAATTTCCTGCAACTGTGAAAATGCAAATAGTTAAAAAATAAAATACTTAAAACCCTTAATTTTGTTCACCTCTGAGAATGTAAATGGCTAAACATTAAAAAAAAATGGTTACAATAAAGAAATATATATTATTCATCAATATTATAAAATAATCAAATCAAATTCTGACAAGCCTATTGAACTAAAGAAGAATCTAGTTATACTGATTCAGGTTATTCGGTATATTATAAAATACCTATTAATCATTTATTAGCTCTTTAAAGACTATTAATTGAATTTGAATGTGAAGTGTCACAACATAGCATTAACTATCAACTCAAAAAATGATTCCATCAGAATTTTTTTTTACTTTAAAATGGTTGAGAACAGATTAGATTTTTATATGCTTAAAGTGCATGTTTAAGAGGGTTGCCATTTTTATTGCTATCACTTGTATTCCTGAAAAAAACAAACATACATACAAAAAAAACCAACACAACACTGGACCAAATTCACCATTGTTATAAATGGAAGAAGATCCGGTGTCTTACATAAGGTATTCATGCCTATACCAACAGTGAATATGGTTTGTGGCATTTTTACAAGTATAAATATTCTTACAAATTATTTTTCTAATTTTATTAGAAGAGAAAATTGCTTTGTGCTGTATAAATAGACAAGATGTTCAAGGTGTGAAATTCACCCCTATGTAGGTAGGCAGCTCAATGGATTATACCAATGCACTATGTAGGTCCTATGTGAACCCTAATTTGAGAGTGGGTGATTCATAGGTGGCTATCTACATAGAAATTAATTTTACACTATCTAAGAGAGATGAGTGGAAAATTAAATTAATTAAAATGAAATTAAATGAATGGAAATTAAAAACCTCCATCCTTAAGTTTTTTAAGGTGTGGCTTAATCACTATTAAAGAATAAAAAAATAATTGAGTTTTTCCATCCTCCAGTTTGATTCATCATGGTCAGCTCTTTACTTGGCATACATGCATATTTTGATTTTTGTTTTAGTTTTCTATCTCAGAATTAAAATAACTGATGTGTAAGCTTCACATTGAACTCCCAGAGCAATGTTAATAGAACATAAGTCTATCTGGGAGATTTCAGGGCTAGTTTTTATTTGATTATTCCAATATTCTGTACCATAATAAGGTTAAGATTTTGTCACTGTAGTGTGGTTGTTTCCCCACTCTGACCCATAAAGGGTTATCTGGACCTACAAGAGTAGCAGTCAATCAGGTGAGAATGGCTGGGAGCTAATCAGGGGCCAGGTTCCCAATATACAAGGGGAGCTGCAGAGGCAGCTCACTCACTTTGCTTTGGGAGCTGGAGGGGAAGGTCATCTGACTAGCTGGCTGGCTGTGGTAGCCAGCACCCTGAAGAGCTCCCAGTGTGCCACTGGGAGATGACCAGAAGCTGGAGTCCTGAAGAGGCACAGATGGGCAGCAGCAGCAGCAGTGGCTGGAGCAGCGGTCCGGAGGTGAGGGGCCAGGAGCGGATGGCGGCTGAACTCCAGAGCAGCAGGACCATAGCAGACTGCAGTAAGGCATGAGGTGAGAGTAGGCATGAGACTGGGGCTGCTGGGAAAGTGGCCCAGAGAAGTAGTGTGCTATTGAGACTGGCAGAAGGCAGCAGGCGATGCCACGGTCATGGCACACAGGGTCCCTAGGTCAGGGCCCAGAGAAGAGAGCAGGCCAAGGCCCCTCCCTACTCCCCCAGAGTGCCAGGTGATGCACTAACCTTGCTGGTTATTGATTGTTTTAAATAGTGGCTGGAAATAGTGAGTGGAACTGTAACCTGGAGGGGGTGGACTTAAAGGGACTTGTCCAGAGGGCTAAGGACTGAGAATCAACCTCTGGGAGGGAGTTCGGCATGCAAGGGGAGAACTATAGACCACCTCATGGCGGACCACTTGAGTAATTCCCTATAAATTAGATGGATCCCATGCTGCACTAGCTTACAGTCATGATTATTTTTATTAAAAGTCATGGGGACAGGTCATGATCAATACACAATAATTCATGGAAACCATGACCTGTCTTTGGCTTTTACCAAAAAACAACACTGTGGGAGCTGAGAGAGGAGGAGGTACAACTGGGAGCTGGGGTGGGTCCCCCTCTGTGGCTAGGGGATGTGGGGTCTGCTCACCATTACTAGGAGCTCCAGGGGCACACTACATCAGCTGCTGCAGGAGGTGAGGAGCTCAGAGCTGCTGTGGGCAGTGGAGGGACCCTAGGGCTCTGACATCCCTCTGCTGCCAATGACTCAAGATCTTATCAATAACCATAACATGAAAGACATAACACCTGCTTACAATGTAGTATGAGGTGAATTGCCAGATATAGCATCTTCATTTCTTCTGGCTCCTCATCAGTGCACACCGATCTAGCAAACATGTAATTCTGATTTCCCCTCTAAGAAGAATTCAGAGAAAATGGAAAGAAAAATCAGTTTTCCCTTCACCCGGCTTCTTAGCATGATATCAGCCACAATGATATGAGCCACTTCATTCATGACCCTAACAGAAGTACATAGATCAACAAGTTTAATATTGGGGCTGGTTCTACAACCCTTACTCTTGTTGACTAGTACTTAGGTATGTAAGAGGTGCCTCTGAAGTCAATGTTGCTACTTACATAAGAAACTTTACAACATCAGACTTCTTGAGAAAGCTGATTTAAAAAGCAGCTCAGTACTCTATATATTTAGGTTTCTCTTTCTTTTTTATAATATTTTGTTATCATCTTGTCAAGATTAACTTTGAAGAACTACTTCTCCACATCCTAAGTAGCTGAGATCATGTTACAGGGTTGAAAAAAATCAACACAGGTCAAACTGTCAGCAGAAGCAGAGCAGGTGAGTTCTTATAAAAATAATGGAATCTTCTTGGCATATTTGAATAATAGTCAAATTCCAAAGGGGTAGCCATGTTAGTCTATTGTAGAAAGACAACAGAGTCCTGTGGCACTTTTAAAGACTAACAGATTTATTTATCGCATGAGCTTTCGTGGGAGAAAATCCCACTTCGTCAGACGCTTTGAAGATGGGAAACTTACAGAATGGGAGGAAGTTAAATGCAGAGGAGTGTGTGACATAGGATCAGGTCAGGCTGTAACACCAAATCAAAATAGGTGTTAGGATTCAAACACTGGGGAACAGCACATAGAGGAGGGTGAGGTCAAATCACTTGTTGTAATGAGAGAAAAATCCATAGTCCCTGTTTAACCCCAAGACAACTCAGTCAAATTTGCAGAACTCGAACTTATATGCAAATTTGACTATGGATTTTTCTCTCATTTCTAGTTTTCTCATTTCTCATTTTCTCAATTCTAGTATCAGTCTTTTTGAGATGGGATGACCAGAATTGCATACAGTATTCAAGATGTGGATATACCATGGATTTTTATAAGGGCAGTAGTTTATTTTGTCTTATTATCTATCCCTTTTCTAATGGTTCCTATCTATGGCTGCGTCTACACTTGTAAATTGAGTCAACTTAAGCTTGCTTAAGTCGACTTAATTTACCCTGCATCTACACTACAGTTTCCTTAAGTCGACTTAAGCAGCTTGCTTAAGTCAACTTAAGGAAAATAAAGTCGACTTAATTAAAATTAAGTTGACTTTATTAAACCTCCTTTAAATTTGACTTAGTACTTAAGTCGACTTCCTAGAGTCGACTTAAGCCAGTGTTGGCCTTGGGTAGCCCTAAGTCGACTTAGGGCTATCCCAGGACTACACCAATGCCCTCCCTGCCGGGGGAGGGCACAGGGGGAGCCTGGCAGCAGGCACAGGGGAAGCCCACCCTTCCCCTATGCCCTGCCAAGGTCCCTGACCCCCTTTGCCCCATTGTACTTGGGTACAATGGGGCAAAGGTTGAGCCCCCTGGCAGTGGGCAAGGGGTGCCCCACCAGCCCCTGTGGACCTACCCTAGGTCCCCCTAGCCCCACAAAGTTGACCTAGGTGTCCAGTGTGGATGCTCTAGGTCGACTTTGTAAGTTCCCCCAAAGTCGACTTTAATTTTGTGTAGACTCACTAAGTTGACTTAAAGTCGACGTAAAATTACAAGTGTGGATATAGCCTATGTTAGGTTTTTTTGACACTGCTGCACATTGAGCAGGTTTCCTCAGAGATGCTCCTTAAATTGTGAAAGTCAGTTTAGATCTCTTCTTTTTATATGTATAGTTGGAATTATGTTTTCCAAAGTGCATTACTTTGCATTTATCAACACTCAATTTCATCTGCAATTTTCTAGTCACCTAGTTTGGGTGATCCTTTAGCTTTTTACAGTCAGTTTTGGACTTAACTGTCCTTAGTCATTTTGTATTATATGCACACTTTGCCACCTCATTGTTTACCCCCTTTTTCCCACATAATTTATGAATATCTTTAACAGCACCGTTCCCAATACAGAGCCCTGGGGGAAACCATTCTGAAAACTGACTCTTTATTTCTACCCTTTGTTTCTTATCTTTTAACTGGTAATGGGTCCAAAAGAGGACCTTCCCTCTTATTCCATGACCACTTAAGTTGCTTGAGAGCCTTTGGTAAGTGACCTTGTCAAGGACTTTCTGAAAATCCATGTACCCTATATTGACTGGATCCCCCTGGTCCATGTGTTTGTTGGTATACTAAAAGAATTCTAATAGATTGGATAGTCATGATTTCCCTTTAGAAAATCAGTTTTGAGTCTACTCCAACATACTATATTCATCTGTGTATCTGATAATTTTTCTATACTATAGTTTCTGCCAATTTACGTAGTACTGAAGATCGGCTACAGGCTTGTAATTGACAGGATAATCCCTGGCATCTTTCTTAAAAATCAGCATCACATCAGCTAGTTGCCTGTAATCTAGAACAGAAACTGATTTAAGTGGTTGTTTACATACTGAAGTTAGTAGTTCTGCAATTTAATATTTGAGTTTCTTCAGCACTTTTGAGTGAATATTGTCTGCTCCTGGTGACTTATTGTAGTTTAAAGTATTGATTTGTTCTGCCGATGCCTCAGTCTAGGAGTAGGTATGAGAATCACCTTTACATCTTTTGCAGTTGTTATAATGTTACTTAACTGTGTAAATATTTGCAGAATCAAAGACTATCTTAAATACAAGCTAAAAGAAACTGTTTAATACAGAATTCCTCTGATGAAACTGGAATTTTAAGAATTTGGAAAAAAATATTTTTACAATAGACATTTCATCTTTCTTTGTCACCTCCTTTATAAGACTAGAGTGTGACTGAAATTTTTGATAAAATGTACTTTATTAGAAAATACTGACATGTCAAAATCAAAACTATTTGTGTAAAAGTAGTTGTAACATCCTGTCCCTTAACATGCTTGAACATTCTTCTCCCCGGCTTAATAAAAAGCATAAATTTTGTGAGTTTCAGTTTTTCTGCTAAAACGCTAATGCAAGCACAGAAGAAATCTGTATTTTTGTCAGTTTCCTATATGTCTAGCCAGAAATATAACAGGTTGATTTTGACAGATTTCCTTTTTTTTTTTTTTTTTTTTGAAACAATAATACAAGTTTTCAACTCTCAAAAAGGCCTATTTTGAAATTTTCTCAATAAAACCTTCTATTAGTGTGTTTGTTTGCTTGTTGTAAAAATGATTTTTAAGATTAAAAAATTAAGTTAATTTCTAGTACAAGAAAGGTTAAATCTGAAACAAAACATTTTAAAGTGTTTCAGGTGACCTAATCAATCTTTTTTTTCTGTTTGTGAAAATTTCCAAAATTTATACTTTTTATCCTGATTAAAGAAGGATTTTTCTTTTTTAGTCTTAAGCATTTTCAGGGATAGGAAAACACTTTCCTGCTCAGCTATACATTACTATATAGCTTATGAACTATTAGTAGTGTCTTCTGGATACTTGTTTACCTATGCATGACAAAACCTCTCATTTATTTAAAATTTAGCTAGATTCAAATGCTCAGCTTGCAGGCCTAAATTGGTTTCTTTTTAATTCAAAGAAATAACTGTTTTTGCTGTGTAAATTATATAACCATTATATTTTAATAAAATAAAGGGGAAAAATAACATTGATTAAAAGAAATTCAGAGATTAACACACAACTCTTATTTCTTCACCCCATGCACATCACAGGAACAAGCTGCTTGAAAATAATGAAAACATGGTTTAAGTCATAAGGTCAACAGCATGAAATACATTATTCTGGCTAATGGGACACAAAGGACTTAGCAAATACAACAGCTCTGTTTCACCCATTGTAACGTTATAAGGATAAAAATACAGTATCAGTACAAGAATCAGCTATTGGTGGATTACCTGTGGGATCAACATAGATACAATCCCCCCGCTCCCCACAAAATGTTATTACGATAAAGGTGAGGGACAGGAAGCGCATATTAACTTTGAATGCAACTTACTTTTCAAGAAAATTGGCTAAAAATAGAAATTAAAAAATTTCTGAAGTTTAGACAGTATTTCCGTAGCAAACCCTGGCTTCACATGCAAATAACTGCAACCTTAACTGTGCCCAGTTAGAGTTGCTACAATGTAGTATTCTCAGATTGATTTAGAAAGCACTGCATTGTTTTGTTTTATTTTGCAGTTCTCCTGGGTGTTCAGGTTAGACATCTTTAAATAAATGAACTCGATTAAGAAAATGTGATGATTAGAGACTAATTGTGCCACCCTCTTTCACAAACATCTGGCTTAGATTGTTATTTGTAATGGTTTTCTCTTGGTCAATACAAGCAACATAGTGCCTGTATCCTCCTCTCCTATAGTTGTGAACCTCAGGCACTATAATTCATTTGTATTTTGAGTCACTTAGCCATATGTTTGTGTAAGCAGAACTGATATTTTGAAATGTTTAGACAAATCAAAGCTCATTAGGTTCTGTTGGTTCTCAGTGCTCAGGCTTCCACTAGGTTTATTAAGATGTCCAATCCCACTCCATTTATTGAGGATTCCTCTGGAATCCTCAATAAGACTTTCAATGGGGTTGGGTCATAATAAGACCCACATAGTGTTCCTGCTGACCTCCCATGGTCACAGGAAGTGAACAACTTAGGAGGCCCTCCATAGAGGAGTCCTGGCATTATCAGAGGATTTGTATGGGAAGGAGAGGGGAGACAGCAGAACAGAAGACACTCTCATCTTATCCAACTGATGACTCCTGTCTATTTAATTTTAAAATGTCTTCTGCATAATGTTTATCTAATATCTGCCGGAAATGTGTTATGAGAATGTTCTAACTGTGAAGAATTTTATAATGGTATGTTAATTTTCAATGAATGTGTGACAAATGGGATGTAAATCTAGAGCTCTCTAGCCTTCCACTCACTAAGTGGCCATGTGGACTTTGCTTTCATGTCCCAAAGGTTCTGTACTGCTCTTTGATCTATTGCTGTTTGATCAAAGTGCTAAGGAACTAATTAGTGCATGACAGTGTGGTCCACAGGCATTTTATGCTTGCGATGGTAGAAAGAAAGCTGTAGATTTACACTCTGGCTTACCATGTACTAAATTGACATATAGATATAATGTCCTGATTAACTCTCATATTGATAACAACATTCCAATTCATGGAAACAAAGGACTAAAGAATTTACCATAACCAATCAAGCTAGTGGTTCATTTAGTCCAGTATCCTGTTTTTGTCAGCACCAGCTGCTTCAGAGGATTAAAACCCAAGATGTACAATTATGGAAGGAAGAACTTGCCAACGAGGAAGTTTCTTCCTATTCTTGTCAGTTAGTGTGTGGCTTTGTCTTTTTCTTCAGTCTAACTGTAATTTTGAAATTTGATTTCAGAGATAAGATCTTGGAGAGAGACAGGGGGCTGGGGAAGGAATTGTTTGTAGAATAGGGGGATCTTGAAGGAGGATAGATTAATTTAAAAATCAAACTCTTTAATCTGTTATTTTTAAGGTTAACTTGTATGTAACAAATGTAGCCAAAATGAATTCTGAAAGGATGTGGCATAATACCTGCCTAGAACTGATAAAAAGTCATTAGAATTGCAATGCAAGTTGTAAAACTTCTCAATTACCAATTATTTATTGTTTTGGTTGTGCGTGCATGCATGTGTTATAAAGTGAAGAACTAGCACGCAGGACCAAAATTCTCTGGTTTTTGCATGTATCAGCTACCATCAATCTCCTCACAAAATGATTGGCATAGAAAAACCTAATGGCCTATACCACTTCATGTATATTTTGTTTCTGAATGATGGAGACAACTGCAGACTGAATCTTGGCACTGGGATCTGGAGGGACCATTTCCTCCTCCTGTTTATATTCAAGTTAAAAACAAAACAAAAATTAAAATTCAATTCACAGTGGGTAAAGATCTACACTTCCAAGTCAGGCTTAAATGGTGCATGTGCCTTGCACTGTCCTTCTGCACAGGGATGAATTTCACTTATTTGTCCATTTAATTTTAATCTGCTCTATTGGATTAGCTCAAAAGAGGGTGCTTTGGAGCCAAAGAAAATGTGCTTCTGAAGAAAATGATTGCAGCTGGAATAAATAACATACGTGTAATAGCCAGTAAGCAGACTAATTTATATTCAATGAAGCTTAACATAGAAGCTTAATTTTAAGAACCATAAAAAGGTTAAGACTTACTTTGCAATATATGACAATGGAAAGCAGGAAGCCTGGTGAACTTCAGGAGTTCCTACTGAGGTGGCATATGGTTTACTCTTGATACCCCGTGGGTGCCCCATCCAGTTCTTTCTTTATGCCTGTAGGCTGATAGTTTCAAAACAATCTGGTGGATTTAATTTGAATGGGAACTCTGCATCCAAATCCCTCAGGTGGCTTTGAAACATCTCATTGAAGGGAAAATTCTGCCTGATGGCTGGATATCTAACACACGCCGAAGCTGGATCCCGTTCACCTTGCCCATGTGAGAGAAGGTATTACTCAAATAAGGCAAGCAGGCAGCAGGTGTTAACAAGTGAGCAGGCCATCGTGTCATCTTGCAGTTGACACCCGTTTGTTGCAACAGACTGATTAGACTAGGGGAGACAGAAAAATAAATTGCTGACAGCTGATGACAGTATTCTTTTTATTCTGTCTTGTTTTCACATATAGGAGTCAGTGAGATGGTTCAGAAAAAAATAAGAAGCTGTACAAATTTTACCTGTATTTATTTTAAAGATTAAAAAATGTCTGAGGGGGGGAAAGTACTCGGGGACAAAAAGGCCATGGAGCTCTGAAGCTCCGCCTATAAAGAATGGGTGTCTCAGATCAATTCAGTGCATTCATAGGGTGTGTCTACACTTGTAAATTAAGTCAATTTAAGGAGGCTTAAATCGACTTAATTTACTCTGCGTCTACACTTGTCTTTCCTTAAGTCGACTTAAGCTGCTCCTTAAGTCGACTAAGGAAAAATTAAGTCAACTTAATAAGACCTTGTTTTAAGTCGACTTACTGCTTAAGTCGACTTTATTAAGTTGACTTAAGCCAGTGTAGACATGGATTAGCCCTAAATTGACTTAAATGGCCTCCAGAGCTCCTCCACTAACCTCCCACCCAAGGTACCTGGCACAGCCAGAGCCTGGCATGCCCACCCACAGGGCAGAACACAGCCCTGCCCACCCTGCTCCTGCACGCTGCTCCTGCTCCTGTCCCTGATCTGCTTAGCCCCCATGTAGCCAAGCACAATGGGGAAGGTGCTAAGCTCCCTTCTTCTTTTAAAGGGGTACCCGAGGAAGGAGGCATCTCTCGGGTGCCACATGCCACACTTCCTACCATGCACCACTCCCAGGTACACCTAGCCCCTTCAGTCGACTTAGGCGTCAAGTGTAGACAGTCTAAATTGATTTAGCAAGGTCAACTTTAAGCTGACCTAAATTTACAGTATAGACATGCTAAGTCGACTTAACAAGATCGACTTAAAGTCGACTTTAAGGCGACTTAGCAAAGTCGACTTATTTTGACAAGTGTAGACATAGCCATAGATTCTAAGTCCAGATGGGGCCATTTTGATCATCTAGTCTAAATACCTGTATGAACAGGCCATAAAGATTCCCTCAGTTAATTTCTGGTTGAACTATAGTATGTGCTTTAGGGAAAATAGTCCACTCTTGATATACAAATTAGATGTATCGTACTGTGCAAAATCCACTTGTTGTAAACTTCTGGTTATAGGACCCCAATCTGAATTCCTTATGCACAGATACTTCAGGACTACATGATTAGTAAAGTTGTCCTGGGACGAGTGGGAATGGGTTTAAATATAAGGCCACCTTTCCTTCTTCTTTGCAACATCTAAGGCTTTCTCCTTTTACTTTGGGTCTAAGTTGGTTTGTCAGTGGATCATGGGTTGCACTATCTGTTGTTTTCTAATCTCATACATTTTAAACCCTCACTAAGATGGACATTATACATCAGGGATTCTTTTGATTTGTGGTAGCCCCAAAATGTATAGGCTTTGAATAGAGTAGCATGGCCAAACCCAACAAAATGAGTGTCTGATGTGAGAACCACCCTAACCTGCTTATTGTCTAAACCCTTACGAGGATCAGGAGAAGGGAACTGAGGAAAAGCCAGAGAAATGAATGAAACAAAGAAGGATGATTTGTTTGCGTTGACAGGTGGTAAAAGCTTGTAGGAAGACAAGAAGAGCCTGAGAGAGCAAAGTTTACATACATTTCTATAGTTTAAAAGTAAGCCTCCAGTAATTCAGAGACTTATCCAAACTGAAATGACAAAACCATTGCAACTTGGCCTTCCAGTATTTGTAAAATGTTTGTGGCTTTTAAAGAAGTGTGTAAATAAATTTGCTTTAATAACCTGATAACCTTTTCAAATGGATAATATAGGAGGCCTCATTCTTCAGTAAATGGGATATAATTAATGTACCAGTTTAACATTTAACAGAGAGAGAGAAAATACTTTTTGGGTCATCTTCTCCATTCTCAACAATGAAAGTTTATTCTCTACAGCTCATTTTGTAGTTCCCTTTACAGTTTAGTGGTAAATAGGGCTATGTCCATTTCCGAAACCTATACTACATTTCCTTCTCTGGAAATCATTTCTAACATTTGATCAGCCCCTCCCCGTGTGCCCCCCGTTCTTAATTTAGCACAGGTCCTCCTAATTAAACTCATTGTAAATCTTAAATAATTATTTTATCTCTGTATGATGGGATAGGCATACCCCACATTAAAGGAGTTCAGCCTTCTCTATGGGCAGCAGAAGTCCCGCCCCTTAGACTCTGCTGGACATACTCTAAGTGCTGCCACATTTTAAAAGGAAGCAGTCTGGCTCATTTGAGGCTGACCAGCAAAAAGGAAAGAAGTGTGTCAGTGGCTCTGAGTCTGGAGCTGTGGCAGACTCTGATGATAGGAGCTGGAAACCGAGAGGCCTGATTGGTGGACACCCACCATTCATTAGCAGCCCAGACACCCAGGGAATTACCCTCGGGACCTGCGAGGCAACTCCCCCAAGAACTGGATAGAAAGTAGCTCTGGGGGACTGAATAGTATAATGGGGGGAGGCACGAAATATGGTGGTTGGATGTTGTGGTTGGATCCCTGCTGACCGAGTACTAGGTACCTCCCAACGACATCACTAGGCCCTGAGCTGAGGATCAATGGAGTAGAAGGGCCTGAGCCCCACTATTAAGGGCACTGCACCTCCATAGCAGATGTCCTGTGACAGATTCTGGCCATTAAACTGTCTTGCCCTGAACCCAGGGCCTGCTGCTAACTGGCCACTGAGCCATCTTGCCTCAGCCTGAGAGACAGCTACCTGTGCCGTGCAGATATTAGGACATCCTCTAGATACCCCAGAGGTTGAATCAAGGCCATGGGAGTGCCCATTTCTCCTCACATCTCCTTTGAATCTCCTTGCCAAGGGACGATGGGGTGGGCTTACCCTGTGACACTCTGATTATTACGCTCATGGTAGCCTTACTGAAACAAAGTCCCCTATACATATATAATAATAATAAGAGATATTTCCTGCTCCAAAGAATTTACAGTCTAGACAAGAAATACTACTGTCTGTGTTTTACAGATAGGAAACTGAATCACAGAAGAATTAAATGACTTGTCTAAAATCACACGGGCAGTTTGTGATAGAGATGGGATTTGACCCAAGGTCTCCTAAACCCCATGGGATAACTTAACCACACAGCCATTTTTCCGCCTTTCATAGCATTTGTAACATTCAGTTATTTGTTTACTGGTTTCATGTCTCTTAATTAACCAAGCAATCCATGCTGGTTAGATCAACAACTGGCATAAATAAACACAGCATTACTGAAATCAATGGACTATGCTCATGTACACCAGTTGAAGATCTGATCCATTAACTTTAGCTCTTTCATTCTTTCCTCCTAAGTCAGTCCTTCCAGCTCACTAATCATTAATAAAATATTTAGTTACAGTCATTAGAGTCATACAGAGACTGTTAGGTCCCTGATGTATATGTTGACTTTGTGTTTGGCATCCAAAATTGCAGTGAACTATTTTATGACCATATCACACTGCAAACTCTTGTCTGTCTGCTGTCCACTATTAGCCCCAGCTCACTTTGTTTCAGGATTTGCCTCCAACTGAATAGATAGGTTGTATTATATTTCCATAGATGCATGACTTTTTGAAGTCAAATATATCCTTTTATTTTTCTGATTTCTTGACATCCTAATGTGTTATTTCTCTGTCTTTACTGTTTACCTGCAACTAATCTCATCGACTGTATTTTAGTAGCATATACTGTTTATCCCTTCTTTCAAAACAAATTAGTTGTTAAATAATACTAGTCTCACGGTAACATTAGCTGCCTCCCTTTAGTGCCATGTGTTGTTTTTGTTTTTTAATTGTCCTATGTTTGCCAGGTTTGTTTCCCCCATGATATTTTGAATTGATTTTGAAATGTTGCTGGAAATATTTATTTAAAATTCAAATACATTACCTCTTCCAATTTCTCTTTTTCCATAGAAAGATGAATTTCTTTCATCCAAAGTTATGTTTCCTTTGCATTTATCCAAAATTGTTTTCTAAGGCCATGTCTACACTAGGATTGTTTTGCCAGTATAATATATCAGTATACTATATCATCAAATTGCTTCTTGTTGGATGCAGTTTATACCAGTATAGTTGAAATTTTACTGACATAGTTTATTTCATCCCCACTAGACAAACAAACTATAGTAATACTGTGGCTAGGCTTAGGGTCTTTTGCTGCACGGCTATGTCAGCCAGAGTTTGCAATGCTTCATACCCCAGCCAACATAGCTATCTTGGAAGAATTCTGTAGTGCAGATGTGTCCTATGTGTAACTCTTGTATCATGATGTATGCCTCCATTGGTGCGCATGTTCAATCAGAAGACCATGCCTGAGTGTGTTCCCTATATCCATGCTGAGTGTCCACATAGGCCGTGCTGAACCCAGGTATAACCCTGTATATATGTCTCTACCCATAAACATTCTGTTACTGTTAAGCAATGGTAGTGCTCCACTTTGGGGGTTGTATTCCAGGGCTCTGTGTGCGATAAGGAGACACTCCAGGAACTGCTTGCTGTGTGGTGTTGGTATTGTTCCCAACTTTCACGTATTTGCCAGTGGCAGTTGCTGCTCAAATCTCCCTCATGCCAAACTGAGTGGAAGACGAGGAACAGTGGGATGATGATACTGCTATTTCTTAGGGTGGAACAGATGTTCATGTAGTGGAAGAGGTTATTGGTGAGTTGCAAGATGGAATTTGGGCAGAATTTGCTTACACACCAAAAATGGCTGACCTTGAGAAAGAATGACCATTCATTTTGGCTTCCACAGAACAGTAATGGCAAATGGTATTGCCACAGTAGGATCATGACTGGAGCATGGCTTCTAGTGCAGGAGAACCAGCATGGTGTGATGGAATCACATCATTTTGGAAACTTGGAATGGCCAGCAGTAGCTTCAAAATTTCCAGATGTGCAAACAGACTTTCATGAGCTGTGAAGAGCTTGTACCAAAACACCAGTCTCAGAACACTAATCTCAGGAAAACTATGATGGTGCAGAAGCAGGGTGTAATTACACTTTGGAAGCTGGCAACATCAGATAGCTGTTGGTCAGCTGGTTCATAAGGAGCTTTCTCAACCAGTTCATCTGACTAGAGCAGAATCAAATTCTTCTAAGGCTTGCTTAGTGGGTCTTTTCTGCCTTCTTGTCCTATCCTCAATCATCATCCAATATGGACAAAGAGGCAGGTAGTATTGAAGAAAGAGTCTGACACCTTTTCAGGATCTCTTGACAGCACTCAGTCAACTTTCTTGTAGAAGGGCCATGAACAATGAATTCTTCTGTAGCAACTGTTTGTCTTTCATCCTCCTGTACAGGAGCCTCAAGTGATTTGCGTTTCTGGCATTCAGTTGAAGTTTCTTCAGTGCTCACTTGCTCCAGCCTCCATGGAATTTCCTTATAGAGGCAAATGTTCTTGCCTCTCCAAGCAAAGTTGTAGAGGATGGTGTATTCTGACCATGCATTGATCTGCACCCATCTGTAGTCAGTGGGCCAAGCATCTGCTCTCAAAGCATGATCCTCTAGGGCTGGCCTATCTGACAACAGCAGGCTCATGTAAAGACAAAAGATGCCCCAACAAGTAACTGCTGAAACTAACTATTGTGAATGTTTATTGTAATAAGGGAGGCAGAAACTAACTGATATAAATTAGAATTGTGGAAACACCTGGTATCTAAACTGCTGCACCTGCGCCTGGCTGGGATGGGTAAATAGCTGTTATATGCCTAATAAAGTAACCTGAGTGACGAACTTGAGTCAAGTGGAACTTTTTAGATCCAAAAGAAATGGATGAAGTGTTCCACTAGAACTGTATGAGATATCCTGAATAAGCCAAGTGGAAAGGTCTAGAAGGGGATCCCCACAGATCCATGTTTGCCTATACCTATCAAAAGGGTACAGCAGAAAGCTGTTCTGATGTTGCTCATTAATATATATAAAAATGAGGACAGAGATTTTTATAGAATGTGTAAGTGTCAGGCAGAAAACAATCCACTGCACTGTGGGGATGTGGGTTAAGGACCACTGAAACTCAAAACCTGATACATGTCTCTTAACCCCATCCATAGAGCACACTGGTATAGATAGGTATGGGACTATGCCACAGCCTCAGGAATGTATGTGTCCACACCTTTGCTAGCTTAGTTGCCCTCTACTTGATTTTGGACACATGCTCCTAGGATTTAGGTATAGACATTTGTAGGTTATAGCATTACCACATGCATGGCTATGTCTACAGTCACTAGTGTAGATGTAGCCATGGAGTGTGCAATAAACTCGAATGGGGTTTTATGAGTGTGTATTTTTGGGAAGGATGGAGTCAAGTAAGATGACAAAAGCCTGCATTTTCCATGCCTTGCAACTTGTACATTTAAACCCCCAAAAATAAGTGAGTTAAAAAGTGACTTTATTATAGTCTACAAGTACCTATATTGGGAAGAGATTTTTGAGAGACAGCTGTTTAAGAGAAAAAGGCAGATGAGATCCAATGGCTGGAAGCCAATTGGACAAATTCTGACTACAGAAGTAAAGTGAAGTTTTTTAAAAGGGGGTTAATTAACCATCGTAATAACTTTGCTCAAGATGTGGTATTTTCTCCATCTCTTTCAGCCTTTAAGTCAAGACAAGATATCTTCATAAAAGATATGCTATAATTCAAAGAGAAGTTACTGACTTGATGATAAAGAAATTATTTGGTGAATTTTTTTTGGCCTGTGTTATTCAGGAGGTCAAACTTGATTATTATAATGGTCCCTTATAACCTCAAAATCTATGGCTATGTCTATACTTACAAAAGCTAGTTTGAATTAGTTAATTCAAACTAACTAATTTGAACTAATTTTAGTTAGTTTGAATTAACTTAATTCGAACTAGCCATGGCTATGCAGGGCACTTGCTTAGTTCGAATTAGTCAGTTACAGGAAGGTCAAACTGCCGATTAATTCAAACTAAGCAGTTAGTTCGAACTAACATGGCCACATTGGATTAGTTCAAATTAACTAGTTTGAATTAACCGTTAATTCAAACTAAGCAATCAAATTTATTAGTTCTAATTAAGAAAGCCCTTAATTCGAACTAATGAAAGCCTAGTGTGGCTTAAGTTAGTTCGAATTAAGCTTCCTTAATTCGAACTAATTTGCAAGTGTAGACATAGCCTATGAATCTCCAAGTGCAGTAAATTGTCATTTATGTGAGGGAGTGGTGACTTAAACAGAAAAATAAAGAAATTCATATAAAAGAAAATTAATAATACTTGTCAGTCTGGAAAAAAATGAAGGACTATGGTGTCAGAATTGCAATTTGACTGGCTTCATTTCATCTGTATATCTCTACAGGTTGAAGACCTTGAGTTAAGAAAAGGACCTAAGTACATGCTCAAATCCATTCCTTCTGAGGACTGCTGTTAAAGATGTGCTCAACTTTAAACATGTTTTAAGTCTCATTGAAAATAAGACATAAGGACATTCCTAAAATGCTGTCCTGAGTAGGGATACTTTCTAAAATCAGGATTTGCTTAAAAATTGAGCAGTCTTTCTTTTCCTGCTGTCTTAAAATACAAGAACAGTATTCAGGTGAATGGAAGATACATCTAGATCAAATAAAAAGAAATATTTTTACAACATAATGTGAGGACAGTCTGTGGAATTTATGGTCAGGGATTATAGATTACAAATGCAAATATGTATACGGATTTACAAAAGGGCTGCATTATTTTATGACCTGTAGTAACAATGATACTTTTTCATGTTATGAAAAGATAATCAAATTTCAGAGTTAAAAGTACAAGATGAACATCTCAACTGTTGAGTTGGAATCTTTTCTACTGTGTATAGCACTGAAAATTAGCTAGGTTCTTTTTCCCCCTCCGACTTCCTTTAAAGGATCTTGTTATTGAATATGGCCAGAGGCAGGATATTGAACTCAGTAGACTGACCTGTTCAATGACAAATCCTTTGTTTCTGTGTAAACAACATATATTGGTCTCAAAATTGATCTCCTAATTGCTCCCTGCTGAATGGCAGAGATAGAAACATGGGGGACCAGAACCTGCACATAATATTCCAGGTATGCCGCTGTACAAGGCACTGGTGAGACCCCATCTGGAATACTGCATTCATTCTGGTCCCCCATGTTTAAAAAGGATTATTTCAAATTGGAATAGGTGCAGAGAAGGGCTACAAATATGGTCTGTGGAGTGGAAAACCTGCCTTATGAGTGGAGACTCAAGAAGTTTGGCTTATTTAGCCTAACCAAAAGAAGGTTGAGGGGGGATGTGATTGCTCTCTATAAATACATCAGAGGGATTAATATCAGGGAGGGAGAGGAATTATTTGAGTACAGTACCAATGTGGACACCAGAACAAATGGTTATAAACTGTCCATCAAGAAATTTAGGCTTGAAATTAGAAGCAGGTTTCTAACCATTAGAGGAGTTCTGGAATAGCCTTCCAAGGGGGGTTGTGGGGGAAAAAATTACTTCTTTCAAAACTGAGCTTGATAAATTTATGGAGGGGATGGTATGATCAGATAGCCTATTTTGGAAATTGACTGATCTTTGGCTACTGGTGATGGATATACAAGACGCCTTAGAAGGGGTGGGTTCTGAGTTATGCCAGAGAGTTGTTTCTTGGGTAACTGACTGTGAGACTTGCCCACATGCTCAGGGTTTCACTGATCACCATATTTGGGGTTGGGAAGGAATTTTCCCCCAGGGCTGATTGGCTTGGGCTCTGGGTTTTTTTTGCCTTCCTCTGTTGCACGGGGCATCATCTACCGGTGAATTCTCTATCTTAAAGTCCTTAAATCATGATTTAAGGAGGTAAATAACTCAGTCATAGGTTAGTGGCCTATTGCTGGAGTGGGTGGGTGAGGTTTTGTGGCCAGCATTTTGCAGGAGGCCAGACTAGATGATCGTACTGGTCCCTTCTGACCTTAAAGTTTATGAGAAATGTTTCAGCAAAGCATACATGATGCTGTTTGGTGAATGACTAAAACATATCTGAATACCAGTAAGCCTTTTATTAGTTGGACTAAAAACTAGGGATGGAATGGAAAATTGTGTCAAGATTTTTCACATGAATAATGTTTTTTCTTTAGAGAATTATGGAAGTTAAATATGGGATAGCCCTTTTAAGGCATCTATCCCATCTCTTTGTTAATGCAAATCTTTTGCCTACACTACTGGCTCTTTGTCAAGTTTCAAGTTTTGAATGTCACAAGATAGTTTCTGTCATTTCCCATGGGGGATTCCTCTAAAAATTAATATATTCCATATTATGAAGATTTTCCTAACAGACAGCCTAAATTTTTCCTTTCTTAATGTCATGCCATTATTCATAGTTATAGTCCTGTTAAATACAATCGTATGAAGAAAGAGAATAATTATGCAAAGAAATAAATTAGAAGATGCTAATCTACACTAATAAAACAGAATATGGACATAGTGTAGAACTATAACCTATAACCTTTCAGAACTATATTACAATATCCTTTCTCATGTATCATTCATATAATGCAGAGCTCAATTCTCAAGGCAAATATGTTTTAAGAATCCTAAAAACTCCAAGCTCATTTTCTACTTTGGAACACCTGTATTTATATGCACTGCAATGTAAATAATATTCACATTTTCTCACCACTAATAATTATATAAAATATAGAGAAAACCATAAGTTTAAATATTTTGGGGTTCAAGTTTATAAAAGTTGCAATCAAGTTGTTTCGGTTTAAGAAGAAATTTACTCCATGGGTTGAAAGTATGAAAAACATCTCTGAAGTATACTTAACTCAAGTGCCCTTGTGTATGATTCATAAGGATGCACCTCAAGAACAGACTGAGCTATGTTTTTTAAGTATTACCGATGTTTGTTTTAAAGCAATCAGTCTTGAGGACTTTGAAACTGATAGATTACCAATCATTTTACAAATTTCAGACATCAGTTTTGGTATATAGTTATTTTAATAGCTATAGGCTGATTTCAACACTGACTTAAACTCTGCAAATTTGTGGGTATCAATGAGTTTGCATAGTCTCTAAACGCACTACAAAACATGATTGTATGTCATATAATCGGTCAGTATAAGCCACAAGGCTCAAAAGTTGTGGGTTTCATAAATCTTTTTTGAAAATAACATTCACTTAACTTACAGAATTTTTGGTTGATTCATCTTTAATTGCCAGCTATACCCCAAGAATCTTTGTTTAAAATCAGTCTAGCGTCCCAGCTCTGTTATGCCATGTGTATAATTAAAAAACTGTGGATATTCTTCAAGTAAACTGACAGTATACTAACTACATTTATACCAGCCTACAACTATAATACTGTAGTGTGGTGAAATTCTGATATATGAATCTATATGAATAACCTTGTTTAATCATTATATCCAAATGAACAGGTAGATCGATTTAAAATAACAAAGAAAAAATAAAAACAACAAAGTTCTGTGGCACTTTTAAAGACTAACAGTTTTATTTATTGCATGAGCTTTTGTGGGAGAAACTCCCACTTCGTCAGACGCTTTGAAGAAAAAATAAAGAAAAAATAAAGTTCCCAAATTGGATATGAGCATAAAAGCAAAAATCTCGATTTATTAGGCATTTCAGTCTGCTAGTAGACCAATGAAGTTGTAATTGGTACTAATTGGTACCCCCCACAATATGTAACAAACTTTCCTGTCATTTGAACTATATTCAGGATTCAGGCACAAAATTCTTGCTTCCTTTGAAAAATGAAAGCAGTCATTCCTGATATGAACCATACAACTGAAAGCTCACTGATTAGAGTAATCAAGAGGCAAGCACAATAATACGAATGACATCTGGCTTGTGCAGAGTAATTTTTGATCCATGTAGTTGAATGAGCACAACAAGAGGTTATCAGTAAAATTGAATTACGGCATACATTAAAATGACAATATACTTCTCAGTTCAAAATAATAGGTTAGATTATACTTTAAAAAAAAGAACACGGATACAGATGAGCAATAGGTAGTACTTAATTACCCACTGACTTTAATTATATGGAGAAAGAAGTATGATATATAGAAGAAAAGAGTCTATTGTATTTTACATTTATATTATATAGTGTTAAAATAAGCTCCCCTAAGAATTATGCACAATAGAATAATTGAGAACTTCCCGGTCTCAAGAGTTTCACAGAAATAATGCCCTTCCAGATATAAACAAGGTGCTTTACTCTCTGTTTGGTCAGATACAAGAGAATAACTTGGATTCCTTTTGTGTATTCTTCATTGAAATGCCCTCATCTTCCTTTTTTTAATTTAAGCTGCTTACCTCAGAATAGGACATAATCATATTGTTGCCATAATGGATTTCTTGCCTCCTTGCAGTATATACAATCAAGTTATGAGCTTTGCTTCTAGGAAGATTTATTTCTGCTGCTCTTTTTGTCTGGTCTCACTTTCCCCCTGAGAATTCTAGATTATTTTTCAAGGTAGATAAGATCCAATCCAGTGGTTTGACTGGGGATGGATAGGTATTCTGCTTCACAATAAACTCAGAGTACTTTCCGAGAAGTCAGAAATGTGTTTCTTAGGCTCTGATTCAACAAGGCATTTAAGCACATGCTTAAATGTCAGTGAAGTCAGGTTATGCATGTGTGTAAGTGCTTTGTTGACTAGGGATGGACTGCTGAATTGGGACCTTCTTTCTCTGAATCAGTTATTCCCTAGTTGCAGGATAATTTAAGCATTTTAAGGCCAAATTTTCCAATGTGTGCACAAAAAAAGTTTGCTTTCACTTCTGCATGCATGCAGCTTAATCTTACAGTGTGGATTTACATAATGAAATGTTTGTGACTATATCTGGTACATACAACAGTCTAAACAGCCTTCATTTGAAATGTTGTTGTTTTTTTCTTTACTAATTACACAATGGGAGTAACTGTCCATATTAAATATTCATTCTTTATAGAATAAGGTACAGAAAGACATATCTGAAATGCTAGTGGGCTTTTGAAGCGATGTTGTCCAGTTCAGCAGTTCTCAGATTGTGGTGTCTGACACCAAAGATGGTCACAAGCAGTTGTCTGTGGTGATGTCAGACCTCACTCTCAGCCAGAAGCGTTCTGTCACATCTAAGTGATACGTTTTCCTCTGGCTTCGCAGGCTGTTAGACAGTGAGCAGAGCATAAATCACAAAGAAAGAGAAAGAGTTATAGACTCGTAAACTCATAGGCTGCGTCTACACTTGTAAATTAAGTCGAGTTAAGTTTGCTCAAGTCGACTTAATTTACCCTGCATCTACACTACAGTTTCCTTAAGTCCACTTAAGCAGCTTGCTTAAGTCGACTTAAGGAGAATAAAGTTGACTTAATGAAAATTAAGTCGACTTTATTAAACCTAGATTTAATTAGACTTAAGGCTTAATTCGACTTCTTAAAGTCGAATTAAGCCAGTGTAGACGTGGGGAGCCCTAGGACTACATCAATGCCCTCCCTACTGGGGGAGCGGGCACAAGGGGAGCCTAGCATGCCCCCCAAAGGGCAGAGCAGAGCCCTGTGTGACGCTGTCTGGATTTAGGGAACCATTTATGATATTATTTCCTATTCATATCTCATAAATGCTATAATCCATAGGAGCTATGTCATGTTTGGTATCAATAGAAAGGTAGTAATTTGCTGGGAATGATTATATAGTTCATGTCTAGGAATTGTATTTGTATTAGAAGTTAGGAATATGGTTGTTATATCAATATTTTAACTTGTGTGATTCTGTGTAAACACCCGAGACAGGCTGTCTACAACCATTGTCTCCTTAATGTTAAGGAAGCTGCCAGATACAATGGGCCCAGGGAGTAACCTGATGAGTCATTAAGGACATAAGCAATACAACCATTGTGTCCTTAATGCCAGTGTGGAGACACTAGGTCGACTTTGTAAGTTCCCCTTTAAATCGACTTTAATTTTAAGTGTAGATGCACTAAGTCGAGTTAAAATTACAAGTGTAGACATAGCCTAAGGTTAGAAGGGAACAATGTGATCATCTAGTATGATCTGCAAAATACAGGCCCCAGAACCTTACCCACCCATTCCTGCAATAAACCTCTAACCTATGACTCAGTTATAGAAATCCTCAAATCATGATTTAAAGACTTTAAGGTACAGAGAATCCACCATCAATTGAGTCATGCACAATTTACATAGGAGGCAAAAAAATCCCAGAATCTTTGTCAAGCTGCTCTGGGGGAAAATTCCTTCCTGACCTCAGATATGGTGATCAGTTAAACCCTGAGCATGTGGACAACACTCACCAGCCAGACAACCAAGAAAGAATTCTCTGTAATAACTCAGAACCCACCCATCAATCTTCCCATTGTCATGTCTAGCAGAAGGAGCTAAAGATCAGTCAATTCTAATCTAGGCTGTCCCATGATACCATCCCCTCCATAAATTTATCAAGATCAGTTGTGAAACAAGCTAGGATTTTAGCCCCCAGAGTTCCCCTTGGAGGGCTATTCCAGAACTTCACTCCTATGATGGTTAGAAACCTGCATCTAATTTCAAGTCTAAACTTCCTGATGGCCAAGTTATATCCATTAGTTCTTGTGTCCACATTGGTGCTGAATTTAAGCTCTTTTGAATTTCCTCTCATAAGGTAGGTTTTCCATTCCTGTGATTAGTTTAATAGTTCTTCTCTGCACTTGTTCCAGTTTGAATTCATCTTCCTTAAACATGGGGGACTAGAACAACACACTGTATTCCAGGTACTGAAACCTCCCTATCGCTAATGGAAGTACTTCCCCTGATGCATCCAAGGACCACCTTAGCTTTTTTCATGGCCAATCACATTGGCAGCTCATAGTCATGCAGTGATCAACCAATACTCCAAGCTTCTTCTCCGCCTCCTCTGTCGTTTCCAACTGATGCGTCCCCCACTTATAGGAAAAGGATTTGTTATCAGTCCCTATCAGTGTGACTTTTCACTTTCCACTATTAAATTTTCATCCTATTTTTATTACTCCAGTTTTCAAGATGATCAAGAGCTTCCTGTATGTTATCCAGATCCTTGTCAGTATTGGCAACACCGCCCAACCTGGTGTCATCTCTATTAACTCTTATTAGTCTCTTTATTAACTTTTGTGCCAAGGTCATAATAAAAAGGTTAAATAAAATTGGTCCCAGAATTGATCCCTGAGGAAATCCACTAGTAATCTCCCTCAAGCATGACAGTTCACCTTTCAATCTGACGTTTGTAGTCTCTCCTTTAAACAGTTCCTTGCTCACCCTTCAATTTTCATATTAATCCCCATCTTTTCCAATTTAAGTAATTATTCCCCATGTGGAAATCAAATGTCTTATTGAAATCTAGATACATTAGATCCACTTCATTCCCTTTGTCAAAAAAACATCTGTTTTCTCAAAAAGGAGATCGGGTTGATCTGACATGATCTACCTTTTGTAAAGTCATGTGTGACAGGGTGGGCTTGCCCCGAACTAAAGAAGCCCAGCATATTCTAGTCTCACTCCTTAAAGTCTCACTCACTCCTTAAGCCCTTTTGGTATGTTCTAAGTGTTGCCCCATATAAAAGAGAGCAGGGCTGCTCATTCAGGGCTGACCAGTGAGAAGGAAGGATGAATGCTGGAGGCTCCTGACCAGAAGCCATATCAGCCCCGCTCGAGAGTGGGAACAACCCCAGAGGCCACGTTGAGGAGCAGCCACTACCTGTAGTCTGCCCAGAGACAGACTGCCAGGAGCTCACTGCTATGATGAACTCCAGCCCCCCAGGAGGAGTGGATGGTGGTTGCTGCAAGATGGGAGAATGGACAGCCTGGAGCCCCAAAGGAGGATCTCAACAACCTGGGTAATAAGTAGCCCAACGGGCCAGAAAGGTAGAACCGTGGGTGGTACAGGATCCAAAACAGGATGTTTTGGTCTGGATTCCCACTGACTTGATGCCAGCCCCCAGTACCAGTAGGGCCCTGGGCTGGGGCTCAGTGAAGTGGGAGGGCCTGAGCCCCTACCCAGGGCACCATGTCCCCATAGCTGACGCCCTTATTACTGACTCTGGCTGCGATGCCATGCTGTCCTGTCCCCAGGGCCATTTACTGACTCTGGCTGCTAGGCTGTGTTGTCCAGACCTAGGAAAAAGCTGACATGATCAGGTGAAAGTTACGACAAACCAGGGGAACTCCAGGAACTAGCTGAAGCCATGGAAGCACCCATTTTCACCTTCATCCCTTCGATTTTCCCCACCAGGGGGTGACAGGGTGGGTTTACCCCACAATACCATGTTATGTTTTATCCAAATTACCATTAACTTCAATGTCTTTGACTACTCGCTTTCTCTTTCCCCTCCCCCCCCCCTTGCTTAAAAATAGGTACTACATTGGTAATTCTCATTATAGTCCCTGAGTTTACAGATTTTTAAAATATCCTTGCTAATGGGATCGCAATTTCATATGCTAGTTCCTTTAATAATCTTGGATTGAGATATCCCCCTCCCCTGATTTAGTCCCATTAAGCTGTTCAAGTTTGACTTCTACCTTGAATGTGGTAATTTTGACCTCTGTATCCTCAATCTCATTAGCCAAACTACCACTATCCCCAAGCTCATCACTAACCTAACTAAAATCAGAGACAAAGTATTTGTTTAGATATTCAGCCATGCCCAGATTGTCCTTAACCTCCTCCTCACCATCAGTGATTAGTGGTTCCACTTCTTTCTTTATTTACTTCCTATATTTGTCACAACAGAACCTTGTACTATTGCTTTTAATTCCCTTTGCAAGGCATATCGGCAGAAGATCTATGGGTTCAAGGACCCTTGGTGCATTTCTCATTCCTAAACCCCAGCACCATCCTCAAACCAGGAGAAGACAGACATTAACCCACCTATCATGTCTGTAGGGCCCTACCTGTAAGTGTGCTCTGAACTTGCTTATCTTCACACAAAGTGGACAAAGGCAGTTAGGGAGGAGGGGTGAAAGAGGGTTGAGTCCCTTATAAGTTTTAACCTGGTGATTGGGGAGCTCTCATTGGAGACACCCAGTTGAAGTCCCACCTCTCCTGATTAGGCAGAGATTTGTACAGGACTATGGGATATTCTGAGATGGGGCTCTCATTCTTTCCTGTTGAAGTCATTCCACTTTTTAATTTAATTTAATTAAATTTATGGGGTACACAATTGAGAAATAAGAAGCCCTTGTACAAATCCCTTTTCCTCAGAGTAAGGGGAGAGGGAGAATTAAAAGCAGGGTTTTCTGCATCTGGGCTGTGTTTCCTAACTTCTGAGCTAAATGTTATCAGGATATACTACTGTATCTTTCTTTCCCCTCCCCTGGACACTTTAGATAGATGGTATATGCTACTGCTGCTTTTGCAAGAAACAGCCTAAGTGCCTGACTACAGCAGAGGGCTGTTAGAGCTGGAATGTAAATAGAAATAGGTGATCCCTTCCAACCCAGACTTAGATGTCTGAATCCTGAAGGCTATGTCTACACTTACAAAGTTAAGTCGACTTTAAGTTGACTTAACAAGGTCGACTTTAAGTCTATTTAAAGTCGACCTTGTTACGTCAACTTAACAAATTGGCTACACTTTAAGTCGACTTTAAGTTGACTTAACAGCAAAGATAGCCGTTATATTTGCTTTAAGTCGACTTAATAAAGTTGACTTAGTGTTGATCCCTGTCTACACTGGCCTTAAGTTGACCTAAAAGGAGGTGTTATTAAGTCGACTTAAGCTTTCCTTAAGTCAACTTAAGGAAATGCTTAGGTCGACATAAGAAAAGCCCAGTGTGGACGCAGCTTTGTGTAGGTCGACTTAGGTGTCCTTAAGTTGACCTAACTTGCCGATGCAGACACACCCTTATGGTGGGATTTAGGACAGACCTCTTGGTGTCTGCTTTTGGCTAGTTTGGCTGGCTCTGCACCTAGCAAAATCACTTTGGTGGATCTCATTCTCAGGTGCCTATCTCTCCCCAGCATTGTATAGCAAGACTTGGTACCCAGCTCATGCTTTGCAGATTGTGCTCTATGGGTAGGTGCCTAAAACCCCCTTTGCAGATCTGGGTCCCATGTCTCCAATGCACACAACTATCTTGTGCACACCTCAGCCTTTTTCCTGGATATTAGGTGCTTCTATTTCTAATTTATGAGCCTATCCAATTTAGAAAAAATTCTGAGCAGCCATCTTACTTCAGCACCAGCCTTCCATGAAATCCAGATGACTTCCTTGTGCTCAATCTGTGTCTGCATCTTTCAGCCTGAAAATAAATAGGTTGACCTCAGTTAAACCAGAGAGAAAATGGTTGTCATATATTTTGTCCCCACAGCCTAAGTTTTGTAAAGATGGCCAGGCTGGGCAAGAGAGATCAAGATAGTCATCAGGCACAGGGTGGTGAGAGAGACAGAAAAGATTCTGTGTGGGAACAAGTGCTGTGGTAGAAAGACAAAGGAAACTTTAGAAAATATATGTTGTACAGTGTAATTTGTACTCCTCCCTTTGTTTTCTTATTGATTTTCAGGATCTTTACTGTGATCATTGCATTTGCCCTACAGAAGTAAAGTTCCAATTTAATCCTTGAAATATGGTTCAAGTTATGCTGCCAAACCACATTCATCTCTGCCAAATGGTTACTGATTCTGAATCTGTATGTGTTTAAAGAGCTTGTTCTTTTCTTCTCGGTCCTACTACAACATGTCCTATCCTTTTAAATTTGCTTTGCATTTTTAATGTACCACACAGGCAGTAGCCATAATTGATTTAAAATGGCAAATCATTTGCTTCCTTAGTAACCATCTTAAATACAGATGGATCATGAAGACCACTTTGTCTAACATGTTCTTGCTTATACACAGACAATCTCTTAAATAATTTCTAATGAATAAAATCCATCAGGGCCAAATAAAAGGGAATTTACCATTCAATGGGATCATGTTCAGTAAGTTGCTTTGCTACTGCATCTGGGTTACATTTGGTTTAGCATTGACAGAATGGCCACATATCACACAGGCTATTGCTCAGTTACATTGCAGGAGTTAATAAATCACCAGTTACAGATTTTAGAATAAGCAATGTACTCTATTGTTGCACGCTTATGTGGCTTGACAAGTACCACATGCCCTTCTGAAGCCTTCAATTTGCTATTTTTTCCTGTTTTAACTATGCATGGTGGGTGGGAGGAGGAGTCTGGGCCTATGGTATTGTAAGTAGTATAATAATATTAGTAATATACCCCGCCAGAATGCGACCCACTCAAATGAATGCATTTTAAAGGAGAGAACTATTTTAAAAAAAGATGTTCTCCTTTTGCAAGTAATCAAAATATAGGACTGCACTGAAGCACTCATAAATGGATAAATGAGAAAGAAAAACTTGTTAAATGCATAAATCTCTCATGCCTAAAAGAGGGAATGCAATAGAAAACCAGATTGATAATGAATACATTCTCCATGTATTAGATTTAAATATATTTCATAAAAAGCCAGGGGCCTCCCAAAATTAATACCTGTTTAAGAAATGCATCTGTTTTTAAAAATTGCATTTTGCTGCTACCCGGTTATCAATTTGAAAGGATTTTGTATTTTATTTATGAGTTAGCAGCCTTACTGTAAATGAAGTTAAACTAGGTGCTTGGGGTGGAAACCTATATAGCTGTGTCAGGGTGTACCAACCCCATAATGGTGAGGTGAAGGGTAAGGAGTTGTGCTGTATACATGAACTGATACCCTCTCATCTCTTCCTGGCATGCTCCCAGTGGAGGGAGAATTCAAAAGGGAGCAATTCAGCTCAATCTGAATGGGCTGAACTGGAGAGCCATTGGGTTCTGCAGCCTCCTGTGGAAAAGTCACCAGGCCCCACAATCAAGCCACTGCTGACCGTTTGGCTGAGGATGATGAGTTGCACCCAATAGGGTAAAATGCTCTGGAGCATGACCCTAGAGGACTCCAAAGGGAAAACAAAGACATATCTGTGGTGCAGACAGAGAAGCAGAAACAGGAGTATGAAGTGACACTAGGAATAGGTGTAAAGGTGACTGCCCCTAGGTCATGTAATGGGACCATTATTTTGAAGATATGTGGGTTGAAACCCAGTGGAGCATTGTGGACCTAGGTTCATTCTATCCTTAGTTGCTGACTCCCTCTGTTGGGCACCATTGCCAATGACTCTCATGACTAGGTGAAGCAGCCAAGGCCTTTCACTGTTGAACGACATTGCTGATGACTCTAGTGGCTAGACAAGGTGTCCACAGGCTCTTGCTGTCAAATGACATTGCCACTGACTCTAGCCACTAGGCAAGGTGGTCATCAACTCTGACCCCTGGGTGACTTAGCCTGAAGTATTGCCACTAGGCAGTACAAATGACTTGGACATAACATCCTCCCCCATCCTCAACAAAAATGTAGAGAAATAAAAGAGATTGCCTTTTAGAAGCATTGAGCCTTTGTGGTTCCATTTGATGTCAGTGGAGGTGTGGCCGTTCAGAACATCTAAAAATCAGGCCCTTAAACCCAAATTATATTTTGAGTTACACCCCTGTAAACCTGGAGTAATTCACGTGCAGACAATACTGGTGGTGTTAACTTGTGCCACAATAGCACATAAAGGCATCAATTTTGGTCAGACCTCCTTTTGATAGGTGCCATACAAATCCAGATTAAGAAACTGTCCTGCTCTGAAGAGTTTACAGCCTAAATAGAAGAGCCAAACAAATGATGGGAGGGAAAGTAAGGCACATGGTAGTGAAATGATGATCCAAAGTTCACACACCAATTCAACAGTACAGCTAGGAATAGAAGTACTACTGTTCTCCTACATTTCAGTCCAGTACCCTGTCATTTTAACTATGATGCCTCCCCAATGATGATAAGGTTATGAGGTGCTGGGTGCTCTGGCCCTGATCCAGCAAAATACTTAGCTATATGCTTAACAGCCATGAGTACTCCCACTGAAGTTCCCTACCGCCTACACAGATGCTTAGAATTAAGCATATGATAAAGTGCTTTGCTAAATCAGGGCCAGAATGCTCAGCATTTTGCAAGACTGAGCTTTGATAAGGCTGGTATAACACAGCAGAATGTGGCCCAAATGCTATTAATTTTGATTCAGGTGCTTCTGTTTTTCAGTTAGGCTTATCCTCCTGACCAAGCAAAATTTGCTTCTGTTTTCACCCTTTTCTTAATGAAGATAATGTTCTTTTTAAGTGGATTTTAATTTTGACGTTCTCAGTTGCCTATCCTTTCTTGTTCCTTCAAATGACAATTGTTTAGCAGACAATGAAAGCAATCTCACTATTCTTTCTGGACAAGTGTAAACAACTCCTACACTACTCTGCTAATATTAATTTCTTTATGTTGCCTGAAGAAACTTATAACTGATTCATAAAACTGATGTTGCCTGAAAAGACTTTCTTGCTCTTTCTCTCAAACTTTTGTGACTTTCTTGCATGGCTCACTTATTCTCTATCTTGGTTGGTTCCTTTTTCTCTTCAGATCTATGACTAAAAACTTCCTTTGTTCCCATCCCTCCTCTTCCTCTTCATTCATTAGATTCCACAAGGTTCTCTTATATATCAGCCATTAAAACATTAGCATATTTGTCAATTAAAACCAACTCCAATATTATCCAACTTATTTGGTGAATTTAGACTTTTTTTTTTTTACTCACTAGTGGGGAAATCCGAGCCCTTATTGAAGTCAATAGCAAAAATTCCTATTGATTTCAGAAAGGCAAACGTTTATCCGTAGACATTCACAGACTGCAATTTTTACATACTCATTTGCTATTCTGAATTGATCAATGACTGTTTCATGTAAACAAATTGTCACTCTGAGTTGTGTTCAAACTCTGTGCAAGTTTCATGATATGAAGACCTAAAAGATGCAGCTCTCTGCTCTCTTTACAGGGGAGAAGCAGAAAAGCCATGGCTTCCCAGCCTCTTTTATACCTTATTTACCCATAATTCCAACTACTGATACTTATTTTTTCTTGTTTTGGTTGGTATTTGTTTAATCTTTTATGTGTAAAGATGATGATAAATCATTATCCTTACAGTCTAAAGAAAGGGCATCAGAACTGTACAGAACAGGCCCTAGGTGAGATGCCACCGTGATTAGAGGAACACACGGGGATATGGTTCCTGGAGTATCTTAGATTCAGGACAGAAAGACACATGGTGCCAGGTAAGTGACTGATTGGCCAAGGCTGAAGATGAACACTTTCAAGTACAAGCAGGGCCAGATGAACTTGCCCAGGGGCCCTGGGCTGCCCTTCACCGCAGACCCCCCCCCATGGGGTCTGTAGCCCCAGTCTGGATGCACCATTGCAGGGGCTGGACCCTCGGCCTCTCAACCCAGTGATGGGGGAGGGGACTGAGCCTGCCAGGGGCGTGGGATGGTGGCTGGTGTATGGCATGGCATGGCAACAGGCCCAAGGCAGCCTCTCAGGGCCACAGGCACTGGTGAGCTGTGCGCCAGCCTGGAGCAGCGCAGCCACAGTCGTCCTCCGCTCTGAACAGTGCTGGCAGGGCAGGAGGGTCTCTGGATTATCAGAGTGGTTTTAGGGGCTGAAGCCTGGGGCCCCCTTTTTGCTGGTGCCCAGGTCTTAAGCCCCTAAAGCCCCTTTGATAATCCGGCCCTGAATACAAGCTCTCATCTCACAAGAACATTAACAGACATAATAGAGATGAACCTTTGTTGGGTAATGAATAAAAGGCATAGAAAAGAGGAAGTGCTCTGTCCTAGGCTATGTCTACACTTGCAAGTTAGGTCGACTTAAGGAGGCATAAGTCGACCTAACTTAGTCCCTGTCCACACCAGGATCTCATTAAGTCAACTTAATAACTACCCAATCCCTGGGACCCACGCTGCCTTCCTACTGGGAACTCCATGGGTCCCAGGGAGAGGGCAGCCGCAGTTGCCTTCTTGATGGGACTCACGCAGATCCCAGGGAGATGGAAGCTGCAGCTGCCTTCTTGTTGGGACCCCCATGGGTCCCAGGGAGAGGGAAGCCACGGCTGCCTTCTTGTTGGGACCCCCCAGCTCCCAGGGAGTAGGGAGCCCCAGCTCCCTTCAATTAGGGAGCCACAGGTCCCTTGTCCCTGGGAGTCCCCGGAGGCTGGGAGCCGCGACTCTCCATTGACTTCAGAGTCTAGTGTCGACTCTGTAAGTCGACTTCACAAGGTCGACTTTATGTTGACTTAAGTCAACCTTATGCCGATTTAACAGAGTCAACTTAGTTTTTTAAGTGTAGATATAGCCCTAGAGAGTAGGAACTCTAAACTTGGGAAGAGGTCTGTTCTTCTTGTGAGTTTTGCTGTTTATAGATAGTATGCTTTTTGAGGAAGAATTTGTGGGATGAGGCCCACGTCAGCCAGTGGTGATGGTGAACCAGAATTGTCCCCGTGGAGAAGCCTGACTGGACCAGCCAGTGGTGTTAGACAGCTTACTGTCTGAGGACTGATTGGACCAGAGGTGGCCCTCACTCTACAGCAAGGACCAACTTGACCAGCAGAGGCAGTAAAGCACTGTCTACTGTGAAACCTGACTGGACCAGCAGATCAGGAGCAAAATAGAGATGACTTCATGCCAAGGTCAGACTAAATCAGTGGTGTCACCTGTGAGAAATCTCTGAACTGCACCAAGTAGTTGCATCTAGCAGTGAGAGTTCTTTCAGGACTGGAGCAGACCAACAGAGGACAGCCACTCCCAGATGTTTTTGGCTACCACTGCCAGAAAGCGGAGTTTTTGTTGGGAGAAGTTTGGGATGAGACAGAGTTCTGGGCCTCTGTCAACTGGAGATTTAGACTGAGAGGAATGGATCAAACTAATGTATTGATTTGGGTTGCTCAGTTTCTTATATGAATATACAAGTATATTTACTGGCTATATGTGGTGTTGCTGGAGTGTCCATCTTTCTTTCCCAAAGCCAGAAATAAGAATACAGTTTGGGGTGGGAGCTTAAGCCATAGATGGATGAGATGGGGTGTTTTCTGTTTGTTTGTTAATAAGAGTCCCAAGACATTTGGAACCCAATCCTTGTTTCTGCCACTGGCACCTGGCAGAAGTGTTTCACTATTTATTGCAAGTCTTTCTTTGAGTATTAGATACTCCTAATTTAATATTGCAGCTTGCTAACTGCCACCTAAATCAGATAGTACTGTGTTCTTTGATTGGAAGACTAAGCCAAATTAATTTTGGTTTTGTTCTTTACTGTAATCATGGGAACAGGAAAAAATTCCCACATGAATGTTCCTACTAAACCAGGTTAATTCCCATTCCTTCTCTCTTCTCTTTTTAACCTGAAAGCCTTTATTTCCATAGTCCTTACATTTATCTTCCAGTTGATGGATTGATACATGGATTTAACGAGATCATATATTTCCTCACCAGTTCCATTTTGTAAGAATGTGGAGTTCAATTCTGTGTGCCAGATAGAGCCAAAAGGTCTTTGCAGTTTTGGAAGACAAATTTTGGCAAGTGGTCTGTTTACATTTCCTTGGACTTGTTTATCTCTCCCTCCCCTCCCCCCACCCCTTTGCTCCTGAAGTTCTATTTTAATTTGGTAAAAGGTAACAGAGGTCTCTGCTCATGTGATGGCAGATTGGTATCTGTTAGATGAGATGTCTGTATTATTCTCTTCTTTTGTTTATTTCTGTTGAATGTTTTAACCTGAGTATCTCCGCCTCCCTTCCCCTCCACTCCCTCCCCCCGCTGCTTAATTTATTCCAGGGCTTGCCAAGACTGAGCCCCAGCATCTCTCGGTTTGACAGTTCATAGCCCCAGCACCTATGGGCTTGCTGCATCAATTATGAATGTAAAAAAAAAACCCCAAATTACGGGAGCCCCAGCACCTCTTTCATTATAAATTAAACACCTGTTTTTTTTCCTAATAATTTATCTAGTTCTGATTTATCTGAGTTAGGTCACCAGCCTGTGAATTTAGTTCTAATATTATAACTTGCTTCCCATATTTTAACTTTGTTACTTCAACCACTAGAATTAACTATGGATCTTTTTCACCTATTTTTTTAAATGTATTTTATTTAAATCTTATTCTCACTGCCTTTAAGAATGATACAGTTTAAAAAAAAAAGATTCTGGGATCTTTTCTGATTTGGCATGGATGCTTAATATTTTTAATCATTAGTTTCATTTACTGTATTGCAGTAATGCCTCAAAGCCCCAAATCAAGGTCAAGCCTCTATGCACTAGGAACCATGGTTGGAAAATTTGAACAATACCAAAATTTTGATGAAGACCCAAGTTAAATGTCAGTCCAGTTTTTATACTCTCCCTTCAATAGATTGCTGACCAACCATAATATCTCTTCTGTTGTTTTCAGTTAGTGTAGGAATAGTGACTTTTTTTTTTAGAGGATGTTTGTTTTCTTATCTTGACTAAATTAGTGTCATAATGACTACAACTTGAGAGATTTGCTTTCCATCTCTGGTCCCATATTTTCTATATAATGATGTATGTTGTTTTGATGGGTTCAGTTACCGCTATTGGCTTCTCCTTCTGGTCTTGCTGGGGATTAGCTCTACCAGACATTGAATCCCACTCTGAAGGTATCTTCATCCATCCTGTCTCTCATCCTGCAGACCCCTCTTGCTCTAAGAAAGCAGCCTTCTCTTCGTGACTAGGTCTTCCAGTCAGGACACTACCTGGTTTCCTTTCTGGAAAGAGTAACAGTCTTTCAGAGCAAAACGTCCAAGACATTCTATTGTCCTCTGCCTGGTCTGTGCCACATTCACAGTGGCTGCGACGGAAGTCCAGGCCATCCACCTACTCTAGGTTCCCACTCAGGCCCTTTGAGTACCAGCGGTTTCCCTGCCTATTACTCGCTGCTTTTCCTCTAAGACTTCACCTACCTTCCTGTCATCACCACCTCCCTGGGTTTGCCAGCATCCCAACTTCCTCCTTCCAAGGAGTAACTGAGGAATATTCTTTAAAGTTCTGAGAACACCTCCCTCCTCCCAGAGAGTGACTGCGCACTTCCCTGCACCCTTCTATTGCCAGCTTCCTGGCTTAAATAGGCCCCTCTAGCTAAGTCTGCTTCCAGTCAATTCCATATCCCAAGCTCCTCTTCCAGGTGTAGTCTGTGAGTTAGATGGCCAGGTGAGGCGAATTTAACCCTTTCCAGTCCTGTGTGGGGTCGACATCTCATCGTAGCTGTTCTCTTTTTTTCTGAATGAATTTTTTATTATTATAGAAAGTAGCACACACCTTCCAGGTATTTCCAAAGATAATGGTGCTGGGGTCTGAAGATGCAAGTGTGAAATATTTTTTCCTAGCTGTTTGTATTGTGGTAGCTTCTAAAAGCACAAAATCAGGACCCCATTGTGTGAGGTGCTATACACTCCAGTAACAAAAAAGTCCCTTCTTACAAGTCACTTACCATACATTAGCTACAATATAAAACATCAGTGTCATTTTGGTATTTGTTGGTTATTGTTAAGAGAGCAAACAAAACTTCTGATCTTTTCCTGCGACATCTTTTTTTCATATATGATTAATAATATAATTTTTGTCAAATTTACCTTTCATTTCCCTGTTATTCTTTTCCAGAAAATTTTGTGTGTGCATAGGCTTAGATCAGACAACTTTTGTAACATAGCACAATATTGTTTGAATATATAAACTTCTCTACAGAATTCTTCAATGGAAAAATGTGATGTCAGATTAAAACTTAAAGGAGATCCTTGCTCTTTTGAAATGTAAACTTGAAAGTTAATGAAAGACATTTGTACATAAAAGGTCACTGGTAAATAGTGTGAAGTAAAAGATCTTCATTTGGAATAGTGGGATATGCTTGTTTACAATACTGACCTAAGTAAATGACGTAAAAGGACATCTTTTACCCTCTGGATTTGATTCAGGGTGCTGCAGGACATGGACTGCAGGACCCCAATACTGCAAAAATATTTTCAGAGATTTCAGAGATGAGTGTAATAAGCACAAAGTGGAGGGGAATGGATGGATGGTCTAGTGGTTAGGGGATTCAGGAAACATGAGTGTAATTCCTTATTCAGATGTATATTTTCTTTGTAATTGTCGACAACTAGAATTTTAGTGGTTTCTGCAACATATTCATCAATGAAGTAAACACTGACTTACTCTATAGCTTAGAATGCTTTCAATTAAGACATCATCTTGAGTTACAGTCAATGCATATCACAGATCATTTAAAGAATTTGATTGCACAAACCATACTGATTGAGGCAAAGTCCATCTCTTGGGGACTAATAACTGGTTGAGAGAAGATTAAGGCATCAGGTGTAGCTAAAAGCCGTTAAATTCAGTCAGTTATAAAACCCCAGGAGATGTCGGTACTTCAGTGAATACCACTATTACAAGGCTAAAATTAAAAGAGAACCAAATTTTGCTTTGTTGTTTAATTTGTTGTCTGATACATCTGAGTGCATCCACACCTGAATAGCATTTGCCGGTCTGGTTGTCTCTACTCAAAAAGGATTTAAAGCAACTGAAAAAGATTTTAAAAAGACCAACAAAGAGGATCAATGGAATGCAGTGACTTTCATATGAGAAGAGACCAAAATGATTAGACCTGTTCATCTTAGAAAAGAGATGATTAAAGGGAGATAGAGGTTGATAATTTCATGAAAGGTGTGGAGAAGATTAATAGATAAGAATTATTTATCTTTTTAAATAATACAAAAAAACAGGGATTACCCAATGAAATAAATAGGTAATAGATTTCACACAAACAGGAAGTTCCTCCTCCTCACCCCCATATCACATAGCACAAAATTAACTGTGTAACTTATTGCTATGAGATACTGCTTTGGCCAAAAGTAAAACCAGGTTAAAAAAAGAATTATATAAATTCTAGGGACTAGATCTATCAATGACTATTAGCCAAGATGGTCAGGAATGCAGTCCCATATTCAGGGCAACCGTAATCCTCTGACTGTTAGAATCCAGATGGGGTAGATCACTACATAATTACCCTATTCTATATACTCATCCTGAAGTCTGGTACCATTGTCAGAAACAAGATGCTTGGCTAGATGGACTATTGATCTAATCTATGAAAGTTTGAAAGTATGGAAGTTTTTATATTCTTATGATAGCAGAAACTGGCTCAAAGGCATTTGACTTTTTGATTCTAGTGGTACACAGAGCCTATTTCAAAAGACTCAGTGTACTAAGCATTTGACAGTCAGATGACTTGAATCATCCTTTGACATTAAATTCATTTGAGATTATTGTGCATTGCACTGCTACATAAATTAAGCCATTGGCATCTTTTGCTATTTCAGTGCTTAGGTTGATCCCCAACACACTGATGGAAAAAGTGGCTGTGTATTACCCATATCAAGTCCCTAAGCAGTAGAAGACTGCTGAACTCTGTATCCCACATAATGTATGGCACAAAAAAGATTTCTAGTGATGCCTTGCAGTTTTCTACAAGAGCAAAATAAAGTGCTCAGAAACCAAACTAGTGCGTAATACCACTAAATAAAAATGTAAATAATATACAAGCAGTACAGAAAGTATGTGACAATTATATTTTGAAGAGAGAACTTGAAAAATTTCTAAACATCAGAAGAGTAAAGTTCTGGAATAGCCTTCCAGGGGGAGCTGTGGGAGCAAAAAACCCTTGCTGGCTTCAAAACTGAGCTTGATAAATTATGGAGGGGATGGTATGATGACACTGCCTAGTTTGGCAATTGACAGATCTTTGACTACTGGTGGTGGATATGCCAATGGCCTTAGATGGGTGAGTTCTGAGTTATTACAGAGAATTCTTTCTTGACTGTCTGGCTGGTGAGTCTTTTCCATGTGCTCAGGGTTTAACTGATCACCATATTTGAGGTCAGGAAGGAATTTTTCTTCAGGGCAGATTGGCAAGGGCTCTGTTTTTGTTTTGTTTTGGGTTTTTTTGCCTTCCTCTAACATGGAACAAGGCTCATTTGCTGGTTTAAAGTCTTTAAACCATGATTTGAGAACTGTAATAACTCATTCATAGGTTAGAGGTTTATCACAGGAGTGGGTGGTGAGGTTCTGTGGCCTGAATTGTGCAGGAGGTCAGACTAGAGGATTATATTAGTCCCTTCTGACTTTAGAATCCATAAATCTATATGTAAGCAATGGGGAAAAGATGATGCTATCAAATTGCATCTTTGTTAAAGGAATTTGCAATCAGGAGGAATTGCCCTGTTTAGTATTTAGTGGAATGTTGTCATGTTGCTTTATGGTGAGATAACATGAGGATTTTCACCCAGTAACGTGTGTTGATATTTCATTGTGATATTAGGCCAGATCTTCAGCTGGGGTATGTTGACAATCCTCTACTGAAGACAAATGAGCTATGGTAGTTTACATAAGTGAAGGATCTGGTTTTCTGTTTCCAGTAATATCTTTAGGTTTCAGTAGGCTAACAAGACAGCATCTAACCATAAATACCACGTGCTTCCCATGTTAAGGTAATATTTGTCTCGGAACTTGATCAAAAGCTTGCTGTGAGGCCAATTAAGTTATTCAGATTGATGCATAGTAAAGGAGAGTAGAAGTTGGCCTCATATCTTTCAGTAATTTGCAAACATGTCCATCTATATTCAGGTGTGAAGGCAAAATCAGGATCTTAGAATGAGACTAGGTATGTATTAAATATCTCAAAAATATATCATTATTGAGCTGTGGACTAACATGCAGTAAATTTACAGTTAATGTAGGAAGGCTCCACGCCTGGTTTATTCAGCAGTCACACATTTTGTAGAAGGTAAAAGGAGCTAAAAAGTAACATACAGATGCATTGATAGCTTTCAGGGAAATTATAAGAGATAAAAAACAGTCTGAGATAATGTGAATGGACATAGGGAACTAAGAAGAGATTTTGCAGATATACCGGGGGAGGGAGAGACCTGGAAAGCAGGCACTTTAAATTAATGGGGACTTCAGAATTGCTGAAATACTGAACTGCTCTTTAAAATCAGTCTTTAATAAGTGAAATGGAGAAAAAGTGAAGACAATTAAATATAATGAAGGCCTTGTAATAATAGCTATTTATTAAAATTGTAAAAGAATAATTGAAAAAAAATGGACAAATGCACATCTGCAAATAAGGCCAGATGAGAGACATCTTTAAGTGTTGAAGTATAATTACTGCCTGCCCAGAAAAGTACTACATAAAGAGATACTTTATTAATTCATGTATCTGAACCATGTGCACTGAATCTTACGAGTGAGCTTTATTAAATTTACTGAGGCCTGGTCTACTCTACCTGGTTAGGTAGCTGTTTAGTTGTCCTGCATCTACTTCACTGTGGAAACATCTTCACTTAAATTTGGCTCCTGATAATATAAGTGCCTCTCTATGCTGTGACTACACCCTGAATGGTATAGTCATAGTCAATGTAATTATGTTGATGCAGTATCAATATAGACACTGCGTGGGTTATGTCGACTCATACTGGACTGTTACTCTACTCCAGGGGACATCACCCATCCAGTATCCTATACTGACAATACAATGGAAAGAAGCACTCCTCGTATGGATATATACCACCAAAACAAGGAGCTAAGTACACAAGCATATATGGAGAATCCTGTGGCACCTTAAAGATTAACACATTTATTTGTGCATAAGCTTTCATGGGCTAGAACCCACTTAGTCAGATGTATGAATAAGTCCATAAAAGCTTATGCTCAGATGAATTTGTTAATCTTTACAGTGCCACAGATCTCCTTGTTTGTTTTGCTGAAACAGACTAACATGGATACTCTTTTGAAACTTGACACATAAGTGATTTAATAACTGTGTGGCTGTACAATGAAGAAAGTTAGGCTGACATAATTATGTAGAGTGGACATGGCTTGAGAATAACAAGTTTTATTACAATGGGTATACCAAGCTGAATTTCATTCTGACTCATTTGTTATAGCAATCATTTCAGTTCTGATTCCAGAATCTTTATACTGGTAATGATGTAAAAGAAAGACAGAGGCTAGTAAAGGATGAATTATCAGAGCTGGCAATTATAAAAATAATTATTTGAATTTTGAAAGAAATTTGTTTTCATGGTTGTAGCTGTACTGGTCCCAAGATCTTAAAGAGACAAGATGGGTAAGGCAATATTTTTACAGGGCAAACTTCAATTGGTGAAAGGGGCAAGCATTTGAACTTACAGAGATCTCTTCTCCAAATTTCAGAGTTCTTGTGTATCTCAAAAACTTGTCTCTTTCCCTCATAGAACTTGGTCCAATAAAAGATATTGCCTCACCTACCCTGATTTTTTTTTTATATTTTTTCTTTTTTACAGCTGATATGGAAATCATTCAATCAATAAACATTGACCCCACAATATCACTTTGCTGGTCATACTCATTATTCAGGGGAATTAATAAGTCACTAGCAATTACTTTCTTTTTTTTTTAAATGGACAAATGGGACAGCAGCAAGAAGAGGGAAGAAAAGCAAGTATAAGATAATTCTTTAAAACACTGAGATGTGAATATACAACTCTTTACTCTGGTGCATACAACTCTCAGAGAACTGAACACAATAGATAGTTGTTAAATAACTAGCTGATTGGCTGAAACAGGCCTGTATGGCATATTTATGTGGCCTGAATTATTTAATCAAATTGTGAAAAATATAAACTTTCATTTTAAAAAAAGTAAGTTTCTGATAACTTCAGACTGCAATGATGACCTTCTATACAAGAATTGACTGCAAAGTGATGCATGACTGCCATTGACTTCATGGGGTTTCCCCTATAATATTTGACTGAGTCTGTAGATAGCATGTAATTATAATCCAATAAAACTCCCCTATCCCAATCAGTGTCAAATTAGCTATGGCACTGATGATCATTTTAGCACACAGAATTAAAAAAAAAAAAGATGAAAGTAAAGTTCTCAGGTGGTGGGGATTGGAAAAGAAATGAAAAAGGAAGAATAGAGGAGACATGAGAAATAGAGAAAGCAAGGCAGTACAAAGAATAAAAGTAGTAGTGCCTTACAGAGATGCATGATCATAAATGTAACAAGATAAAGAATATACAAATATTGAACTGTTAATTATAGTCAGAACTGTTCCCTTGATTTTTCTGTAAAATTCCTCCTGACATCACAGGGACACATACTCTGGATTGAAGGGAGTATGAAGTCCTGAATTTATATCCTGGCTCACTAGCCATCATTAAATATGGAATCCAGCCCTCTCTTCTATATGAGTTATCATGTCTGCTATAGATAATACCCTTTCTATAATATGCTGGAGTGGTTGTAAGGGCTCTGACGCTTTCCAATCTTACAAAGTTTTTAGGCTAGATTTTCTCCTTCACCAAGTTTGGGGAGGAGGGGGAGAGGGCGGGGTAAAGGCAGTCAAGAGCTCGTTACAATTTACTGGTTTCTCTGATCAGTTTAACATTGGCCACAGTTCTTTCAGAGTTTAGAAGGGTGCGTCTACACTTGTAAATTAAGCCGACTTAAGCTTGCTTAAATCGACTTAATTTACTCTGCGTCTGTACTACATTTTCCTTAAGTTGACTTAAGCAAGCTGCTTAAGTCGACTTAAGGAAAATTAAGTCGACTTTATATAACCTTGTTTTAACTCGACTTTTGGCTTAAGTTGACTTTCTAAAGTCGACTTAAGCCACTGTAGACCTGGAGTAGCCCTAAGTCGACTCTATGTCAACTTAGGCCTCTCCAGGACTCCCCCACTGCCCTCCCTGCCAAGGTGGGTGGCATAGGGAGAGCCTGGCATGCCCCCCCACCCACAAAGCAGGGCAGAGCCCTGCCCATGCTGCCCCTATGCCCTGCCAGGGTCCCTGTCCCCTTTTGCCCCATTGTACCCAGGTACAATGGGGCAAAGGCTGAGCCCCCTGCCAGTTGGCAAGGGGTGCCCCCCCTGCCACCATGGACCAGTCCAAGGTCCCCCTAACCCCTACAAGTTGACCTAGGTGTCCAGTGTGGACACTCTAGGTCGACTTTGTAGGTTCCTCCCAAAATCGACTTAAAATTTAAGTGTAGACATGCTAAGTTGACTTAACAAAGTCAACTTAAAGTCGACTTTGTTAAGTTGACTTAGCTAAGTCGACTTAAATTAACAAGTGTAGATATAGCCAAAGAGTTTAGCTCCACCAGCTAGTGACTGTCCCCAAAGCCTGTTTCAGACATATCCTCCCAGTACATGATGCCATGGGTCCCATCATTTGCTTTTTGTCCACCTCATCTCCCTTGGGGTGATTGGGCCCAAGGCATATAGGGGCGCCCTAGTACAAGAAATACAGTTATATCTGGCCTTTATCCACAGTGCATCAAGGAGTTTGCACAAACACTGACAATCTAAATTCATAATTCTAGAATACCATTTATACTAATACATCCTGATCTGGTCTCAGTTTGCTCATGTAAGAAAACAGCATTTCTGTATTATTATTCTTTTCACATTGATGTTCACATTTAATTCCATTAATGATTGTGCTTGAGAAGGTTAAAGGAGTCGTGAATAAAACTAGCATTATTCAAAAATCCTTTATGAATAAAGCAATTTATAGAGATCCACACATACTGCTGGATTGTTAATAGTTCTTTCCTTGCTTGGCTAAAATGCAATACTGAGAATGTCTTGAAAAAATACATGTCAGACTCCCACATTACCTCCAAAGATCATTCTTAGTTTATATGCTCTTAGACTCTCCATTAATTTGTCACAAACTTCACAAAGCTACAGACCCAAACTATTTCTTTGTATGTTGAATTCTTTGCATGAATTTGCTAAACATAAATATTAACTAGAATGCCATAGGTTAAGCTAATTACATTAGCTCAAGAGAAAGCTAGCATAAAGACCATTATCAGATAATGAAAAATACCTGTATGTCCTTAAGGAGCCAGCTCAATTTTTCCTCTTATCTTGCTGGCATTTTGTGAGGTCACAATGCTATACAGAATCAAATGTTAAAATTTAATCTAGTGTACAGGCAAAACCATCATCCGACTCCCATGACAGTGGTTACAATACAGAATTAAAACAGCATGATGAGATATGTTTATTATGGAACAGAAATACCATTTTATATACCACTATATATAAATAATTAAATATATTAGCATGGAAACCCAATTGAGGGGAAATGCATTGAGAAAACGAGTTGCTAAACAAAATCAGGTTGCAGTCCAGAATGATGGGGAGATGCCACAAACTCCTCACTGCTCTATATCCTCTCTAAGGGAAACTTGTGGGGTGCAATAAATCATATCGATGCCAGCTATGCTAACATCTGGCAGGTGAGTGATGTCTTTGGCCCAGTAGGATGGGACAATCTGAATGAGACCAGATGGGCTGAATAAAATACTTCTAGTACATATCAATCTTTCTTCCTCTTTTCAGCAAGATGGGGCATGCTGAATGCTATCTAACCACTAGTGAAGGGACTGCTCCCTTGTGGGCACATGCATACCTGTCAGATATCACATCTCAGATGACACTCATGTATGAAGGCTTTCCCCTGATATATCCCCTCAGCTGGGCTGTGGGCGAAGAGGAGCACCTTGGTAGCCCTATGTACATCAGTGGGACAAGTGGAGCAGATGGCTACACACACTGCTCCACTCTATTACCCCAGCTGGCTCTCAGCCTGCGTAAGCAGCAGCAGACTGTGAAGGAAGCAGCTGTGTTGTCATCAGTGCCCCTCAGAGAGGACCGGTGATGGGAAGAAGGGGTAAGACATGAGCTAAGGTGGAACTAGAGGGAGGAGCAGAAGTTTTTTTTTGGGGGGATAAGGGAAACAAGCTCAGGGAAAGAAGATGGGATCAAAACCTACCATGAAAGTAGGCACTAGAGCAAGAACAGCAATGTAGCATGATTTAATGATGTGACAGGCTACCCCTGACCCTGGTTTCACTCATACAGGATCTCTCCTGCCCCAAACCCACACTCTTCTCAAGATTCCCCAGCTGCTACTGGTTTCTCACATCCCCCAAACCCCTGTTTCTGAGGGCTGTAAGAAGCAAGGTCCTACATTTCCAGATCTGTTCCCACTACTCAGTAAAATCCTGTGAACAAAACCACTGGCTTATCACTACTGTTTCTCCGCTTTTCATCATCACTACATGCACACACTTTTCCCCCCCTCAAATGGCAGTTTATGGTTATATGCAAGTTATCAAATTATACAAGCATGCCAATAATATATTGCACAATTTCCATAAAATGTCACACATGGAGCTGCACACCACTTGGCAGTCATACACATGGTGCCCAAAAGGTGCTGAAAGGAGGCAAAACCATTGCTTTAACCCCTGTATATCAGCCTGCAGAGGTAATTTTTACACACACACAAATTTATATTTATACATATATAAATTATTACTTTAGTTTAAGTGACAAGCTACATCTTAGGGAAGAGGACCTGGAATAACAGAGGAACTTTTTGTGAAACTTTCACCTTTCCGCTAGGAAGCTTGACAGCACTACATTTCAATCATAGGTAACAAGAGATTTCAAATCAGCTTATGTTAGGAGCTTCAAAGTCCTTTAATGAACTCAGTTTTAAGGTAGTGGGGTTCTTTTCTTGTGGTTTCTCAGGTGGCTTTACATTTTTATATTTCAGAATGTCAGACAGCTAGGCAAAAGTCACATTTTATGCTCTAGCTGTCAAAGTAAAGTCAAATAATAATTTATGATCTTTTGCAGCTGTTCCCATGTGTCCACATTTTCAAACCAGACCAGACGTAGTAGAGTACTGAAGTTCAACAAGTCATTTTCTTTAGGTCAAAAATCACCAACACAAATGGCCATTATTAGAATATAATCTAAAAATAATAACTCTTTGCCTTCAAGTATTCAGCATGTGTATTCTATACTCTTGAGTATAACACCGAATTCAAAGAATACCTTTTGTACAGTTTTCTCTCTGATCATTTGCATAACTTTCTGTTGTGCTTACATTTCATACATATGTGAGAATATTATGGGCTAAAAGCAATTTAGGATCACATTATTAGTCTATCAGTACACTTTTCAAAAAATAAGCAAATGCTGAATATTACATGATATAAACTTATCTAATCATAGATATAGAGCAGTGTTACTAGGTATGTATGTGTGGGAAATGGTAGGTATATATATATATTGTTTTACTAATGTTGCATATGTTAAAAAAAATCTCTTTTATTGTGTTTGTGTTGGATGCTTATTAAGAAGTAAATTCCGCAGCCTTATTATTTGGACTTCAGATTTGGTTACCAATAGATCTTACAGGGAAGTTGGGTTCTTCCCCAAATCAGACAACTGCTAATTTTAAAAGAGGGATCCTTTGGGATGCCCAACAGGAATTATTTCACAGCTAAATATTTATCTATTAAGGAAACCCCTTTTATTACAATAAACATAAATAATAAGCAGAATGGAAATTGAGAGTGAGTTAAATGAATATTGAAATTACAGACAATTTTTATTCTGCTACACACAGGAAATATTCTGCAGAACTTGATGAGGAGGTGGGGGGCTTGGCAATACTAAATAGCTATATCTAATATACTTAAACAGTTAAAGCAAAATCGAAGTGGCTAGAAAGAAGTTTCTTTAGCTAAAAATTGAAGTTACAAAGACAGGAAGATAAATAAAAAGCTATCCCTGGTAACAGGGTCAGTCCTTTTATAGCCTGTATAGCATGGGTCAGTTTGGGTCCTCCTTCTACATCCAAATATGGATTATTTATCTCCAAAATTGCAGGGTACATCTATTTTATTGGTTAATGAATCTTTGCATATGATTGATGCATATACGCCTTCCAGAATGTTCTTCTATTTTCCCCTTTTATTATTTCTGGGTATTCTTGTGGGTTTTGCAGTGTACTTTCAGATATTTAGGGCCCAGACTGGCAAGTCCTGATTGTTTTTCTGTTTGCTGACCTGGGTTTCATGGTCAAAATATGGGCCTATGGATTTCTGCACCACTGCTCATCGAACAAACAAGTCTACCTGTGTCAGCTTATCTAATGCTAACTTATTTTCTAAACTGCTCTGCATTAGGTGTTTCATACAAACTCAGTATACACAGGCCTGCAAGGTATCTTGAGTTCCAACTGTTAATGTAAAAATGTACACTCAGTGTGTAAATCTATCATCTATGATAACAAGTTTCAATTAAACCTATAAAGAAAGATACATGTATGATATATAAATAGATGGCTACATGTGTGCGAGCCAAGTATAGGTTAAATCATCTGGGGAAGAGGTGGTGAGATGTTCTGTTGCCTCTTTGTAGGCAACAGTGGAACGCAATGCAGGGATATATCAGAATGTCTGAACAAACAGATCGTATCTGTTTCAGACAGGTTTCCTGGGCAGGAAAACAGAACATAGGGTGGGCCTAGTTTCTTCTACCAGCCCATCTAAGGCAGTGTCATGAAGAATCTCAAGCCAAGGCCTGGAAGGTCCACAAGTGCTGAAGTTGAGCTAAAGCTCTGCCATGATGTTATCAGGCTACAAGTGTGTTGGACTTGGTTTAGTCTGACAGCTGTTTATTTTGCAAACATACAGGCTAGAAATTTGACTTTAATTTAATGCATTTATATTTGGTAGCAGGAGGTGGACTTTGCAGCAAATTCTGCTGTTTTAGAATAGCAGAGTCATTCTACAATCAATTAACATATCATATACGTACACAGTATCTTTTTCTATTTATCATCATGTTACCTGGGAAAATATACACTGGTTTAGGAATCTTCTCTTTGCAAGCCATGTTCTACACATTGCTTTAGTATTTACTCCAAGCCTTCAAATTGAAGTCACCATTACTATAGAATCATTGAAAGTTAGGACTGAAAGGAACTTGATAGGTCATCTAGTCCAGTCCCCTGCACTGATGCACGACTAAGTATTATCTAGAAGACCACTCCTAAAAGGTGTTTGTTTAACCTGTTCTTAAAAGCTTCCAGTTAGGGAGAATCTACAATCCCCTTAAATAATTTCTTCCAATGTTTAACCATTTTTCAGTTAGAAAATGTTTCCTAATGTCTAAGTCACTCTTGCTGCAATTTAAAACCATTACTTCTTATCATAGGAAGTGCTATCGTCTAAAATTTATAACAGATTGCTTTAAAACATTTGTCTCTACTGATGGCCATATTCTGTCAGATGTCCCTATGTAGCCTGATATACAGTCTTCTGATTAGCCAGTGCAAAATGCTTCAGAGGAAATGAAGAGAATAGGCAATTTTTGAGTGATCCATCCACTGTTTTCCAATCCCAACTTTTGGCTGTCAGAGATTTAGGGACATTGAAAGAAAGGGGTTGCATCCTTACCTTCTTGGCTAATACCCATTAATGAACCTATCCTCCACAAGCTTAAATAATTCTTTTTTTAACCCAATTATAGTTTGGGCTTTCATAACATTCTCTGGCAATGAGTTTCACAGATTGGCTGTTCCTTGTTAAAGAAATATTTCCATCTGTTTGTTTTAACCTGTTTGTTGTCTATTTATTTCATTGGGTGAACCCTGGTTCCTGTGTTATGTAAAGAGATAAATCACACTTCTCTGTTCACTTTATTCATACTATTCATGATTTTTTTAAACCTTTATCTTACCCCCTTTAGTTATTTCTTTTCTACACCGAACAATCCCAATGTTTTAAATCTCTCCTCCATATGCAATCTCTTCCATAGCCACAATATTTTTTGTTGCCCTTCTCATACATTTTTTCCCATTGTAATATATCTTTTATTTAGATGAGACCAGAACTAATGAAACTCTTATACTTGACTTGAGAGGGTTTATGCTCCTTTCTATTTTTTTCTGTGGGGTTTAACTTCCAAGGATGCCTTTTCACTTCTAACTGTGTCTTTTAGCTTTGAGTTTAGCCAGAGTGGCATTTCTGCTGGTTTTACTCTTTTGTTCTTTCTAATTATTTGTGGTATACATTTAGTTTCAACTCTATGGTGTTTTTAAATAATTTCCATGCAACTTGCAGGCATTTTACTTGTGTGACTGTTCCTTTTAATTTCCATTTAATTAGTTTCCTCATTTTTTGTGGAATTCCATTATCTGAAGTTAAATGCTTCTGTTTGTGTTTCTTTTTTTTTTCTTGGGGGGAGGGAGTATTCTAATCCTGTTCTCCAAACACTTGCAACCCACCCCAACTTCATACTGCAACTATTGCGTTCCTTTCTAACCACAAAGCTTGTTACCCTTCTTACCATAAAACTTGTCAAAGAACAATATTAGGTTGGTTTGATGTGATTTGTTCTTGACAAATCCATGTTCACTGTCACTTATCACTCAATTTTATTTTAAGTCCTTAGAAATTGATTATTTGATGATTTGATCTCCAGGTAACACAATTAAGGGGACTGGTCTATAATTCCTGGATTGTACTTATTACCCAGGTTTTAGATAGATACTATAAATCTTTTCTGGTACTTCACGAGTTCTCAACGATAATGGCTTCAGATCTCATGAACCAATTCCTTAAGTCTTTTCGCACGTTTTATCAGGCCCTGTTAACTTTAAGACCTCTAAATTTTCTAAATAATTCTTAACTTTTTCTTTTTCTGTCTCGGATCCTATCCTATTTACACTGATGTTCACTATGTTAGTTATTTAATCTCAGCTAACTTTTTAGTGGAAACTGAAACAAAAAAGCCATTTAACACATCAGCCATTATTACATTTTCTGTTATGGTGTTTTCCTACTAATTGATTCATAGCCCTGCCCTCTCTTTGGTTTTCCTCTTGCTTTCCATGTATTTGTGAAAGTGTTTTTTCCTGATATCTTTTATGTCCCTAGCTAGTTTAATCTTATTTTATTTGCCCTGACTTTTCTAATTTTATCCCTTGCATGCTTGTGTGGTTTTCCTTTTTTGTTTTCTTTTTTGAGTATCGGGTCATTGAAGATTTCCTGGTTACCATAATTCCTGTCTTTCCTATGATTGGGATAATTTGCTTTTGTGCTCTTAATAACACCTCTGTGAGTCTCTTGTACTTCCCTCCCTTGCTTTCCACTGGATCTTAAGTACTGATTCTCTGATTTGGTAAAGTCTGACTTCTTGAAGTCCATTGTTTCTATTCTGCTATTTTCCCTGCTACCATTCCTTAGAATCATGAACTCTATCATTTCATCCTTAATGTAAGCCTTATCACAAATTAACACTTGTGGAGTTATTATGAATTGGATCAGTATGTGTCTGATACAATATTCTTTGTGTGAAGGGCAGATAGCTAAATTAATTAACCTCCACAATGAGTACAACCTCAACTTTGATGCTCATTCATGATCTCTCTTCGTGCTAATGCTATGCCTGTGTTTTGCTGGTGAAACAAGATATAGATGTTTAAATAGGTGTTAGCTGTAATTTCTGTATATTTTAACCCACTTGAAATGCCAGCTTCATGAGTCACTTTTTATCTCAATTTACTGACCACCTTTGCAACAGCCTGCACTATAATCAATCCTCCCAAGCACTCTTTGTTGTCACCTGTGGAAAACTGTTTAAACAAAACAACAATATAAACGGAAAATGCATTTATTATCAAGTTCTCTTTGCACAGTGTCTCCAGTCTATCATTCTACTTGCCTTTTCCATTGTGTGTGATGATAATGCAGGTTCTAATTACAGCAAGGGTTTCCAATCATTGGTGGTAAATATGCATCTATGCTACTGTAACCTTCGGGTGGGCTTATATTCATTTAATTGCCCTTCTCCAGTGCCTCACAGAAATCAATCCCAATGCCTATGGAGAAAGCAGCTGGAGACCCAGGATCCAGTCTGTATGGGACTCACAGCAAAGATTGCTCAGAGTTGCTCCCCCCTCCCACATTAAAATACTACTAAAAAGAAACATAACAATGAACTTTATTAACTACTAACTAAATAAACCTTATCCTAAGAAAACAAAATACAATTAACCAAGAACAATCCCTATAGAAACCCCCACATGAAAGATACCCAAGAGTCCCAAAGTCCAGGTGGAGTTCACCCAACTCTCAGCTACAGTCTTTGTTCCAGTGTAGAGGCTTGAGTGGCAAGAAATAGCTGTCCTCTTCTTCTTTCTTTGTGGGAATCTTCTGTAGCATTCCATGCAGGCTTTTCCTTCTCCTTTGCAACCAGCCCTCAGTCCCATATGCATGTCTGCAAAATCTGTTGCAGATGACGCCATTAGAGGGAGAAAACATCTTGTTCACTCCTGGCTCAGCTTCTCTCCTGAAAACTGAGCACATGAGCTCTTCCAAAAGCAGCTCTAGCCTGCTGTCTGCACAGACTGCTGCTCTCATGTCATCTCACTGACCACACCACATCATACCAGTAAGGCATCCTGTGGAGTATGCTCAAAATGCTACCACTCCCTGCCTCTAGAAGTTTCTGGTTGTGGGTAGATAATCTGCACAGCAACAGTAACCCACCCTCAGCAGGTCTCTCAAAGAGATAGCCCTTTTTAGGTATATGAGTTACACTACTACACATATATCATTTTAAATTATATTTATACAAAATAAATAAAATACAGTGCTGCCTTAGGGTAGTTTTCAAGGATTAGGGCCTTGTGTTAATTTTTGTACAAATGTGCAATAAAAAGACAGTTCCTGTCCCAAAGAGCTAGGTTATAACAAGATACAAATGGTGCATTATTTAGACAAACAACTGGGGGGGGGGGCAGTAAAACAAACAGGACATCATCTATTAAGCAGAGGTCAGAGCCGAGGTATGCTGAAAATGGTTTGCAGGCAGTGTGGCAAAGATAACTGTTAAGTACAGTGGAGGAGGTAGAAATAGTGTGTTCCTAAACCATTTAATAGACTTTCCTCACTCACACAGTACAGCATGGGAGAAAGTGTTGAGGTGTTTGAGGGAGATGACGAATGCACAGTTAAGTTTTGGTGCACTGATAGAGCAAAGGTGAGTTTAACTTCCAAGACTAGTGCAGTAGGTTGGGGTGAAATCATGAAGAGCTTTAAAAAGATACGCTTATGCTTTGCATGGAAGAGAAGGGGAAAGCCTTTCAAGCTTGTGTAGATGGTACTTGACACTCTCTTGACATGACTTTATGAAGCTCAGCCACACTAACGCAGGTTCATCTTTCTTCCTCACTCCATGCTGAGCCGGTTGGTGTTGTCGGTGTCCTCTTCCTCCCGTTTAGTTGTACGTTTTAGAACCTGGAATGAGGCTTTGGCAGCTCTATACCCCAGTCTAGTATTTGCCTTCTTTTTAGTAGCAGCTGCACAAAGGAAAGGAAACCTTACAAATATACAAGAGAACTAAGATAAATACATTTTGTAGTCTGAGCAATGCTGATAGGTCTCTGTGAATGCTCTGTGGCTTTTTTTCTGCTGACCACATCTGTGCAAAGAAAAGAGCATGGCCATCACCAACAGATAACTTCAAGTCCTCAGAAACACAGGGAAAGGAAGGAAGTAGTCTTCAACCTTCATTAGAGAGGGTTAGAAGAGCCTCCACATCCCCCTTCTGATAGGAAACAGAACGGGATATCACAACCATCCCAAGGAACCAATTTAGCCCTGACTCTTCCTGGGTCTAAGATCTTGGAAACCTTTATCCAGGAAGCAGCACCACATTCTCTCCTCATTCCAGGAGTAAGCAGTGCAGGACCTTTCACTGCTGTGTACAACAGTAAGCTATGCCTCACTCACTCATCCTTCCCTTTGCTTCCCTTCATCTATCTGATTCGTTTTACAAAACCTCCCCTTTGCAATGTCATTTCCCATTACTCTGGGAGCATGTGGCCCCTTTCCTTGGCACAACATTGCCCAGGAATACCAAACATCCTTGGTATACCCTGAACATCCGGTTACTCCCTAGGTATCTGGCACATCACTAAATTACGACTACATCTAATCAGGCCATCCACTCACCTGCATCCATCCCCAATACAAGTCATAGCAGGAAGAAATAAACAGAGAAAATAGCAGCCAGTGCCTGGAAAGATGCTCACTAGGGAGTTTCAACCTTTCCAGTGCACTCACATTCTAAACTAACTAAGCTCTTTCCTGAGAAGGAAATAAGAAGAGGAAAGGTAACTATTTTTTTTTATTTCTGTCTATTTGGAAGATGGTCAGATAGTAAAGTGATGGAATTTTCATGTTATTAATTTAAATGTATTACATTTATTATTAAAATTTATATTCAGAATTTTATTTGTGAATATTTGGATGATGATCAGATACTGAAGATATGTGGGGGGATCCACCCACAAAGTGCTAAGTGCAAGCATTTTCTGCTGGAGTCAGTAAGGGTGCGTCTACACTTAGAAATTAAGTCGACTTAATTTACTCCGAGTCTACACTGGACTTAATTCGATTTAAGCTGCTCCTAAAGTCTAATTAAGGAAAAGTTAGTTTGAATTAATAACATCTCGTTTTAATTCGAACTAGCGCTTAAGTCGACTTTTTAAAGTCAACTTAAGCCAGTGGAGATGCAGAGTAGTGCCTAGTTGGACATTTTAAAGTCAACTTAAAACGTTAAGTTGACTTAATAAGGCCAAAAAGGGGCCATGTCTACACTTGAAAAGTTGTCGACTTTTGTTAAGTTGACTTAATAAGGTCCACTTTAAGTCAACTTAAAGTCGACCTTATTAAGTCGACTTCATAAAGTCGACCTAACTTTCCAAGTGTAGACATAGCCTCAGTGATACAGGTGCTCACCTTCATTTGGCTGAATTAAGAGTGCCACATCACTTACAGAATGTTTAACACTATTCTTATTTAGCAATAATAAATGTGGGATATGGAAGATATGCACACAACTTCTTGGAGGTGACAGGCTCTGAACAGTACACTGGCCTCAGGGGATTGGCTTCTGAATTAGTATATGATATCTTCACTCCTGATGCATAGAAATAGTCCTGGTGTAATGTATTATTAAAGTCAATGGGATGATTTTTGGAGTAATGTACTAAGTGTGAGCAATGGTATCATAAGACATTCTATCACTTGGAGTTGTGAGCTTATTATGGGGGGGATCATGAACTGTCATCCCCCCAAGCATGCTGGTAAAGGTGGCATAGCATGGGGGGTATCATCACTTTGTGGGTGGGGTGGGGAGGAGGGATAATGATAGCTTGAAATATTTTTAAGGGAGTCCCAGAAAAAAAAAAGTTTGACTTTTTCTAAACCTTTGTTTTAGTTGGCTGGGTTTTTACTAATAAGCACCTAAATGCTCCAAAAACTTATTACATTTTTTTGGGGGGGAGCATAAATAACAGAAGCTACCTTTCTCCAGTCAGTAACTCCACAAAGAGGTTATATTTTTTACTTAATCTAGAGTTTTAAATCTTATTAAGGAAAAGAGGAATTAAGTTTTCATTACTAGTACATACATATTATATCAATTCATTTGGAACATCTTAAAAACTTCTGTCCATATTATTTGTATATAATCAATATATTCTGAAACCCATTTTATCTCTCAGATGTTCTATAGCTAAAAGTAAAGGAGGTAAAATAAAATCACCACCATCAATCTGTTGCTCAGTGAGGTGGCCTGGTCTCCCTCAGAAACAGACAGAGAGAGACTGCCTGAGATGTTGTGAGCAGAGCCAAAACAACCCCTGCCTGCTCCACTGGAAGTTGAGGGGCAGGACAGTGAGTATAAAAGCTGAGCCAGCTAGCTCAGTTGAGAGGCAGCAGCCAGAGTAGAAGAATGTCTCTCTACTGCTGCTGTTGTCACAGCTGTATGACAGCCCCACTAGGGAGCTGTCCAGTCCCTGAGATCCAGAGGAGCAACTGGAGCAGCTTGCCAATGACTTCTAGTAGCTACTGGGGCTGTCTGGCTATGACCTAGAGGAGCAATGACCTGCATCTGGGAGGAGCTGCCTGCTGGGAATGACCTTGAGGAACTGCCAGCCCCCTCTGACACTGAGGGCCTGTGCTGCTACCCTTAGCTGAGTACCCCAAGGAGACCTGTGGTGACTACAAAGACCAGTTACTCCAGGAAAGGGGGGAAGTAGCTCAGGTAAGGCAGACGATATACTGCTTGTGTGGTGGCCTGCAATCTCATCAGCAAGTTGCAGCTTGAGCCCTGCTGACCCAGTGGCAGGGCCTGTCTACCACTGATAGGGACCTGGGCTGGGATGCAGTGGAGTTAGGTGGGCCTACTCCTCCCTCTCATTTTTCCACACCATCCCTAGGGCGGTCGCTGCCTCCCAGCCCGTGAAGCCTTGGAGGCAATAAACTATTGTTCACCCCAACCTGCTTGAAGGGCCTGTTGCCCTAATCTTCTCCACCATGCTAAAACACACATGCTATAAAAGAAGATTCCTTGCCCACCCCCCACCCCCAAGTTGTATCCATCTATCATATATAAGTAAACTAGTCTGCAATATGGTGATTGTCCTCTCTTATTCTCAACACTAGCACTGCCCTCACACAACTCATAAGCAGGTATGATTAAATTGACATTGACCTATCTGCAAAGTATATGCTATTTCATGTTGCCATTTCAATCAGTGCTGGTATGCAGCCTCTTATTAGCTTCTCTCTAGTAAGGAAGTAAAATCCATTGTACCACCATAAGAAGTGGTTAAAAAAACAGTCCAAAGTCCAGAGGAAATCCCCAAGCCCTTTAAAGTATCTTTATTCTGAAGATTAAATGTAAAAAATGGTACTTTATTACTCAGTGAATCTAATCTTTATATATATATATATATATATAATATTCTAGATTCATATTTTCTTCCTTTTACTTACTATGAAATTTCTGATACAACAATCAAGAGTAAAAAATGTTGACTTTGCAGTAATATGAAAGGGGGTCCTGGATTCTACAATCATCTTAGTATCTCCATTCCTTTCTGGTGCCCAAATCCAATATCTACTTAAAACTTTGGAGCTTGTAGAATAAATACTTCTACTCAGACAATAAATAAATAACCTCTTCAATTCAGTCAGGTATCAGATATCCTGTTATAAAATGCATATCTGTAGTTTCAGAACCAGTTGACCTCTTCCTGAGAGGAAAAGATACATATTTGAATTGCCTTTTTGGCTGCAGTTTGGCAGACCCTATCCCAAGCACTACTGGTACATCTTAAATTATTTCCCATAGTTAAATAATCCTGGAGTGTAAGCTGCAGGAAGTGGAGCAAAAATCTTTATTTTCTCTATCAGAGATGTCCCTAGTAAGTAAAGTTGTTGGACGAATTCTTTCTCTGCTGTTCAAAGTAGCAGTTTTGCAAAGAGATCAAGTTAGATACTTTTATCTCCTCAGAGTTCTTCACAGAAAAGGACATTACTGATTTCAGTAATTGGTTTTTCACACCCACTATTTTTGACAACTTTTTCAATGCAACTCTATCCAACTTTCCATCTTTGAACCTGTGACAGGTATACCTGCAATCCAGATACTTTAAATTACTGTTTGAATCTACCCAGATATTTTTTTTCAGATCTTTATTCACTTTCAGAGTTTCTGTAATGAAAATGCCATATCTATCAATGATGACCTTCAATGCCGATAACTTCCAATTAACATTTAGTGCTTTCTTCTCATAAGTAACCAACTCTTTCTCAATCACTTCTTGGAGACAGTCAAAATTGGATTTTAATCACCTTTGAAACTTTTTTGTATAGTAGATTCTCCCAGTCGATTGGGGGAGGGGTGTGAGGGAAAGAATGTCTGGTGAAGAGGTTACTCTTCTGGAGATTGTGTGGCAGTGTCCATTTACCATGGTGAGACCAGGAAAAGATGCATTAGAAATAATGACAGTAGTATCAAGATGAATAAGACTCTCAAAGAAAGCTTCAAAGAAAGTTGGGGAAAAAATGGTGTGATCAACTATTACATTTTGCTCTGCTATCACTTTATTTTATTATTTATTTGTACTGCAGTAGTGCCAAGGGGCATCAATTTAAAAAATCAGGGTCCCTGATTTGTAGACACCCTAGGCTATGTCTACACTTGCAAATTAGTTCAAATTAAGGAGGCTTAATTCGAACTAACTTAAGCCTTGGCCACAGTAGCCTTTCATTAGTTCGAATTAAGGACTTCCTTAATTCAAATTAATAAATTTGATTGCTTAGTTTGAACTAACACTTAATTCAAAATAGTTAGTTTGGATTAAGTCAATGTGGCCATATTAGTTCGAATTAACTACTTAGTTTGAATTAATCGGCAGATTGACCTTCATGCAACTGACTAATTTGAACTAAGTAAGTGCCCTGCATGGACATGTCTAGTTCAAACTAGCATTCTAGTGGGGCCATGCTAGTTCGAATTAAGTTAATTCGAACTAACTAAAATTAATCTGAATTAGTTGATTAGAACTAGCTTTTGTAAGTGTAGACATAGCTCTAGAGACAATAGTAAGAAGACAAACTGTGCTAAAGATCTTGGCAACAATGCTGTGCCCACCTCAGACTCCACATATTAAATATGAAGGGCACTATCGAAACACCTATTACTAAATAATGCAAAATAAATTTTATAATTAATTTAAAACAACCTCATGTAAATTTCTTGGGAGGAATGTTACCCTTTACTACTACTATTTTCTGAACCAACAAAAACAACCAAGCTTTTAGGCCCTGATTTAGCAAATGACTCAAACATGTGGCTAATTCTAAACACATGCATAAATCCCATTGATCTAAGTGTTTTGCTAAATTCAGGCTGACCTAAAGTTATTGCACCACATATAAAACTTGTTTAAGGAGATGCAACACCCATGGAAGTCTAGAGCATAATTAATCTGTGATTGAAATCTGGTAATAGTGACTTCTAGGTGTAAGTAAAAGCTCCCCCTCAGATTTGCTAGGAGTCTCTCATAGCGGGGCAGGCCTAGGCTAAATCTGTTGTGCCCTGGACAAGTCCTTTACTTTCCCCTCAGTGACTTTTTGCCAGAGTGTTTGGAGTTGGCCCATAGTCAGGGCTCATAAAACGCCCTCTACCCATGGGGGCCAGGGTGAGTCAGTAAATCTATGTAGCCCATACTCCAGTCAGTACTTGAACTTGACTTCTCCAGTGGAGTTGTAGGTGTGGTGACGCTGGCTGGGGTCAGAGTGGTCTCAGTCCTCATCTCAGACTAGTACCAGAGTTCTCCCTTTTCTACTCCCCAGGTGGGAAGAAGCTCTGCCTCCTGTTCTGGCAAAGTCCCTCCTCTTTCTTAAACAATCCTTCCAGTAGCTTGTGTCTCTCTCTCCCCACTTCTCTCTAGCAGATGTGGGGTGCAGTAACCTCTCCTCTGCCTGCAGGGAAAAGGGCCCTTACCATTCTAGGGTTGACATATCTTCCCTCAAGTACTCTTTTATAGTCCTCTGGCCTGACTTTGTCACATAACATCACTTGCACCACTTTGGCACTTAGTGGATAAACAAAACAAGTTTGTGTTTGTTTTTCTTGTTTACAATCATTCCATAAAAGAGGTGTCTATTCACTGCTCAAGACCTCCTATAATTTGCATAGCAATGATTTGGCATGCTGCTGAAATAGAAGAATGTTGACCAGGTGGATAAAAACTGATTTAAAAAAAACAGATTTTTAAAAAATTAAATCTATTTTCTGTTAAAATATTTATTGAAAATAAATATGAAATCACAAAATCTATCCCAAGACCTTTATGTACTATAACCTCTTAACATTATTTAATTAAAAATATTCAAGAGGTACATTTTTGCTGCTGACATCTAATGAACTCAAACCACTGAACAGGTGAGTGTTGCTAGCTTGGCATCTACAGTAAGTTTCTTAAACTATCAGATGAGCTTTTAAAATTAGTAGTCTCTTCTATAGGTTCAAAGGGTACATTTTTTTTCATTTCAGTTTATTCATGTACTTCAGTTCAGTCACTAGTTCAGCCAAAACAATGACAAAATGGAGTTGAAAAAAGCAGGAAAGCTTGTTTTCCTCTTCCAATCTATGAGTAAAAACTAAGTATAAGATATCTACTAGTTCTAAAACCTTGAAGACCATGGTAATCAGCAAAAATCTGTTCAATTTACTAATTGATAATACTTTGTTTAATAAATTAGTTTTAAATGCCAATATGTTAAATTTATGTGCTGGATACATATGAAAAAATGAGGCAGTTTAATTTATAAACAATTTTAAAATGCTGATTGTCTTTAATTGCAATATTTATTTTTGTGCAGTTTAATTGAAATCGTGAGTAAAAATCCCATTGAGCCAATAAATGTTATTCATCTTTTTAACATAATAAATTAAAATAACTATTTGAATAAATTAATGTTAAGTATAATAGTTCCTTACATTAATGTATACAGCTTTGGTTTATCCTCCTGGCTAGAAAAAAAAAAGATTCATAACATAAATTAGTAATATTATATATTCCCCTCCCTTCCCCCCCCACGCTGCCCCCTACCAGCAGCACCATTACCTGGTGTTTACCTCAGCTAGCTAAACTCAGGTAAATATTACGGAGCCTTGTCTGCTCTAGGATTTTGTATCGAGGTAGCTAACTCCATTTGGTGTCTTGGTAGGGTGGTGACAGAGGGAAAGGGGGAAGTCATGGTAGTTTAAGCACACTTCCAAATATAGTTAAGTAAAACACTTGAGCATTTTTTGTAATGCACAGTACCCATAATCAGTGTGTAGAATATTAGTACTTACTGTAGAATATTAGTACTCTACATTTCAAAGCAGAGAATAAACAGAGTTTCAGCACTTCTGCTATTATCACCCCTGTTTTATATACTAGCAGCAGAGAGCTTGACTTAGCTGCAAGGCCATATAATGAGTCAGAATTAAATCAGATAAGGCCCAAGTCTAATGCTTAGGCACACTGCTTCATAAATCATCTAACCAGTATGAAACATTTACTCTAAACTAATGAAAAGAACTTTATAAGAGCTGGAGATGTAGTAGAACACAGCATTTTCAGTGCAACCCAATATTTTATAATGGACGCCCAAAATGCTTTTTCAGTATATAAAAAAGACCAATTTGAAGGAAGCAGGAGTGAAGAAAGGAGGCCTTTGAATTAAATAGAACAGTAGATTAAAAATAGAATAATAAACTGGTGGTCCTGTGTTCATAGTGAAACATCTAAATAAGTGGACCGAATTTCAAAAATGTTAAGCACCCAGAGCAGCTATTGATCAATACCCCAATTAAAAGGACATTTATTTAAATGTGTATGTATTGATGTAGGTCCCTATGCATCTGATGAAGTGAGTTGGAGCCCACGAAAGCTTATGTCTGAAGAAATGTGTTAGTTTTTAAGGTTCCACAGGACTCTCATTGTTTTTGCTGTACACAGACTAATACGGCTACCCCACTGGACATTTTCAAAACTAGGTTACTCTTCCAAGCATTTATCAATAGGAGATTTACCACTTCAGCTGGCTGTAGCAGTTATGATCACTATGATGTTTGGAATGAGCTTATTATATTAGATAATAGAGATCACGCACCAGAGTTCTGTGCATGGAATAAGATGGTAACTACTAGCTGAGCAGCCAGAACTTTTATGCAATGCATTTGCTATCATGGTTCAAACCAATTAGGTTTATTTCTTTTTAGATCAACCTCCAAGATACTCAGCATACGGGGACTATGTCTCTGCTTTAAATTAAAGTTGTACGTAAATGCTTTGCTGAATTGGGATCAGAGTGCACAGAAGCTTGCAGGATTGAGTCCTTTATGAATAAGAATGATTTGATCTGGTAAGTATGTACATAAGCCTCTTCAGGATCAGGTCCTAGGGTTGCATTTTCCTTTGCAATAATTGTGTTCTTTAGAAAGTACAGGGTCTAAAGTCTCAGAAAATTTGCTTTGAATGAGAAGCAAATACATGGATGGCTGCACACAGTTCCCCCCACAATACTAAAGTTGCTGTGAAACTCCATGCCTCTATCTACTATTATGCTGATTTTGCTTGATCATACATTCCAGTATGTGGCAATATACTACATTCCTCTTTTTAGTTGGATTTTGTAATTCTTTTTCATATAATTTGGGCACCTAGTACACTTCTTTTAACTATAATATAGTGATGTTGGAAAAAATCTTTAAGGACCTAAGACAAACATCCCATTCACACAAACAACCTACATTACATGTGTGAGTAAAAATGTTTTTTAGAATTTCACCAGTATCACAGTTAGAGACCATTGCATCCTGAAAGTATGATTTCTCCTGTATATCAACACAGCCTGGGAAACAAAATGCAAGGTAACATAACCAAATGTTGATGGTGTGCATCTCTGTTTCTTGTAATGGTGAATCATGGCTCTACAGAAGTTTGTGTTTGACAACTCAAAATAAATTTCTAAGAAGGATGCAACATGATCTTTCATAGGCTTGGTCTCGCTTACCTCATTCTGTAGTGACTCACATTCTCCCCTTTTCCCAGAGGACAAAAAGAAAACCTTGCAGATCCTATCCTTGAATTTGGAAAGCTACATTAACTTCATTTCCCTCCTGTATTACTGGGCTCTTTAAATAGCTTGAAATCTACATATGGGAAATGGGCAGAGCTTGAGAGATACATGAATTCTTTCTTGGGAAATCTGCAAAAAAGTTAACATGAACTGAGCCAACTTTAAATTTAGTGTGTGTCCTTCCATGATGGTGGAAGAGGAGTTTAGGAACAGGAGTATCCATGGCATGAGTGCTTTGATGCAGGTTTGAGGAAGGGTGGGGTTCCTCAGAAACACAAAGCTTTCATGAAGATGTCCCTAGCTTTGATCAAGTCCCCATATTTTCATTGGTTTGGAAAACTGAGCCTTCTCCCCCAGATTGAATAATACAGAGATTTTGTCTAAATAAAGACTTAGTTCATGACAAAATGGGGTGTGAATCTACAGTGCAACAGTTTGCTAACTGGCTGTGCGGGCATTGCTATCATGTCCTGGAAACCTTCTGTGTTATTCAGTTTGGAGGGAAAGGGGGAAGATGACATAGAAGTTCAACGTCCCAAACCAATGGAAGCATGGGGCCTAGTGGAAGCTAGGGACACCTTCATGAAAGCTATGGGTTTCTGAGGTACTCTCCCTGTCCTTTACTACCTTCTAGAGAAGCCCCAAGGAAATTGATTTCCTCTTGAATAGTTTCCAATCTCTGAGAGGGTTTGTAAAGAAGTGACTGCAATAATCACTTCTGTTATACAATTTGGTATACTTGTGGAGAAAGTGATGTACTTAATTTCTTTCTTCATTACTTTGCTTTTAGTGAGGGAAAAACAACTAAATTTTGTTTGATAACAAAAGTTTTATAGTAGCCCACTTATTGCTTTTGTTAGACCACATGTAATTGTAATGGTATGGATTGGTTCCTATCATAATTAGCACAATCCTTTCACATTAAAAACTAAAGTTTGATGTATTTACTTTAAAACTTCACTCAGAATAAAGGGTGTGAGATACTATCATTCTGTTCCCTTAATTCATTTTCTTTACACAACAGAGTACAGATACAAATAGAGATTACAACATGTATCTTTTTGTGTGTGTTTATTATAGTCCATGCAAAATATTTGGGGAGATACCTAGTTGGAGTGCCAGTTCTTAGAAGCCTTCTAAGGGGTCTAGTATAACCACAGTCTGGACTGTCCATTGCTACCCCTTTCCACAGATGAAATGATTTTTCACCATGTCAACGTCTGCTGCAAAAGGAGGCCATGGTCCCACCACATGTCCTCTAGCGAATGAAGTTCTGCAGTCAGCACTGGGATTCCCTTCCTCATGTTGTGGTCAACAAACACAAGATGGAGGCTGTTACTGCTCTTTGCCCAGGCATGCAAGAAAGTAAATGTCATTGCACCCACAGAGTACTATTTCTGGAACTGCAACAATCATTTTCATGCTGTGGTGAGTCATTCCTATATTTAATGGAGTATTAATCATGATAAAAAAAAAAAAAAAGACATGCTGCCATTGGAAACTCGATTCCATTGAAGTTACACTAGGATAAAAAAGGAGTCACAGAATAGAGAAGCAGGCCCTTTAAGCTTAGTTGTTGAGCCCTTATATATAAAGAATGAACTTTTCCAGGCAGGAGACCAACATGTTAATGAGAGCAATCAATACATCATCAGGAAATAGTTCAAGGATAGTAAGGAAGTGAAAGGGAAGACTCTAGCAGGAGCCAGGGGATACAGAATCTCAGGATAGTGAGATCTTGCCCTCTCCTTCCTAAGAGAGGGTACTAATGAGGAATTTATTTGCAATTTACATTTCTGCATAATGCTGTACTGATGAACGGGTGGAGGGGCCCAATAAATAGCACACTGGTGCTTATAAATTTGTAAGCACCCAGCCTGTTCATAGTGGTCTGAGAGGAGGAGAAAATAGCTTATTACATTGTGCTAAACTGGCAGAGTGTGTGGGATGACATCACCTTCCTTTATGCCCATACTTTGTCACTAACAATATAGTGCCCTTCCACAAATAAACACACATTAGTTCAGCCTCTAATAGTTCAGGAGCAAAGATATTGGCTGAGCATCCAGCTGCCCAGGAGCTATGCCTTCCCTAAGGCACTGGTCTGTCACCTCTTAGACAGCAGCATGGAACTCTGAAATTGATGCAATCTTTGTGATCTCCCGTTGATTACAATAATTCTGGACACTTCCTTAACTAAAATCCAATAAACAGAAGTAGTGACTTTTACTTCTCTGAACTGGAGGCTTCATACTCAATATAACTTCCCCAAATTACTGTCATTTTTGTAATTTGTTCCAATTACCCCTTATACAAAGGAAATTGAACAGTTACATTTGATTTTAGAATGGTTGATCTTTTGGTAAAGACTAATGGAAGTGTTTACATTTCAAGTTTAGGGATGAGATTTTCAAAGCAGATGAGACTATTTAGCCATAACTCCTGATTTCAGTGGGAGCTGTAAGGCTAAATTTGAGTCATCTTTCAAAATCTCACTGTGGGATTTTTTGTAATCAACCTATTATGTCCCAGTTGAATAAATGTCAAGATTGTTACATATGTCTATATTATATAAATACATATATGTACCATTAGTCTTTGCTTTTTTCTTGATGGTAGCTTTGTAATTTAATTGTACTTCTTTGTACCCTATTAAACAGAGGTGGGCAAACTATGGCCCATAAGTGCCCCTTCTCTGGACCACCAGCTGTTAATGACCCCAGCTGCTACAGTCACTTCCCCCTTTCAGTGGCAGCTCAGCAGCCCGTAGCTAGAGTGCCGCAACTGCTTACCTTCCCTCCCAGCTTCACTCCTTTCTCATAGGGGTGTTGGCCAAGCAGAACCTCGGTTGGCGCATAGTGATCACTCCTCCCTCGTGACTTCACCCCTTCATCCCTGGGTCTGGCCCAGGGGAGCTCTGGTTGGTATCCAGTGGCCTTTCCTGGTTACACCCTTTCCTCCCACGGGCTAGGGGTGCCCTGTTGGAGCATAGCAGCTGTCTTCCTGCAGTGCCCAATGTAGTCATGGCCAGAGCATGGCGGTCGCTCATTCCATATCCAAGGGCCCAGTGGTATCCAGCTCTCCCACTTTGGACTCTACCCTTTTCCCCTGTGCTACCAAAACAAAACTAACTAACTAAAAAAGTTTTTTTTTTTTTTTTTTAAAGGTGCAGAGAGAGAGAGAGAGAGAGAGAGAGAGAGAGAGAGAGAGAGAGAGAGAGAGAGAGAGAAACAAAAACTATGCAAAAACTCCCCCTCCCCACAAGGTATATATAAAAAAAAGTGAAAAAAAAAAAACAGTACAAGAAACTCCTCCCATGCCATCCCTTCTCCATAACCCCCTCTCCTAACACATGGGCAGAATGGTAATCACCACCACTCCAACTCCCGACCCTTTCCCTGCCTCTGGCTCGCCACACCTCAGATGTGGCCCTAAGGCCAAAAAGTTTGCCCACCCCTTCTATAACGTGTGAAAAATCTGCATAAATTTACACTCAATTTAGGTTAAAAATGGAATTAATAGTTTAACAGAATAGACCAGTTATGCATGGAGCTTGAAGAACCCATTATCAGCATTGATGAAATGCTTATGAATTCTTACTTCCCCATTCCTTCCTCAAGGAAAAACTGAAAAAGAGGCAACCATTCTGAGCCTAGCCTAATTTTTAATTATAAACCTACTGTGGTACTGTCTGGATTTAGAGGGTCATGTATTAAATTGTTTAGCCATCTATACAACAATAACTGCAATAATCCATATGAGATATGCCATGTTGGGTACCAGTAAAAGGGTCATAATCTGCAAAGAATTATTATAATGTTATGTGTAGGTGTCATATTTATATTAGAAGTTATGAATATGTTTGTTATATCTGTTTCAACTTATGTGATTTTGGGAAATACCCCAGATGGGATGTGTACAGCAATTGTCTCCTTAAAGCCTATTTAGGAAGCAAACATATAAATGGGTTTAGGAAAATCTCTGAATGAGTCACCAGGACTTGCCCATGTGACTTTAGACTCCATTTTGTTCCTAAGAACACCCCCCCCCCCCCCCCAGCATGGAATAAGAAAGGACATATAAAAGCAGCTGCTCTCACCTCCATTTTGGCTTCAGTCTGAGCTTTCAGCAAACATCTGTCTCTGGATCTATTCATCTACAATTAAAGCTGTGAACAAAGGTCTGAAACCCACTCAAGTGCTGGGTGTATAGCAGAGGAACTATACAAGCTGCAAACTCCAATTTCTACCAACAACTTGCTTTACGTGGACTTTTAACCAGTGTATGTATGTGATTTGCTTTAATCCTTTAACATTTATCATAGTTTAGTTTTGTTTTTTCCTTGTATAAACTTTTAGTTTAGTTACTAGAGGATTGGCTGACAATGATAATTTGGGTAAGATCCAAACATATATTGTTCTGTATAATATGGCTGGCCCTTTGGGTCAGGAGAACTTTTTGGTAAAGAGATCGGCAGGGCCGGCCCAAGGTTTTTTGGCACCCTAGGTGAACTGTGATTTTGGTGCCCCACCACCCAGGGGCATCACTAACCCCCGTATGGGCCTGGGACCCAGCCAGCCCCTCAACAGTTTCCAACCCCCCACTGACCACTCTTACCCCCAGACACAAACACTGGTCAGGCAACGAGCAAGCCCAGCCATGAGCCAGGCCCCAAATGGGCTGAACCCTGAGCCAGCCGGGCCCTTAAGCCCCAAGCTGGCTGGGCTGCTGACCAAGCCCTAAACGGGCAAAGCCCCGAGCCATGGGCCAAGCCCTGAGCTGGCTGGGCTCTGAACCAGCCAAGTCCTGAGCCCCGAGCAGGCCGGGCCAATGGCCAGCCAAGCCCTGAGCGGGCCAGGCCCAAGCCAGGGGCCAGCCAGGCCCCAAGAGGGTCAGGCCCGAGCCATGGACTGCAGGCCTGGCGAAACCAGGCCCACCCCACCCTCAGGCCTGTTCTTCCTATCTCCCAAGCCCTGGCCCCCCCGCCTCAGCACTTATCTTTGCTGGAGCGGGGAGCAGACGCCAGACAAAACAGCTAGTTTTGATTTCCCCCTTGCTCCGCCCTGGGCTATGTGCCTCTGCACAGCAGGGCGGGAAATTTAAAATAGCCTCGCTGGCCCCAGCCCGGAGTCCCCTGGCCCCCTTAAAGTCTGGCGCTCTAGGACTGCGTCTACACTGGTAAATTAAGTCGACTTAAGCTTGGCTTAAATCGACTTAATTGGCCCTGCGTCTACACTACACTTTGCTTAAGTCAACTTAAGCAGCTTGCTTAAGTAGACTTAAACAAAATAAAGTCGACTTAATGAAAATTAAGTCGACTTTATTCAACCACCTTTCTACTCGACCTAAGCCTTAATTCGACTTTTTAAAGTCGAATTAAGCCAGTGTAGCCCTGGGGTAGCCCTAAGTCAATTTAGGGCTACCCCAGGACTACACCAATGCCCTCCCTGGGGGGGGGCACAAGGGGATCCTGGCATGCCACCCAAAGGGCAGGGCATGTGGGCAGGGTGTGATATTGTCTGGATTTAGGGAAGCATTTATGATATTATTTTCAATGGATATCTCATAAATTAAATTCTATTTCGATTAGAAGTTAGAATTTGATGTTATATCTATACTTTAACTTAGGTTAGTACCATTGTGTCCTTAATGTTTAGGAATGTGCCAGGACAATGGTCCCAGGGAGTTACCTGATGAGCCATTAAGGACACAATGGTTGTATTCCTTTTTCTTTAATGGCTCATCAGGTAACTCCCTGGGACCATTGTCCTGGCACATTCCTAAACATTAAGGACACAATGGTTTTAACATAAGTTAAAGTATAGATATAACACCGAATTTTAACTTCTAATTGAAAAAGAATTCCTAGACATAAACTATATAATCATTCCCAGCAAATTACTACCTTTCTATTGATACCAAACATGACATAGTTCCTATGGCTTATAGCATTTATGAGATATCCATTGAAAATAATATCATAAATGCTTCCCTAAATCCAGACAGTGTCATACCCTGCCCACATGCCCTGCCAGGGTCCCTGTCCCCCTTTGCCCCATTGCACACAAGCGGTGCCCCCCCTGCCACTGTGGACCTACCCAAGGTCCTCCTAGCCCCACAAAATTGACCTAGAGCATCCAGTGTGGATGCTCTAGGTCAACTTTGTAAGTTCCCCCTTAAGTCGACTTTAATTTTAAGTGTAGACACACTAAGTCGACTTAACTAAGTCGACTTTAAGTTGACTTAGTTAAGTCGACTTAAAAGTGCAAGTGTAGACATAGCCTAGGTGACTGCCGAGTTCACCTCTATGGTAGGACCAGCCCTGGAGCTCAGAGTTTTAAGTAACTTAACTCTTTACTAAGTGGCTATTTGGGGACCAGTAGCTGAAATGGAGCAAAGGTTTCTATTTATATTTTATTGGAGCTACTTGATGTCCACTATTGGGGATCAGAAACATTGTTTGTGACTTGTTAGGGATGTTTATTTTCAGGGAACCCACCAGTGTTGGGAGAATCTACTCTCCTTTTTGAAGCCTGTCCTAATATTTGTGTTTTCAGGTTGCTATCCCAGGAAGAGTCTGTCACATTTATAATATTCAGTTTTTTTCTTGACTAAGCAGTTTTGCTGTGAGATGTTTAGATAAATACAGAAAACAAAGATTAATTTTTTACACTGATGTACCTAGCATTGTCTGAAAATGGCATATGGTAGAGAACTGTTCTTGAAGAGAACTGTCTCAGAGTGCAAGATAAATAAGAATTATTTAGTCTTACAATTTTACATTACTATGCTTCCTCATTTAAAAAGAAGAGTCACTTGGTAGATGTGCAGTGATCAATAAAATAAAGATTAAAGTATTTCACTATGTAAATAAAAATTCATTTCTGTTCTGTGCTTCTCCTGGATTTTATTTTTTTAATGGAACCTGTAGACATAGACCATAATTTTTAGATTTTGGCTACCTAAAGGTAGGCACCCAAATCCATATTTAAACTCTTAAATTTCTGGTTCCAGAGGGGTAGCCATCTTAGTCTGCATACAGTAAAAACAACAAAAGTGACACCTTATAGACTAACAAATTTCTTTGGACATAAGTTTTCATAGGCTGCATCTAATGAAGTGGGTGGCAAACCACAAAAGCTTATGCCTGAAGAAATTTGTTAGTCTTTAAGGTGCCACAGGACTCTCACTTCTTCTTCTTCTTCTTCTTCTTCTTCTTCTTCTTCTTTTGTTTTTTAAATTACTGGCTTGACTTTCTGAGCACCTGCAATGCCTATTGAAGTAAATTGTAGTTATAGGTGTGTAGCACCTCCGGAAAACCTCACCACTGTTGTTTAGGTTCTTAAGTATAGGTTTGAGAGCCTAACATAAAGAATCTAATTCGAAAACTTTTGATCATTGGTCTTTCTGATCATATTTGTAAAGAATTATGTAACAATTATGTGATATAATGAAATTATTGAAGCTATATTATGCATGCACAGCTGTTAGGTGTTCATTGTATTTGCTCTAAAAATGCTATCGCAGATATAGTCATTTATGGCATTTTTAAATACAGAAACAAATGAAGGTTATCCCTTTTCACAGAGTGCATAAACAATGAGCTAGCCAATATTTGTCTAGACATATTCAGGTAGTAAAAATGGTGACCAAAGTATAAATATTCTAAATATTTTTAATTAAATAAAAACACTATCGTATCTTACTCACTACTTTCTTCATTGCTGCTTCTGTGAGTAAACACATTTTCTTAGTGTTTATACTGTAGTTCCCTTGGGATCCATTTAAAATTTCCTTTACATAATTGTACATCTGGCAGAAAATATTATTTGTTTCCTTTCTTTCCCCCTTTCTCTTTGTATAATTCCTGCTGAATTTTGTCTTTCACAAAATGCAGTAAATAAGGTAATGCAAAAACAGTAAGTTCAGAACAGGCATTGAAATACTTTTAAAGATGCGCTTGGAACCACATCTGTTTATATGCCTTAATGTAACAGGAAGATACTAGAAATGGATCAGCATCTAGCCTAATGCCTTTGGCTAGAACATAGTCATATATGATAGCTCAATTAGGAGATAGTTCAATAGCAAACAAACCGGAAAATTGACAGGGCTTTTGTATATAATTTTGGAAAGCACCATTCTTCCTAAATGTGATAATTAAAAATGATAAGAAGTATTACTTATGATCTACTCATCTTACTGTACCTTTTATATATTCAGTAAATCTCTGCATATTTTCAGTGAGATATTTTACGTTCTCCTTCATCTTCGGTAAAGTAAAACCTGAGATCCTGATTCACTTATTTTTAGCTACTCATAGTGGCTATACTGCCATCAGAGGCAGACTGCCTCCACAGCAGTGAAATGAGGTCATCCCAAAAATGGTGGACTTGTGGATATGGATTTCAAAAGTTCAGAACTGGGCAGGCCTAGTACTGTATGGTGTTCTGGAAAATCTGGAAAAAAAACCTTTCATTCCTAGGGTTCAATTTGCAATATTAAAGCTATTTATCTCATTAAATGGTCTAGGAACATCAAAAACAAGTTTTGAGACTTATCCCTGATGTTTCTTGTTATCCTAAAACAGATGAGATTTTTGCAGGTCCCTTAGGCTGGCTCTTGCTGTTCCTGTCATCAGGGGCTGCTAGCTACTTGCTGGAAATTCCAAAGATTTGATCATTTTAAAAAAAGAAAGAAAAGAATCCTAAACCTAACCGGGCTTGGGAAAGCTTTTATCTACAAAGTAATGGAAACCCTTTGAATTCTAAAGAACAATCTCCTGTGTTTTGAAAACAATGAAACTGCCCCTGTTCTGCTAGCTACAGGAAAGATTTCTGGGACCATTCATTTTTAACCTTTTAAAATAAATGTTGTTCACCACTAATAAAAACACTTTTTCCTCTGTCTGTTTATCTGTCCACTACCTGGATGGAGTTGCTTGAAAGAGCCTGCTAATCTGAAAAATGCCACATATAGCTTTGACAGGCAGCTATTCAGAGAATGGCAGATAGCCAATAAATCACTCAGTAGAGTTTCCTGTCCTTCCAGACATGTCTTACAAAATCTACAGTTTATCTTCAAACAGAAAACATCAATGTCAAAGAGCTTGTTCTCTTTAAACTTTTATATCTGTCTGTGACAAAAACAAAACTCATTCTGTTGCTAATTGATTTCTTCCTTTTTTTTTTTAAAATTCAGATGCAGAAATCTCAATACCTGTTAACAAATCTCTTGCAGTGCTCCAAAATAGCAGGAATGCGTGGAAACTACAGGTGGGATGTGTGTATCTTTTTGTTTCTGGGAAAAATCATGCTACAATTCAGGTGCAGGGATCATCCAAATTTCTAACTGAATGAATGGCAAGCATTTTATAAATCTTCAGACTAGCAGTGAAATTGCAGTTTCCAGTCAGAGTATAAAATCAATAATAAGGATTATATACTTTTTTTTTCTGTTTATTCAATATACATTCATTAACCAACATTGTATAACTTTTTTTAAAAAAGCTCTCAGCATAGGTTTTACCACTCTCATTGAAATTGGTGTATAGAGGTGAATCCGGAGCTACGATTTATGGTAAACCAATTCAAGGGAATGTCTGAAAATATAATTTAATTTTGCTGGCCTAACTTTTGAAGAGTGAGTAATGATATTGTAGGTATCAAACCAGATATGATATAGTGGGACCTGTCCGTTGCAGCTGTCCCCCTGCTGCATTTATTTTTCCCTTTGTTTTGTTGTCGCTAGCCACCAATTGTGAGTCATTGTGACACCTCTTCATTTTCACACTGCTTAATAAGAGAAACCCCTTCCTCAATTGCCTACAGTGACAAACCCCATACACCCCATTGTTGAATTTTACTGTTTTACATTTTTCAATAAAGATTGATTTGTACCCCACTGGTGCAGTAATTGCCCACAAGATCCTCTACCTGCTGGCAGGGACAGGACCTTTAAAAAAAACTTGCTGTGTGGGTCCTATGAAGGATCAAGCCTTTTCATGGTGCTTCCAACTGGATACTCAAAAAATGGACCTACCTAAAATCACTAATCACTTTTGAAAACTGAAAATATTGCCTTCATTTCTTTATCACATGGCTACACACACACACACCCTATATATAATAATTGTACATTGGAAATCTATGAAAATGTGAAAATGTATTATTTGCATCTCTAATATATATCATATAGAAGTTTGAACTGCTGAAGTTTCAGATTTGAGTCTAACATTGCAATAATTTCCACCTATAATCTGTCTCTGATTCTCAATATATATTTCTTTCTATCCTTCTCTTGAACAAACTTAATGAATAACAATATCATCAGTGTTTAGCAAAAATCCCGTATAAGAAAGATGCATGAGGTACAATAACACCTGTCAAAGAGTACAATGCCACATATACTAACTCAATGTAGAGAAGGTCTTTTAAACCAGTATCTATTCTTTTCTGGTTTGTTTTGCGTCAGTTGTAGATAGCATCTTCATTTTACTGAATTCCATTTTCTTATGTGAATCCACCATTATGTAAGATTAAGGGTCGGATTTGATGCCCTTTGGCTTCTTTCTGCCTCTTCGGTAACAGAAAGCAGCCATAAACCACATTATCTGGCTAGTTAAACCAGGTTGATAGTTTCTTTGCAACATCATAATGTACTTGTGAAACTGGCCTCAAGACCTGTGTAACCCATTTAAATTCAAGCAAACAATTTAAGCATTTTCACAGCAAAACCAATATAAGCATATTTGAAATTCATCACAATTCTATGCACCTTTATCTTTACACTCAGCTTTCAGTGCAGCAGAACCTGGAAGGCAGAATTATTACTCTTGTGCAATGCCAAAAAAAAAGGTCATGTTGATTGTGTGATTCTAGCCATGTAAAGCAACTGTCTGTTGATATTACTGGAGATCCTGGGGTATTTTGTTATCTCTATTTTCTCACCTACATGACGGTTTTCTGGAACAACCTTAGGAATGTGGGATCATTGAGTAAGTAAGAAGGGCATGGGATTATAGAGTCAAGCATGAAAGTCATTTAGGCACAAGACAGAATATTGATGTTGAAACGTAGACCTTTCTGTGCCCTAAAGATGCTGCACCTTAAAGTGAATTTTTGGGGACTCTGGAGTGTCTTCTGTTCTCTCAAAGGACCATATCCTCATACATTGTTAATGAGTGGAGATGCACTGATTCATGGAAGTTTGAGACCTGGCCAAAAGTTCCTATTCAATGTAATGTAGAGCTCATTATCCATTAAATACTTGCAATATTGCCTAATCGCTAGGAAGTTTTAAAGTTGTTGGCCTGATTTTCAGACCAGTTGAGCACCCAGACGTCTCACTGAAGTCCACAGGAGCTGCACATGTTCAACTACTGTCAAAAGTAGATTTGAAATATGTAGCCTGTCAGACATTCACTGGGAATGCTGAAAGAACAGCCATGTAGTGATTATGTTTCAGTTAAATGAAATATCTGGTCCTACATATGACTTCACTCAAAAAGATTTTCAAATACATACAAACAGTAACAAATTTTTTAGCTAAGGATCTGGGGAGGGAAAAATATCCCTTTCATTTGTTGGCTATTTGATGTGCTCTTTAGACTCAACCTAATGAACCAGGAAATGCAAAGTACATGTCTTGATCTCAGAAATGTCCTTGACTGAAAGCACGCTTGGATTTCTTTAGAATTATGGAGAACTGATTACTGTAGCTGATCTTTATTTAACTAAGGGTTTTGTTGAATAACTTCTGGTAATCCAGTCTTTGTCATTGATGATATCAATGATGGAAAGGAATTGCCATTTCATTAGAAGACAGTTGACATAGAATAGATCACTGAGACATGCAGAATTCTATTCACACACTTACAGTACTTTATGAATACTTGTTTTTATACTTGTTAACATGGCAGCATACTAGGAATTTAATGAAAGACATGATGCAATAAGAAGTGTTTGTAAGTTATGATTTAATCAAAATTTGAGCAAAAGAAATATATGTGTTTCTTTATGTTTTGTGAATGCGTATTTCACTAATGAGACAAGAGGGGCACTTTGGTTTAAGTTCCCTGCCTTCAGTGGAATTCAGTCTCTTCTTGGAAAGTTGTTCTTCATATATGGGTTTCATTTGCTTTTTTTTTTGTTACTGAAAATATTTGATTAAGGAAGTAAGCAGGCCAGATAGCAGCATGTAGATCAATGGCTACCAACCTTTTTGGCTCAAGGGCCACAAATATAATTTTTAGAACCCTGAAACCACCAGTTTATTTAATTACATTTGCATTAAAATTAAATTAATTAAACTCAAATTACATTTAATTAAAGTTAATTAAAATCAATTAATTACATTTAAATAAAATTTTAATTAAATTGAGTAGTGGCCCTTCAGGGTTGTAAGTGTAGACATAGCCATTCTGACCACTTTTGGAAGTTACTGGTGCAGATATACGTTGCACAGGAAAATATCCCAATATATGTGATTCTTGTGCTTCAAACACCATCAGCTGAAGAATATTTAAATCTTACTCAACAGGCTTAAGATGTGTCTGTATGAGGCCATGTCTACACTGGCATGAGATTTAAAGTTGACTTTGAGATGCCAAATTAATAAAAGCTGAGGAGCATATTCACACAATATTCATTGCTCTGGCTTCTTGCATCCTCATTGCTAGCTGTTAGTTCGAATGTAAAAGTGTTCCATTTTGGATAGCCATCCCACAAAATGCAACAAAGTGTTCTGTCTTGTCCTCCCATGTTGCAATGTACCCCCTTCCCCCGCCCTCCTTCTTGCAAAGAAACAGGAAATAGTTTTCATGCCATTTCTCTCTGCTTCAGGCATGGAGCCTGCTCATCTCTACAGTATTGTGGACAGTGTTTTGAACACATCTCGGCTTGTTTTGCAGTATTTCAAGCAGCACAGCAGGATCAGCAGTGCAGAAATGTGTGATGTTACTGAGGCCGCCCTGCTGGAAGCCATCAAAAGAAATATCCTTTTTTTGCAGATGGTAACGCTGCATCTCCAGTCAGTGGACTGCCATTTCTGGGCCCAGGAAACAGGCACAGAATGGTGGGACGGCATAATGCTGACTGTCTGGGATGACGAGCAGTAGCTAAAAAATTTCAGTATGTGAAAAGGCACTTTCCTTGAATTTTGCAGTGTATAGATACTCACCAGAGAGCTGCTCTTACAGTGGAAAAGTGGGTGGCCATCACTCTGTAAAAGCTTGCAACCCCAGACTGCTACTGGTCAGTTGCCAATCACTTTGGATTTGGGAAATCCACTGTGGGAGCTGTAGTGATGCAAGTGTGCAGGGCCATAAATAGACGTCTGCTGAGATGGATAGTGACCTTGGAAAATGTCCAGGACATAGTCGTTGGGTTTCTTGCTATGGGTTTCCCAAACTCTGAGGGTGCAATTGATGGGATGCATGTCCCCATTTTGGCTCCAGATCACCTTGCCAGCGAGTACATAAACTGCAAGGGCTACTTCTCTATAGGCCTGCAGGCCCTTGTGGATCACAGGGACCATTTCATGGACAATAATGTGGGGAGGTTCGGGAAAGTTGATGATGCATGCATCCTTAGGAACTCTGGTCTTTTTCAAAAGATACAGGCAGGCACTTTCTTCTCCAACCAAAAAATCAGTATTGGGGATGTTGAAATGCCAATCGTGATCCTGGTAGATCCAGCATACCCCTTGCTCCCCTGGCTAATAAAGCCATACATGGACACCCGGGATGCCAATAAGAAGCATTTCAACCATAAGTTCAGCAAATGCAGAATTGTGGTAGAGTGTGCATTTGGGCATTTGAAAGGGAGGTGGCAGAGCGTCCTGACTAGGCTAGATCTTTCTGAGAAAAATATACCCACAGTTATATCTGTTGCTATGTGCTACATAATATGTGTGACACACACATCCTGATAAAAGCATTACAATGTATGCTCACCATGGAGCCATCCATCTCAGGAAAGTATTGAATGCATGTTTTTGCAGTGAGCAACAGTGAAGTTTGTGCGTGCTGTCCCTTGGCACTGAATCCCCAACCCACACCCTGCTTACCGCCCTCCTCCTATTCTGTAATCCACAACGAATTGTAACGCATCACCAAAAATAAACACAGGTCTTGCAAATATAAGTTACTTTATTGTATTAAAATTGATGGGGGAGATTGAGAGAGGGACTGTGGGTGACGTGTTTCTCACAGAGATTGTTTCAGGGCTCGACTGGAATGCAACGGTGGTGAGGCAACCACATATTGGACCCTGCCCTTGTTCCTCCTTATCTTGGTCGGTGGTGGGACGGACTGGCTACCACAAATTGTGGTGCATTTTCCAGGGGCTCTGGGGGACCCTCTGCACCTGCAACTCTTCCTGGAGCTCAACCAGATGCCGCAGGCTGTTGGATTGCTCTCACATAATCCACAGCATCTACTGGTGCATTTTGTGATCTTGCTCCCATGCTGCTTTTCTGTCCTCAGACACGGATAGCCACGAAGCCCAGATCTCAGATTCTGCTTCAGCAGAGGAGCGCATAGTCTTAGCGAACATGTCATCCCAAGATTTACGCTTCCTCTTCCTTATCTGGTTCAGGCACTTTGCAGGAGTTGAGTGTCCCAAGGTAGGTGAATCCACTGTAAGGAGTGAAAAACACAGGTCCCGTTGTTAGGTGAGGCAGCTCCTCTAGCTCCCACCTAGCTGCACAGTTTCTTATAGAAATAATTTCTCCAGCCACATCACACAGAACAATATAAGTTTGGATCTTACGCAAAATACCATACTCATAGCCAATCCTTTATTAATTATAACTAATGGTTTAAAATAAAAAGAAAAGAAACAAAATAGGAGAGATGTTAAAGGGTCAAAGTGAATCACATACTTACAAATAATTTAGAGTCCATAGAAAGCAAGTTCTTAAAAGAATAAGGAATTTGCAGGCACAATCAGTTTCTCTGGTAGACACCCAGCACCTGGGTGGGCCTCAGTCCTTTGTCCAGTTGCAGATGAATAGTTCTAGAGATGGGTGTTGGCTGTAGTGCAGACTGGAGACTGAAGACAAGATGTAGTTGGGGATGCTGCTTTTTATCACCTTGGGCCTCCCCCATTCTGTCTGGTGTTTTTACAAATCAAAATGGAGTTGAGTCACATTGGCAAGTCCTAGTGGCTCAGCAGATTTCTCCCTGGCCCTACTATACCTGGGAGCTTCCTTAATGGGCCATTAAGGAGACAATAGCTGTCAACATCTAGTCTAGGGAGTTTCCCAGAAGGTGAAACATAGATTTAACAAACATATTCATAACTTCTAATACAGATACAATTCCTACACATAAACCATATAATCATTCCCAACCAATTACAACCTTTCTATTGGTACTAAACATGGCATAGTTCCTATGGATTATTGCAATTATAAAATAGCAACATAAATGGTCCCCTAAATCTGAACAGCATCATAATGTACTTTTTAAAGGACAATCAACTCTGAACCAAACACACCAACTGGTAATACAGCCCCGAGTGTCTTCCTTGCAATGGTAAGCTTGGGGAAACAATCATCCCTGCCAGCGCCCTTCCCCCCCCCTCAACCAAACAATCGGAATAGGAGAGGAGTTGGAGAAACACAAGGTGCCATGCAGATCCCCTTTCGGCAGGGGGTGGGGGAGGTGAAGCAATGGGATTGGATGGGTTGGGATTCCTTGTTTGGTGACTATTTGTGCACCATGTTCCCTAGGCGACCAAGTGCGACATCAGTTCCTGAGGCTTACTCTGTCCAAGAGGGAACAGCTACTGCAATCTGCAGGAGGCATGCGTGGCCCATATGCTGCCCTGCTGTGTGCCACACTCATGCTTGCAGCTTTAATGACCGAATGGCGATGCAAGGTTGCATTCCGTGCTGGGGGAGAGAATCCTTATTGCAAGGATTTGTGAATGCTTGTATGAGAGCTTTTTGATCATTTCCCTGGAGAATGACCAAAGCATCTACTTGCACATTGAATCTCTGTTCAAGTAGTCCTGCTGGGACAGGGGAGTGATATGTGTTGCAAGTTATATCTGTGATGGCGGTTCTCCCTCCACCCCCTTCAGAGCTCTGCTGTAACACCCCACAGTTTCCCTCCTCCATTCCCCATATGCTTTGGCCAGCTGTGTTCCTCAACACTCCACAGCTATGCCGTCCTCCAGCTTTCTCCATGTTGATGGCCCAGTTCTGTCCCCCACCACCCCCACCCCCCCAAGCTGTCTCCACCGGTTATTACTGGAAAGCAACTTGAAATGAACATAACATAGATCAAACACTCACCAGAAGTGCCTTCCCCCACATTGTGGTCAGCGATGCCATTCTGCGGTTGGGCAAGATGCTCCGGGGTGACGAAGAGCTCCAGGCTGTCCAGGAGATCTGACACTCCACTTTCCTGAACCCCATTTTCCTTATCCTCCAACTCCTCCTCATCCTCAGAATGGTCTTCATTCATCCGGCAATCCACACAGGTTTCGATGTTCCGAGGCAACATGCTGGTTGGGTCATGGCCAAGAATCATGTCCAGCACCTCATAGTAAACGCACGTCTTTGTCATGGACCCTGAATGACTGTTCACCTCCTGACTCCGCTGATAAGCCTGGCGAAGCTTACAAGAAGTGGAAACTTGAACAGATGATGAGGGAGGCGTATAAAGATATTGCTCGGGACTGCAGGGATAAAATCAGAAAGGCCAAAGGACAATTGGAGTTGGACCTAACAAGAGATGTGAAGGATAACAGAAAAGGGTTCTATAAGTATGTCAGCAACAAGAAAAGGATCAGGGGTGGTGTAGGTCCCTTACTAAATGGGGCAGGCATACTCATGGTGGATGATGCGGAAAAGGCTGAAGTACTCAATGCTTTTTTTACTTCAGTCTTCACACGGAGGGCCAGCTCCCAGGCTACTACATGGGGTAACGTGGAATGGAGAGAGGAGTGGCCCTCGGTGACAGAGAGTCAGGTTGGGGACTACTTAAAGAAGTTGGATGTGCACAAGTTCATGGGGCTGAATGAACTGCATCTGAGAGTGCTGAGGGAGTTGGCTGAAGTGATTGCAGAGCTACTGGCCATTATCTTTGAGAACTCGTGGTGAATGGGGGAAGTCCTGGAGGATTGGAAAAAGGCAAATATAGTACCTATCTTCAAGAAAGGGAAAAAGGAGGATCCGGGAAACTAGAGACCGATCCGCCACACCTCAATCCCTGGGAAAATCAGGGAGCAGGTCTTCAAAGAATCCACCCTGAAACACTTGGAGGAAAATACAGTGATCAAGAACAGTCAACAGGGATTCCCCAAAGGCAAATCATGCCTGACCAACCTGATTTCCTTCTATGATGAGACGCCTGGATTTGTGGATGCAGGAAAACCCGTTGACGTGGTATACCTTTACTTTAGCAAGGCTTTTGATATGGTTTTCCAGCATTCTCGTTGGCAAGTTAAGGAAGTATGAGTTGGACGAATGGACCATAAGGTGGATAGGAAACTGGCTAGATCAATGGGCTTAGCAGGTAGGAATCAATGTCTTGATGTCTAGTTGGCAACCGGTAATGAGTGGAGTGCCCCAGGGTTCGGTCCAGGGGCCGGTTTTATTCAACATCTTCATTAATGATCTTGATGATGGAATAGAGTGTGTGCTTAGTAAATTCGCGGATGACACTAAGCTGGGGGGAATGGTAGATACTCTGGAGGGCAGGGACAGGATCCTGCGAGACTTGGACAAATTGGAACACTGGACCAAAAGAAACCTCATGAGGTTCAACAAAGACAAGTGCAAAGTCCTGCACTTAGGACGGAAAAATCCCATGCACTGCTACAGGCTGGGGACCGATCGGTTAAGTAGCAGCACTGTAGAAAAGGACCTGGGGGTTATGGTGGATGGGAAGATGAATATGAGCCAACAGTATGTTCTTGTTGCCAAAAAGGCCAATGGCATATTAGGCTGCATCAGTAGGAGTATTGCCAGCAGATCAGGGGATGTGATAATTCCCCTCTATTCGACATTGGTCAAGCCGCCTCTGGAATACTGTGTCCAGTTTTGGGCTCCCCACTACAGAAAGGATGTGGATAAATTAGAAAGAGTCCAGTGGAGGGCAACAAAAATGATTAGGGAGCTGGGGCACATGACTTATGAGGAGAGACTGAAAGAACTAGTCTTATTTAATCTACAGAAGAGAAGACTGGGGGGAGATTTGATAGCAACATTCAGCTACTTGAAGGGGTGTTCCAAAGAGAAGGGAGCTAGACTGTTCTTGATGGTAACAGAGGACAGAACAAGGAGCAATGGTTTCAAACTACAGCTGGGGAGGTCGAGGTTGGATATTAGGAAAAACTTTCTGACTAGGAGGGTGGTGAAGCATTGGAATGGGCTACCTAGGGAGGTGGTAGAATCTCCATGTTTGGAGATTTTTTAAAGCCTGGTTAGACAAAACCCTGGCTGGGGTGATTTAGTGGGAGTGGTCCTGCTTTTTAGCAGGGGGTTGGACTAGATGACCTCGTGAGGTCCGTTCCATCCCTATTATTTTATGATTCTATGAAGCTTCTTGATTTTAATGCAGCACTGTTGTGTGTCCCTTTTGTGGCCCTTCCATGCCACAATTTTTCTCGTAAATGTCCCTATTTCTTTTGCTGCTTTGGAGGGGAGCAAGCACTGACTCCTCACCCCACAGGCTGATGAGATACAAGATCTCTGGACAGCTCCAAGCTGGGGCATGTTATTTGCGCTCTGACACCATTATCTGCTCAAGTGAAAAGCTCTCTACACCACCCAGGCAAGAAATGGAATTCAAACCTTCCCAGGGCTGCACGTAGGGGAGCAACTATTGATTGATGATGTGGACAGGTAGCGGCAGATGCGGTACCTAAAACTGCAAGAACAGGGAAGTGTGGGATAGATCCCAGAGGCCAATAACTTTGCATTCTGTCTACACTGATAAAACATTACACCTCCTGCGGGGGTGGTATTATGACACCGACTTAAGGCATCCTATACTTGGACTTTACGGATGCGTGAGTGTGTTTTCATGCACTAAAAGGATTGACTTAAGCAGCATTACGTTGACCTTAACATTCAGTGTAGACTACGCCTAAGACTCATGTTTAACAAAGTTAAAATACATAAACAAATCACTTATTCTAAAAGATGATACTGTAGGAAGTAGAAAGTACCCAGTATCCTTATTTACTTGAAGCTATCTTACCACAATATAGGACCCAATCCTGCAAAGACTTAAGTGCATGATTAATGTTATGTGCTGTAAGCAATCTAATTGAATAGTTAATGGGACTACTCACAGAGCACAAAGAAGGCCATAATTCATTGCAGGATTGGGGCCATAAGGAATAGCTGACATACTATTTCTAGAGGCTATCCATCTGTGAAAGGGAGTAATAAATATGAATGTCAGATTTTCCCAAAACTAAGACCCAAGGCCTTTTGCATAAACTGTTTGGAAATGCATGCCTAATTTTTCCTTACAGCTGCTGCAATTTCACATGTAATCAAAAATTTATGTGTATATGCCCAGTTATGTGACCAAATACTAACTGTTGCATAAAAATCCAATTTGTAATCCTATTTGTGATACCTCTGTGCACAGCTGTCATAATTGCATATATGATTGCCACACACTTGCATGCATACAATAGTGTGATATACTATTTCAGCTCCATAAGATTTCCTGTGGGACCTCGGGCAAATCACTTAGGACCAGATTATCATAGGTTTTTAGGCACTTATTTGAGGATCTGGGCCTTTTGTCTCTTTGTGACTCAGTTTTCCATCTTTAAAATTGGGCAAACAGTACTTTCCTACATCACAGGAATACTAAGGATAAGAGTGTTAAAAATTATGAAGCACTCAGATGCTATGGGACATATAAGTAACTAAGACAGACAATAAAAAGAATAAGCTACAAAAATGTTATCTCAATTTAAACTGGTATATTACTATTAGATATAGTACAAAAGAAATTAGAATAATATAGGGAAGGGGAGGGGGCTAAAATTTGAAACTGGCTATTTTACTATTCAGACAGCTGTAACCAGCAGGCAATTTTATATTGAATTTAATTTATTACCTTCATATTAAAATTGTAAAAAGCAGATATATACCTTGGGATACATACAGAGAATAAACACTGCTAATTAGCATTGTCAATTAATATTATTACAGCAACTTGAAACACCTGGTTGAGACACAGGTGAAATAATGTTGAACCAGCAGGGATTGTAATAAACCTGATATTTAGAAATATTTTTTGTTATGATGAGAATCTGAGGTAATTCAGTTCATCCTGAAATGTGATTGTTGCAGTTCTTTTAAGAGAACTGTTTACTGACTGTCTCGGTTTGAAGTATTCTTTTGAGAAACATTGCAAATTAGCTGTATGCACGCGCGCATGCACACACACACACAACTAAGAATAGTAACTGGATTTAATCTGCACAATCTGATACCTTTCTTAGCGTGAGTTGTAGTTGTTGTGTCCTGACATCAGTCCATTACATGGCAAATGTGATTAAGACAAGGACCCATCTCTGCATCTTAGAGAAGAGAAGAGGTGAGGTAGAGGTAGAGGAAGAGAACTGGTGGTATGATGTGTGTTAGATCTCTGACGGTGTATCTATACTTGTAAATTAAGTCAACTTAAGGAGGCTTAAGTCGACTTAATTTACTCTGGGTCTACACTTGAGTTTCCTTAATTCGACTTAAGCAGTTCCTTAAGTCGAATTAACGAAAAGTTAGTTCAAATTAGTAAAACCTCGGTTTACTTCAAACTAACCTTTAATTCAAGCTAGTTAGTTCAAATTAAGTCAATGTGGCCATGTTAGTTCGAACTAACCAGCACATTGAGCTTAATGCAGCTGACAAATTCGAACTAAGCAAGTGCCATGCATGGCACTTCCTTAGTTCAAACTAGCACTCTAGTGGGGCCATGCTAGTTCAAATTAATTTAATTTGAACTAACTAAAATTACTTTGAATTAGTTAGTTTGAATTAACTAGTTCAAACTAATTTTGGTAAGTATAGACATAGCCTGAGACTCTTGCCCTGATATCAGCCCTATAGCAAGGTTGAGGAGCATGAGGCACAAGCAACTGAGAGATCTGCAGTATGATAGATGTGGATGAATGACAAACCTCTGTGAGATCTTCTCCCTTAACAGTTGTCCTCTGGCAGCATGGAGGCTAGCAATGCAGGGAATACAAAATTTTGTGCCATGACTGTAGCTCGCATATAACTATTTCTAAGGACTCATTAAAATGTTCTATCAAAACTTTAGAAAGTGGATTTTTAAAAAATAAACACAATTTTTCTTTTTTTAAAATTTAAATGCATTTTTAGCTTTTTCACAGAAAACTCAGTTTTCGTCTGAAAGTCAAAACAATTGAGAATTTTGGTTTTCCATAGCAACACAGGAATTGTCAGACTCATCAGATTAAGGCTGATCTAGTACAGTATCCTGCCTAACAGTGTCCAGTACCAGGTGCTTCAGAGAAAGCTCTAAAAACCACTTAGTATGAACATATGGGAAAACTGCTCCCGACTTTCGTCTTAACCTGATCTCTAATAGCCAGAGAATCACTTAAACCCTGAAGCATATGATATAATATCCTTTCCAAAATCTTCGTTCTCATGAACTAGAACATCTCTGGGTATTTTTGATATCACCGAAGTGTAGGACTAGAAGAGATCGCAATAGGTCACATAGTCCAGTCCCATGCACTGAGACAGGACTAAATATTAGTTAGATCAGGGATCTCAAACTCAAATCACCAGAAGGGCCACATGAGGATTAGGATATTGGACTGACGTCCGCGTCACTGAAACCTTTTCATACGAGTTCTTATTAAAACTAGAGACAGTGCTGCTGGATTGCTTTATGATGTCTTTCTAGGGCCATGAACTAAACACACATTTACTTTTAGAATTACTTCCATTCAAGATGGCAGTATCATCAGAAAGAAAAAGTAAGTAAATAAACACACTTAAGATTTTACATTATAAATTAGTGGTTCCCAACTTTTTTGGCTTGAGGGCCAAAAATATAGTTTTTAAAATCTTGAAGGGCCACCAGTTTATTTATTTAAAATTAAATTAATAAGTAATTAATTGAATTGAAATTGATTGTAATTAAATTAATTAATTGGGTTTAATTACTTGAATTTGAATTCATTTTTAATTGAGATTTAATTTTTAAAAAGTTTTTTTTAAATCCTTTTTAAAAAGGTTTTTAATTGAAATTATTTGTTTTATTTTTTTTTTGAAAGAAAGAAAGAAAGAAAGAAAGAAAGAAAGAAAGAAAGAAAGAAAGAAAGCTACATGCATCCCCAAGCCTGGAGGGGAGGTGAACAGCCACAGCCCAGCTCCCAGCTGCACACCAGGACCTGGAAGAAGGCAGGCAACTGCAGACCTGAATTCTAGGTCTCATTGTGGGCCTCAGGAGGAAGTAACTCCATGTACCGCATGCGGCCCATGGGCCATATGTTTGAGACCCCTGATTTAGACCATCCCTGACAGATTTTTGTCTAACTAACCTGTTCTTAAAAAATTCCAGTGATGGAGATTCCACAATCTTCCTAGGTAGTTTGTTCTATTGTGTCACTACCCTTCCAGGAAGAAAGGTTTTCCTAGTGTTTAACGTAAATCTCTCTTGCTGCAGTTTAAACCCATTACTTCTTATCCCCTCTTTTGTGGATAACAAGAACAATTTATCACCTTCTTCTTTAAAACAACCTTTTACACACTTAAAGGTTTATATCCACCCATTTTCTCTTCTCCTGACTAAACAAACCCAGATAAATATCTAGTCCTTTTTTAAAAATTTAAGGTCTTGGCTTCAGCTATTTCATGTTGCATTGAGTTCCATAGTCAAAGCACATTCTGTATGAAAAGGTATTTTATTTGTCAGGAACCCCATAGCTGAACTCCCTCAGGTGAGTCTGTGATCAGCTCTCAATAGGTGCGTCTACACTTACAAATTAAGTTGATTTAAGCTTGCTTAAATTGACTTAATTTAATCTGCATCTACACTACATTTTCCTTAAGTCAACTTAAGCAGCAGCTTAAGTCGATTTAAGGAAAATTAAAGTCGATTGTATAAAACCTACTTTAAAGTCGACTTTACTGGCTAAGTCAACTTTATTAAGTAGACTTAGCCAGTGTAGATGCTGATTAGCCTTAAGTCGACTCAAAGGGCTCCAGGGCTTCCCCACTGCCCTCCCTGCCAGGGTGGCTGGCACAGGCAGAACCTGGCGTGCCTCCCACAGGGCAGGACAGAGCCCTGCCCACCCTGCTTCTATGCCCTGCCAGTGTCCCTGTCCTGCTCAGCCCCCATTGTACCCAGGTATAATGGGGCAAATGCTGAGCCCCCTGGCACTTGGCAAGGGGTGCCTCCACTGCCACCGTGGATCAGTTCCAGGTCCACCTAGCCCCTGCAAGTTGACTTAGTCAACCAGTGTGGACACTCTAAATCGATTTGACAGAGTCCCCTTTAAGTCGACTTAATTTTTGAGTGTAGACATGCTAAGTCGACTTAAATTTACAAGTGTAATCATAGCCACTCAGATTAATGAGTCTAGATGGGCTACAGCAGAATAGCCTGATTGGCCAGCTTGTCTGACTGACTGAAACTAGCCAACAGGTCTTCATGTAAGCTCAGAACCAGCTGACTGCTGGCTATTCAACAATTATGAATGCAGTTGTGATCATTGGTTATGCCTGCCTTGCTCATACTTTATTTCTGCCTTGCTTTAGTTGGCTCCTGCGCCCTTCTTGTCTCATTGCAGTCTGCCCCAGCCCTGCTTCTTGTTCAGCTTCTGACTTTGGCCCTGACAACTGGGTCTTGCTACTGACTTCCAGTTCTGATCACGGGCTCTAATTACTGGCTTCTGACTGAGGCTCTGACCTCTGTCTCTGATTATTGACTCCAGCTCTGATCTTTGTCTTGGTTTCTGACTCTGACTTTGGACTTGTAGCTCTCATGCCTGTCCCCAGGCTCCACACCCTGATTCTGACTTTTTTTAATGACTTTTGACTTTCCTATTTTTCACTGTCATTATTTACTGTCCTTTTGTTCTTGTGTTATGAGTGAACAGAAAATCCCAATCTCCCTTGTCTACATCATTCATTATTTTATATATATATTATCATATCCCTTCTCATTCATCTCCTTTCAAAGGTAAACAGTCCCAGTCTTTTCAATCTCTCTTCATATATGAACTTTTCCATGCCTTTGATAATTTTCCTTGCTCATCCTTGAACCTCTTCTGAGTCTTCAGTATCTATTTTGCAAGAAGCATGGCAATACTGCACAGCATATTCCACGTAAAGCTGCCTCACTGATTTTACAAAGAAATCATAATATTCTTTGCATCCTAACACCTTGTTAACCTTTTGTGTTTACCATAGCAGCCAACTGAGCAGAAGTGTTAATTGAACTAACTACAATGATGTTGTAGATCTCTTTTAGAAAAATTGAAACTTTTCTTGGTTTAGTTCTCTTTAATTGAAATGTTCCCCAGAGAGAAAAAAATTCTGACCAGCTTTAATGTATATAATACTTTAATAACTTCAGTTGTACTGAGTGATTTGAACAAGGCAAGCAGAAATTATTTTGCTGTATTGAAACACTTGCTTTTCCTAATATTTTTAAAGAAAAATTTCACTCTAATATTGTACTTGGATTCTTTGCATGTATCATATTCAATTTCCTATAGACATTATGGGCTAAATTCAGTCCTGGTGGAAATGGGTACAATATCATTGGCTATGTCCACACTGGCAAGTTATTTCGAATTAAGGCGGCTTAATTCTAACTAACTAAAGCCATGGCTACACTAGGCTTTAATTAGTTCGAATTAAGGGCTTCCTTAATTCAAACGAATAACTTTGAATAGGGCATTAGAAGTAAGGCTTAATTTGAATTAACTAGTTCGAATTAACCAATGTGGCCACGTTAATTCGAACTCATTTCTTTGTTCGAACTAACCGGCCCATTGAAATCAATGGGGATCGCTAATTCAAACTAAGTGAGTGCCATGAATGGCACTTGCTTAGTTTGAACTAATTTTTTCTAGTTCAAATTAAACTAATTCGAACTAACTAAAATTAGTTCGAATTAGTTAATTCGAACTAACTAATTCGAACTAATTTTATTAAATGTAGACATAGCCATTGGTTTTAAGTTGCTCTATACAGTCTTGATGATAACTGCTTGTTCTATTTCTATCCTATAGCAAGGTCTGCAAGAGGTTATTTTGTGGGCAACAAATAGCATAATCTGTCTACAACAACGTGCTTGACGAAAAGAGTTGGTGATCACTATTAAGTATCAGTATTATAACTTCAACCTCGAAATGGGAACAAACCACACAAATTGATTTTCTTTTTATTATCATTTATTGTGTGGAAATATTTTATTTAAAACAGATACCTTAAAAAGAGACTCAGTTCCAATTAAAACATCACTGTTTTGGAATGACATTTACTCAAATGGTACATTTTAAAAAAAAAGGTCAGGTAGGCTGAATCATTAATTATTCAGTGTTCTCTTTACAAGATGTACATAAAAAATAATTAGAAAAGACAGTTAATGGATGTAAATAAAGAATGAGTATATACATGTTTTTTGTGTGTGTGTGTCTATATTGTATGGTATATCATTTTTATTTTTTTCTACTTGTTTTCATAGATTTTCAAAGTCCAGAAATGATCATGGAATCTGACCTCCTACATATCATGGGTTATGGAATTTCACTCAGTAATTCCTGCATCAATCATAATTTATGTCTGATCTAGAGAATATATCATTTAGAAAGACATTCCATCTTATTTAAAAATTATAGGTGATAGAGAATCCAGCACATTCATAAGTAAGTTATTCTTATTATTTGCTATCATTGCTGCTACAAACTGCTTTATTTCTCATTTGAGTTAACTAGCTTCATTGTTTTAACCTTTCCTTGTGTGATGGAGTCAAGCCTGAGGGTTACATGAGGGTACTGGAAGGTAAGCCCCAGGCTTAATAAATCCCTGTTCCCAGGGTAACTAGGGCAGGGCTGTTCTAGGCCAAATAGAACACCTGAAGCCAATTAGTGCGCCTAAGACCACTTGGAGCACCTGAAGCCAGTTGAAGCACTTGAGGCCAATTCGGGTGATTGTCACAGCAGATAAAAAGCCTCTGTTCAGACAGCAGTGGGAGAGGATTGGGCGTGGTAGTTGGAGGAGTGGAGATTGGTGTGGAGTGGTATAGAGCAGAGTGAAGCAGAGCTGGATAAAGCTGACTAATAGCTGTTGCTGTTAGCACCTAGAGGGCACTGGGAGACTGCAGCACTAGGAGTTTGGAGGAGGGAGAGCCATGCTTAGCTTGGCTGCCAAAGCTTGAAGTGCAAGACTCATGGGCTATGTCTACACTGGCAAGTTAGTTTGAATTAAGGAGGCTTAATTCGAACTAACTAAAGCCATGGCTACACTAGGCTTTAGTTAGTTCAAATTAAGAGCTTCCTTAATTTGAAATAATACGTTCAAATAGGGTATTCGAACTAAGGGGTTAATTTGAACTAGTATGGGTTAATTCGAACTAATTTCTTAGTTCTAATTAACCGGCCATTGAAATGAATGGGGACCGCTAATTCGAACTAAGCAAGTGCTTGCTTAGTTCAAACTATCATTCCAGTGTGTCCATGCTAATTCGAATTAAGCTAATTCGAACTAACTAAAATTAGTTCGAATTAGTTAGTTCAAACTAACTAATTTGAACTAATTTTAGCAAGTGTAGACATAGCCATAGGTACTGAGTGCACCTGGTCTACCACACTTGGGTAACCTAAATAGATTGAGTTCTTTTGTCCCCCACTTTTAGGCTGATTTTCCAGATTCCAATCATTCTTGTAGATCTTTTCTGATCCTTTCTAATTCTTCAACATCCTTTTTGAGGTATGGACACCAGAACTGGACACTATATTTCACTATGGTTTCACTAATGCTTTATACTAAGGGCAGGTCTATGCTGCCTGCTCTTTTCAACAGTAGTCAACATAGATATTCAAATTAACTAAAATAACTTGTATATCTATGTTTGGCTTCTCTACTTCCTGCACACACAGTGAGCTGATTTGAAGGGAGGGTCCTTGCTGGTGTGCTATTGCAGGATCGATTTCCTGTTCCACTGAGCTGGTCTTCACCGATCTAGCAACCTTCAATTACTGGAAAGGATGCTCCAAAGAGGAGGGAGCTAGGCTGTTCTCAGTGGTAACAGAGGACAGAACAAGGAGCAATGGTTTCAAATTACAGCTGGGGAGGTCAAGGTTGGATATTAGGAAAAACTTTCTCACTAGGAGGGTGGTGAAGCATTGGAATGGGTTGCCTAGGGAGGCGGTGGAATCTCGGTGGAGATATTTAAGGTTCGGTTAGACAAAACCCTGGCTGGGGTGATTTAGTGGGAGTGGTCCTGCTTTTAGCAGGGGGTGGGTTGGACTAGATGACCTCATGAGGTCCCTTCCAGCCCTATGATTCTAATCAGTCGATCAGGAAATTCGAACCGACAGCAGCGAATTTGCTGCTATAAGTGAAGAACTGCCCTGGGATAATACTATATATCTATTCCTACTCAATATTCTCTGGCTTGTATATCCAAGAATTGCATTATTCCTTTTAGCCAGAGCATTTCCATGGGAGCTGGCTACCCCTTTGGAACATGATCCCCAAGACCTTTCTAGTATCACTGCATTCTAAGATACAGTCCCCCATACAGTGTGTTAACCATGGTTTTTTTGTTTGTTTGTTTTGTTTTGTTTTTTTGTTTTCCTTTGGCTATATTAAAACATATGTTGTTCAAATGAACTCTGCCTACTTACCAAATGACAAAGATAATTTTGTATAATTGGCTTGTCTTTATCTTGTTAAATTGACACTCTACCAGTTTGTTTTATGGGAATGCCTCAAGTTTTAAATTTACAAGATAAACAGCAAAATGAAAATGTAAATTCATGCACAATATAAATTTCCATTAGGATCTTGCAAGTAATCTAGTCATCATTAGGAAGTTTTTTGCTTGCTTGTTCTTTAAAGTAAATTTGATTTACCTGGTGTTTCTTGGGTTTCTCTTATTTTGATTAATCCTAAATTCAGTTTTCCTCCAAAGTCATCATCAAGTCGCCTATTGTTATCATGAGGGCCAAGTAGGTCAAGAAATCAGAAACGGAGCTTCTTCTGTTGAAAGTTGAATACAATCAATATCACATGTTTCCTATATAAAGATTGAGTTTAATAAATAGAACATATTTGCTCAGTTCATGTGCTGTTATAAATTAGCATAGATCCAAGAGAAGACTCCACCCCGGTTATTGCCTAAGAAATAGTTGTGCTCTATTAATTTTGGGTGGTGAGAAATCAATGGTCTATGTTGTATAGGAAACCAGATTAGATGATCACAATGATCCTTTCTGGTAAATACTGAAGAGATTCCGTGCATCTATTCACTTAAACACAGAAGGTTGGTTCCTGCTAATCACGTAGAAGAGTAATTTTTAAGAGGATCATCATTTTTAAGTCTCTGCTTCCATGATAAACTGCATTAGGATTCTGTTTTGAATGGAGTTATACCAACCATAAATGAATCAGGCTCATATTGTCTGTGGGATGTATTTTAAAAAATTAAACTGACATAGTCTCTGCAAAAAAAATGTTAATTATTTGTGGGCTTGGTTCTAATATGGAGAACGGGGTATTCTTCGATGGTTCCCCTAACCCCTTCGTTATCATTTTTACCCTTTCAAGCCATAGTAAGTATCTTTTTACTATGTTGTTATAGGATTAACTTAAAAGTTAATTTACCTTGAATATCCCTTAATCATAGTAATATAAGCAATAGTTTTAACAGGTCCATTCACTAAAATTAGAGGGTCCAATCCTCAGCTCTTGTAGAGAAGAATAGCTCAATTAGCTTAATTCAAACCATGCCAATTTATTATACTAGTTGGTGATCTGACCAATAGCTTTTATTATAAGGAATATGTTTCTTCAAATTCTCTTTTGAATAGTGCAAGCCCCCCAGGCTTTGACATAACCTTTAAGTTAAAATAATTGCAATCAAAGGAATATATCTCTAAATTATAAAGGCATAATATTTAATATTTTTTTTTACTTTTGAATGTAATCACTCCTCAAGTCACAGGTAATTAGATGCACATAATCCTTTGAGGACAAGAACTAAGAGTTTGGATACATAATGATCACTTTGTCAGAAGTGTTTGCCCAGGGGTGATAAAATAATAAAAGACAAAAAACACGTCTTTTGAGCTAATGGTTAAAGCCAGAGGACAGATGCCAGAGCCTCATGCCATAGTTGGAGTCAGGAACTGGGAATCAGGCCAAGGGTGAAAGATGGAGTAGGGAGTCAATAACCAGAGACAAAGGTCAGATTCTGCAACATAAGCCAGTAAGGGGAGCCAATTGTCAGAGTTGAAAGTCAGTAACCAGAGCCAGAATCAGAGTCAGAAGCTAAACAATGGAGCAGGGCTAGGACAGAATTGTGGGTGAGGACAGGAGCAGACTGGAGAAGAGTAGGAATGGAGCATGGTAGGGGAGCAAGGCAGACAGAAGAGTGACTTCAGCTGTAGGCATAAATAATGAATAGGCTTATGCACTGCCAATGGATCAAATCCTAAATTTACCTTTCAGAATGTTTTGGTGGTCCTTAAAGTTTGTTACAGTTTCAGAAGGGTTCAGACCACAGAACTGGTGTCTTTCAATAATATTAGTATTTGAGCAGAACTAACAATGCAGAAGAATATTTGAAAAATAGGTAAAATTGTTCATGTGCATTTCTATAAAATCTTAAGAGTTTATGGCAGGGTATCCCCTAGGTCGTGCCACGTAACGACTGTTCTCACTGGCACAGTAGGCCTTTAGTAAATCTGCCCACCCTGGCAGGCAGCTCTGGTTTGGTGTGCCAGGGTGCTCGGACCTGAGCTTTACCTTTGGATAGGTCCTTTGGTAGGGCCTTGGTTGTGGTGGTCCTATCTGGTGAGGGTCAGGGTCACTGTAGCTTCCTTCTCCAGGCAGTCCTGGGCCCTTCCCCCCCTGCAGTTGCTACCCCCCTTCGGGAGTCTTTGAGGAGGTGAATGTTGTTTGCTGCTGCTGCTGCTGCTGAGACAAGCCTCTTGAAACTTCTCTCCTCTTCCTTCGCCCCTGTGTGCTAGCAGAGTTTTGTTTTTTATTGGGCCTGGAGCCACCCTTGATTGCACTCAGGTGCCCCTGATTGCCTTGCAGCTGTATCTTCTCTGCCTGCTGGAAATAGGGACTTTAGCATTCTAGGGCTGACATACCTTCCCTCAAGTACTCTTCTGTACAGCCTGCTGGAGGATGTGGGCTTCGTGGCGTCCTTTCGGGAGTTTTGGCTGGCCTGGTGGGGACAGAGGCTGGCCTTTCCCTCGGCACGGCATTGGTGAGATGTGGGGAAGGTGCGTGCCCGGCTCTTCTGCTGTGACTACACTCAGGGTGGCAGCTGGCGGAGGGATGTGGAGCAGCTGGAGCGGGAGGTCTTAGAGCTGGAGAGGCATCTGGCCATGAGCCCTGAGCATCCATCCCTCTGCAGAGCAAACCAGGAGAAGGGGAGGAGTTCTGGGCCCTCGAGGACCTATGGGCCCGGGGAGACTTTGTTCATTCCCGTATCCATCTGCTTCGGGAGATGGATCACAGCTCCTGCTTCTTCTATGCCCTGGAGAAATGGAGGGGGGCCAAAAAACATGTCACCTGCCTCCTTGCTGAGGATGGCATCCGCCTCACAGATCAAATTGAGATGCATAGAAGGGCCAGGGCCTTCTACACCGACCTTTTCTCCCTGGATCTGACTGAAGCCCCCAGCTGCAGGGTGCTCAGGAATGAACTTCCCACGGTCAGCATGGGCGTCTGGGACCAGCTAGAGCTACCTCTCGCTCTGGCCGAGTTCTCGGAATCTCTCCGTCTCATGCCCATCAATAAGTCCACCAGTAAGTCCCCGGGCATGGATGGGCTGACCATGGAATTCTACCATGTATTCTGGGATGTCCTTGGCCTGGACCTTGCCATCGTCTTGGCCAAGTCCAAGGGAAGTGGAGTGCTCCCCCTTTCTTGCCGGTGGGCCGTGCTGGCTCTGCTGCCCAAGAAGGGGGACCTCCATGACCTTTGGAAATGGCATCCCGTCTTGCTCCTCAGCACGAACTATAAAATCATAGCCAAGGCCATCTCACTGAGGCTGCGGTCCGAGCTGCAGGACATGGTTCATCCCGACCAGACCTAAACCCTTCTGGGCCATTCCATCTTCAATAATCTGTATCTGGTCTGGGATCTCTTGGAGCTCGAGTGTAGGGCTGGTCTGTTGTTCTCCCTCCTGGCCCTGGACCAGGAGAAGGCATTCAACAGGATGGACCACAGGCATCTCCTGGGCACCTGCAGGCATTGAGCTTCAGGCCCCATTTTGTAGGGTTTCTCCAGGTGCTGCATGCCTCCGCAGAGTGCCTGGTCAGGCTCAACTGGACCCTGAGCGAACCGGTCAGCTATGGGTGAGGAATATATCAAGGCTGTCCACTGTCAGGCCAGCTGTACGCTCTGGCCCTGGAGCCCTTCCTCTGTCTCCTCCGCTGGAGGAGGAGAAGTGGTTGGAGGTCTGGCTGGCCATCTATTCTGCAGGTTCCTCTGCTTGGGTCAACTGGATCAAGAGCTCTGGCCTGATGGTAGGGACCGGGTGGCCGGCAGGCTCCCTCCCACCTGTGCTTCAAGTCATCCAGTGGAGTGTGGGTCTGCTGCTCTATCTCGGCATTTACCTTTCTGCCACGCATCCCTCCCGGATGAGAGGTGGCATGGCTTGGAGGACAGGGTGTCTGAGCGGCTGCGGAGGTGGACAGGACTGCTGCAGTGCCTCTCCCTTCGGGGAAGGGCACTGGTCATCAACCAGTTCATCCTGTCTGTGCTCTGGCACCAGCTCAACACCCTGGTCCCTCCCCCGAGCTTACTGGCCAACCTCTAGAGGACAATTCTGGAGTTCTTTTGGCTAGAACTGCACTGGGTCTCTGCAGGGATCCTGAATCTTCCTCTGGAGGAGGGAGGGCTGAGCCTGTGCTGCATCCAGAGCCAGGTCCATGCCTTCTGCCTCCAGGCCATGCAGAGACTCCTTTATAGTGCAGATGATCCAGCATGGAGGCACTTGGTGTGCACCTTCCTCCGCCGCTACCAAGGGATCCGATACGACCGGCAGCTCTTTTAAATCCACCTGAGAGGTTTTCCGTGAGACCTCGCCAAGCTGCTGGTCTTCTACCAGGACCTCCTCCGGAGCTGGAGGCTCGTCTCAGCCTCCAGGTCCCTTGTGCCCACCAAGGGGGAGGACCCCTCGCAGAACCCCTGCTATACAATCCCCATCTTAGTGTCCAGGTGGTGGAGGCCCCCTCCATGAGGCGGAGGTTAGTCCTGGCAGGCATCACCAGGGTCGGAGACCTTCTTGACTATGTCCAGAGGGACTGGATGGATCCCCTTGTGCTGGCTCAGTGCATGGGGCTCTCCACCCTTTAAACCCACTGGCACCTTCTCCAGGAGGTGAAGGCATCCTTAGCCCCCACTGCTCGGGTCCTACCTTGAGCGGGTCCTGTGAGCAGGTACTCCCTGCCCTCTCCGCAGTCCTGGCCCTCCGGAGCTTTTCATCAGACCCTGGCCCTGTGAGCCCCCTCCCCCAGCTGACCCCACCACATGCCCCCAGCTGGCTGCTAGATTTGCAGCCAGCTTGCTGTCAAACCATGCCTCACAAATGCTGGTGCTCCATACATCCACTTCCTCTCCCATGTGTCCAACCCAGCCACTAAATGGCGGGACCTATTTCCACCAGTGGAGGGCAAGGACCCCCAGTGGGCCAGTCTGTATGCCACCTTGACTCCACGGCTCACCGGGGACATCAGTTGTCAGCTCCTCCACAGAGCAGTGAGCACGGGCATGTACTTGGTGTGGCTCGCCCCGACACCTGCCCCTTCTGCAGTGTGAGGGAGACCCTGGTGCATGCCTACCTTGAGTACGCAAGGTTGCAGCCCCTCTTTCAGCTCCTCCAGAGCCTCTTATTGATGTTCTGGCTGCACTTTTCCCCACACTTGTTTCTGTATGCACACCCTAACTGTGCCCCACAATGTCACAGGACCTCTTCATCAACCACCTCCTGGATTATATCAAGGTTACCATCTATAAAACCAGGGAAAGGTGGTTGGCTGAGGGAGGTCTTTGCAACTGTGGAGCCTATTTCCGGTCCCTTGTCCACGCACAGCTCTGGGCAGAATTCTTCTGGGCAGCATCCACTGACTCCCTCGACACCTTCCGGAAGCAGTGGGCTCGGCAGAGTTGATGGTGTGGTCTGGCAGGTTGCTGCTCTCCTTGCCCAGAAAGGCGTCCAGCTGCTGGTAATAGTGACAGCTGGTGGGGGCTGCCCGCCTGGAGCATCTCCTCCCGGGCCTTTTGGTAGCTCTGGCGGAGGTCGTTGATCTTGAACCGGACCTCCTGGGTGTCCCGGGTGTGTTCCTTGTCAGCCAAGGCCTGGGAGATGGAGGCATACATCTCCCAGTTGTGATGGCTGCTTCACAACTGAGAACTGACTGCCTCATCCCTGCAAATGGCCAGCAAGTCTAGGATTTCATGGTGGCTCCAGGATGGGGCCCACCTGCAGCGCTGGCTCTGCTCTGCCCTGCTCCCAAGCAGCAGGTCTGGCCAGCTCTGGGGAGCAGGGTGGTCAGGGGTGAGTCCTGCCCAGTGGTCGGCCAGGGCAGGCTCTTTCTGTGCCAGGAACTCTGGGAGGGAGGTCAGGGAGGAAGGTCTGGAGGCTATGGAGATCGACTTAGGGCTATTCTGCATCTACACTAGTTTAAGTCGACTAAACCAGGTTGACTTAAACGTTAAGTCAACCGAAAAGGAGGTGTTATTAAGTTGACTTAACTTTTCCTTAAGTCAACTTAAGGAACTGCTTAAGTCGACTTAAGAAAAGCCCAGTGTGGATGCAAAGTAGTTTAGGTTGACTTAAGCCTCCGTAAGTCAACATAATGTGTGAGTGTAGATGCACCCTTGGTGACTCAGGTGGAGAAGCGCCTATCTTGCCCTTGTTTGTGGTTCTCTCCAGGACATAGTCAGGAAAGAGGCATCTAGATGTCTAGAGGGATATGAGAGTGTGCATGCCCAGAGGCAGAAATTTAAGTACCTAGAAAACTTTTACTGTGAAAATTTAGGCACCAAGTGCACATGGCAGCTGAGCAGAATACTGTGTAAAACTGGAGTTTAAGTGTCTTAATACATTGGTGGATCTGGATCAAACTGATTTGACCAAGGTCACATAAGAAGTCTGTGACCAAGTAGCAAATTAACCTAGGTCTCCTTATTGCCAGGTTAGTGCCTAGCCAGTGAACAATCCTATATTATCGAGGATCCAGTTGTTGCCCTAGGGGCAAGGTTGACTGTACAATAGCTACAATTATAAACACATATAGAAAACACAAAGAGCACCTACAAGTCCTATTTATTTCAATTGAAGCTGCAAATTCTCAGCAAGAGGCTCACTAAAGTCTATTGAAGTCAATAGGTGTTTTATTTTCATTTGAATCAGGTCACACCAACTCTCAGAATTTGGCCCCTTGTTCCGGTAATCTAATGGCCAGATCGTTTAGTGGTGTAAATCAATATAGGTCCATTGATTTTAATGGAGCTATGCCAGTTTAGCTAAGGAGCTGGTTCTAAACTTTCTTGGCAAAATGTGTTTTGCAATGTTACAAGAGGCACCTTTCATTGAATCTCGAATACATTTTGTTCACATTAACTATAACTTTTAAAGAATCAATGGCTATACAATTTCAGTAATAGTTCTTTAAAATTAAAGTTATCAAAAAGCTTTATGAGCGGTGATGTAGAGAATAAAGCAATATTGATTTCCAAATGAGAAACATTGACTTGGTAAACCAATCCAACTCTGGAAGAAACGTATTACTGTGCTCCTTTCTGCTACTCTTTTCCTGAATCAGCTATAAGTAGATTCAGATTTTATTATAAAGTCAATAGTATTTTAATAACATGAACTAATTAGGATTTCAGAAACTTTGGGATCTGAACTACAGCATGTCAAATGAAGAAAGGATGTAATAATATAATTATTCTGTATTACATATATTTTTGCAGTTTATTTTTTACTGTGCAAATATGTTTATTGATAGAAGTAATTAGGATTCTTAGTTTCTAATATATTGAGCTTGTGGAAATCTAAATCTTTGTTCAATCTTAAATAAGAGAGAAGAGTAATATGTAAGTTTCACTTAAATAATTGTTCATTGTTGCATTAAATTCAATCCCCCTTAGACAGGATATTTTTGCTGGAATATTTGAAGCGTGTGCATTATGTATGTCTAAATAAAAGTAAAATGATCTGTGAGAGGATCATATTAGGAAATGTCAAACCAGAGGACTTCCAAACAGATTATGCCACTAGAAATATTGTGATTTCATTGAGGATAAAATAAAATAAGGGATTATGCAACCTGACACATGCATGGCTAGCTTGTGGTCCATGGCCTGCAAAAGACACACAGTAAAATTCATAAAGCCTGTGACCTGCCACCAAACAGATACTTCAGGGAAAAAATTACTTTCCTATTTTAAATATGTGGCATTTATTTATATTTATGACAGAACCCAGCACAGCACCTAAAAGGTGTGTGTGGGGGTTGTTTTTGTTTTTCTCTCATTCTCTGGTGCACCTAAGGCTAGTCTCATAAAAGAGTATTTAGTGAACTTTGTACTTCATTGATTCTGTGGTCATCTCAAAAGTTAACTGGAATGAAGAGTGTTACATCTGAGCTGGGCCCCAACTGGAACAGGGTAAGGAAGGGATAATGCAGAGGAGGATGGAAAATCATGGTAGGCAGTGAGGAGGCCTTCTGGAAAATGGTAGCATGTGGAGAAGAAAACTGGCATGCAGAGAGAAATATATATGTATACTACTACTGCCATGGGGCTTATCTGGGAAGTAGATCCATGGAGTACTGATACATTTTGTTATTTGGGGTGCTGGGACTAAGATGCTCATTCCTGATGGTTGCTACTTCACACACACACACACACACACACACACACACATGGTTGCACTCAGTAGAATAGCAACCAGGTGTGTGTGTGTGTGTGTGTGTGTGTGTGTGTGTGTGTGTGTGTGTGTGTGTGTGTGTGTGAAGTAGCAACCATCAAGTATGAGCATCTTAGTCCCAGCACCCTAAGTAACAAAATGTATCTGCACTCCATGGATCTACCTCCCAGATAAACCCCATGGCAGGTGCCAAGCCTTCTGCTTAAACACTACACTCAACCTGCCTTCCTCCAACTGCCAAAATTTGGATTTAGCAGTATATTTACCATCATATCCCCTGTGCCCAGGCCTCAGGTACAGTGTTTAACCCATAGTCACAACAGCTTCTTGCAAGCATTTTTTGAATAATTTACTAGACAATTAAAAAAAACATATATTTTTATTATTTGACTAGCTTTACAAATGATTTTGTATATTTTATAACTTGGACCTGCCAAAAATGTGAGAGCTGAAAGAATGGAAAATGCCTTGCATGAGCTGGGGCACAGCCTATTCCTAAACACTTGGGCATAGACAGGACTCCAAACCTTATCTCACCTGTAAGAACAAGTGTGATTTTCAAAAGTAATCAGGGTTGACCCAATTTTGCTCCCACTAAAGTCAGCGCAAATACATCCCTTGGCTTCAGTGAGAAGAGATTTAGGCCAGTGCCAAGCATTTTGAAAATTACAATGTGAGTATCGACCTCTATTCAGATCATGGGATAGGAAGGTCTAATACAAGAGATTTTTAAGGTTGCTCTAGCCTACGTAAGGAAACCTGCACTGGGGACAGCATTTAGTCACATAGCTGAAAAGCTAAGAGAGAAGGATAAAAACAAGATATGATATGCTTTGATACAAAAAAGAAAAGTGGTGACAGTAAAATGATGTTTAGGCATGACTAGAAATATAGTTAGTTTTGAGTTTAACGCTAGTTTTAATAGTAGTAATTAAAGTTTAGAGTAAGTTTTAATTAATAATCCAAAATGGTGACTAATGCCAGCACTAAGAGGAACAAAATGGAAATGCTAAGAAACTGACCAATAGCTGGAAGGGAGAATAGGGTGAAATAAAAGTCATTCCTAATTCCTGGAAGGCGGGGTCAGTTGGTTAGGAGTGGGACCTAAAGAAGGTTTCAGTTTTAAGTAAAGAAGTGAAGCTAATTAGCATATCAGATAGCTGATTGATAGAAAATGATATCATCTTGATGGAGGAGCTGGAGGAGGATCTAAGTTTGAGGTAAACAAGGTAAAGTTAATTACCATACTGGGCAGATGATTGGTTAAAAATGATCTCACCCTTAGGAGGGAAGATGCTGTTGATTACATTAAGAAAATAACCGATCAGAAATTGTCAGAACAGGTCAGCAAAATCATATACAAGGCAGAGAAATGACAGACTGGATGGGTAATTTTGACTGCAGAAGATGATTTTGTGAACAGAAGCACTGGCACAAACAGAAGAGGGCACACTTTTCTGACAGAGCTGAAGGACCAGTGACACAATTCAGAGGTATTAAATCACAGAAATAGTAAGTATATTTTTTTCCTTAAAATAAGGAATTCACGTGTATGGCTGTAAATTAAGCTTGATGTCTGCGCTAGAATGATCTCTTACCCCATCCATTTTATGATTGCCTGATCAATACTCATAGAATGTTAAATATTAATTGTCTATTATAATATTATTGTATACATATGTATAAAAGAATTGACTGTTATATTGTAATGAGTTTAGCCAGGCCACCACAACAGCAGCCCAATCCGGCCCCGACCCCAGCCCCAGCTGGGAATCTAGGGTCACCAGATCGAGCCCAGGCCAGGGACATGGGGCCGCTGCCAGTTGCTGTAGAAAAAAAAGGTGCCAGTACTCCTTATCAGGGTATACCATCACAAAAAAAGCACTGAGTTTAGCATTCTAATACAACATTGTATCAGGATTCATACATATGTATATGGGATTTCTTTATGTTTTGTGTTACAACATTGTAAGGTCTTTTTATGGTACCCACAATTAAGCATTCATAACCTTGTAGCATGTGTTAAGGAAATACTGTATTGTGCTGTACTGTAATGTTGTGTTGTAATGTTAGAATTTTGTTTTATACATAATGGTATACTGTGTATAATTTATAGTGTTTTGCATTGTCTCATGCGGTTTATATTGTATGTTCCATTGTATTGATTTCTGATTTTTTAAAATCTAATGGCATTAGAATTGGCATTTAATGAAGAGACATTTTGTTTTCGAGGAATTTGCTGTTTGAGTGTCAAACATTTGAGCAGAGGGCTCTATCCCTATCCTCTCAAAATTAAACCAAGGCAAGAAAGTTTAGGGAGTTTTCAGTTATTTAAATGGAAACTCCAGCTAAACTCTTGTAAATCCCTTAAGGTGAACCACTTTTACCTGCTTTTAGAAGTAGGAGCTGGGACCGGCTCATTAATACATCAAAGCCAGTACAGGATCTTGTGGGTCCAAAAGTCTTAGGGAAATAGGTAAGAGACTGAAAAAATATCTTAGTCCTTTGTGCTGATGCCTAAAATCAGCTCTGTTTATTCAGAACAATCACAATGTTATAGTAGTCTAATCATCCATTCTTCAGAAAAAATGAGTCCCAGAATTCTGTTTTGAGGCATTGAACAGCCCCTGAAACTGACAGGTGACTCCTTTAGAAGATAGACTATGCTGCCACGAACAGCCTGAGAGTACAGCTAACCTCTAAATCAGAGGTGTCAAACACGCGGCCCTCTTCCATCTAGCCCATGACTGCACTCCTCAGGACAACGCTCTCTCCCTAACAGAGGCTATGTCTACACTTGTTATTTTAAGTCGACTTTAGCTAAGTCGACTTAGTTAAGTTGACTTAGCATGTCCACACTTAAATTTAAAGTCGACTTAGGGGAGAACTTAAAAAGTCGACCTAGAGCGTCCACACTGGACACCTAGGTCAACTTTTAGGGCCTAAGGGGACCTTGGACTGGTCCACAGTGGCAGGGGGGCACCCCTTGCCCAATGCCAGGGGGCTCAGCCTTTGCCCCATTGTACCTGGGTACAATACTGCCTTAAGTAGACTTTAGAAAGTCGACTTAAGCCTAAAGTCGAATTAAAAGTAGGTTTAATAAAGTCGACTTAATTTTCATTAAGTTGACTTTATTTTCCTTAGGTCGATTTAAGCAGCTTGCTTAAGTCGACTTAAGGAAAGTGCAGTGTAGACGCAGAGTAAATTAAGTCGACTTAAGCTACAAGTGTTGATGCACCCAGAGAGAGAGGGAGAGAATGGTCTCACATACCCAGTGCTCTGGAATGCTGTAAGAGTGTCAGATCTCACCACATCATGGAGCTGGATATGCGAGGCTGCGTTCCGCGAGACCACACTCTCTCCCTAACAGAGATGTTGGTATTGTGGAGCACAGTTTTACATACAAAGCACTTCACAATTCTGTGAGAGTGCTCTAGTATTTCAATTTATGGTATGAAAGACATTTAAGTCAAATCTGGCCTGCCATAGCAAATAAGTTTGACACCCCTGCTCCAAATAAAGGCTTAAACAACTGGCATAAATTTTCCAAAAGTACTTCATGATCTGTGTGCCCACCTTTAACACATGGTAAAGGGGGAAGATTTTCAGTGGCTTAGCAAAATCAGACCTGTTTAAGATGTACCACTATTGAATGTTGACTACCCACTTAAGCCATTAACAGTGCCAAATACTGACTGAGACAAATATAGCTTGAGAAAGTGACATATTCTCTAGAAATCCTTCATAAAGAAGAAAAGAGTAAGCTTGCCTGTAAATTTAATTCACATAATTTAAGTTACCTGAGCAAACACATTAAAATTATACCACAATGCTGAGTGTCCTAAGGAGGGTGGGGGAGGGGGATAAAATAGTAATAAAATAAATCCAGGACAGCTAATAATTGTGCAAAATAAAATGAAATAAATAATAAAAACCAAACAAACAAACAAACAGAAATTACCTCGGCTACTCTCTAACCCTAGCATCAATGGCAGTTATCACTCATTAATTTCTTGCCATCTGGTGACCTAAGTAAAATTAGTTGGTTTCAGCCTAGGTCGTAATAGATAGATGCCCACATCACAAAAAACACAATCACAACTAGTGAGAAAAAGACAAACTACAATTTCTTGGACAATATCCTGTTTCTTCTATGGATGAGAGCTTTGACTGTATCCCTCTCACTACCACTATAGTTTACTACACCATACTATATTATAATCTCATCACCCACCCACTCATTTACTAAAGTCTCTCACTGTCTTCCTACTTCTCCATACTTCATTAATTGTTTTTTTTTAATTCTCTAATGAACCATCCTTGCTATATTAATGACTCAAACCTTACCCCTGCTGTATTTTGTTACACTTGACTGTAAAAAGGTGTATCCATTCAGAGCTACTGAGTGGAATGTTTTGGCACCTTCCTCTGTCAGAGTTGATATAAAATTCTTCTCTCTGATCCACATTATGGTTATCTTAGCAGAATGGATCTGTATTGCAAATTCTGTACTTGCTTTGTGTGCAAATCTCCTATTGATGTCAATGGAAATGTCAAGCATGAAATGAGTTCATGTTATGCAAAAGTCCCACACTGTGGCTCAAAAAAGAGATTTGTGCTCCAAGTTTCTTTATGCATTTGTAAATCCTATTATATAAAAGAGATCCAATCTTAGTAAACTCATATGCAAGGGTGTATATTTGTAGGTAGGTTTGAGTTATGTTTACTATTTTCATCATGTGCTGGTTTTACATCAGTATGTTCGTACTGAATTAAATGTAATTGCACACTGGTGTGTTAAGCTCTTGAGCATCTATGGTTTGGCAGGACGACATATGAAAAAAATGACAGGGAAGATTTTCAGAATGCACAACAATTTTTCATTGTTTCCGCTAGGAACATTTTGGTGCTGAACTCTTTTCAAACTCTACCCATTTCATTGAGATGTATAAATGGAAGCTGAGCTCTTTAGAAAATCAAGACACTTACTTAAAATAAATGGGTATGTCTACACTAGCAATTTAGGTCAATTTAAGGACCCTGAAGTCAACTTAAGAAATCCCTTAAGTCGACTTAATGGAAGCTTAAGTCGACTTAATAACTACCCCTCCTTAGTTCAACTGAAGCCTTAAATTGACTTCTTAAGTCGACTTAATGCCAGTGTAGATGCCTATGTCCAATGTTAAGTCAACTTAATAAAGTCGACTTAAAAAGAGCACTTTGTAAAGTCGACAATGAGGTCAACTTCAAGTCAACTTAATGTTGACCTTATTAAGTCGACTTAACAAAGTTGACTTAACTTTTTTCTAGTGTAGACATAGCCAATGAGATCTGTTATAAAATCTATAATATATATATATATATATAATATAGATAGAGATACACACACACACATTCACATTTTCAAAACAGCTCAGCTCTCTCTCTCTCTGTACCTCTTCTCCCAAAAGAGACCTAGTATTAATCCAGATTTATAATAGTGTGAAAAGAAAATCACACCCTCAGTATAATTTTTTCTTCCATGTTATTTAAACAAAAACAGTATTTTGAGGGGTTTTAAGTTTTCCTTTAATTGTTTTCCTGACAAATGTGGTGCAGAGGATGTTGAGGTTATCATATTAATTGACTGGACAGGGAACACTTTATTGATTTTAAGTTTTAGAGCATGTGTTCAGTAGGATGCCAGAGGGTCAATGGGTCAAAAAAAAAAGCCGCAAGCAAAAGAAGGAGAAATCATCACCCTTTTGTGCCTCATAGTAACATGACTTCTCATAAGGCTTTGCAAGTTTTACATGAAGAACATATACAAGAAGAATTTTCATTAGAAACTAAAGTCTCTGTAACCTCTGTTTTAATTGTTTATTTTCAACCATCATAAAAAGAGCAAAAGAAATACAGCGAAAAATAAAAGAAGAAACTAAAGAATCTGGAAGCTTTTAGCTTTTTATAATTTTGTGGGAGGCAGTCAGATAGCACAGGGGAGCGTGACCTAATAAAAACTAAGATAGATAAATATGCCAGCAAGACATGCTAAATAATAAATCATCTCTGAATTCTTCAGCTCTGACATGCACTAGTGGTCACTGGGAAATCTGTGTTTTATTCTTTCAAGTCTATCCGCTACTTATGTAAACATGGGAAACAACATGCACTGAAACCCAGGGGATTAACAAATCCTGAAGTATATAAACTGAGGACAAACAAAAAAATCATAAGAAACCTATGACGATTCATCTTCAATGAATCACAGTAGTCTGGAAATCTGAAGGCTTTAAATGACTCTCTCTCTCTCTCTCTCTGAAGCTGCCCCTCTTACGCCTGTCTACATTATCAATAAAGCTGGGGTTGAACAGTATGAAAAGAAATTCCAAAATATATTTATAAATCTCCACTGTGGATTTGTGATGCTGTTATTCCTGGGGTCGTAGTCATTGTCATTCTGTCAAGAATCAGAATTTAGATTACCAATCACACAGTGCACAGATATGACATTCCAGTTAGATTAATATTTGTGAAATCAAAGTAATCTTTACCCAACTCTACAATGTCATGCAGAGGAGCTGAAGTTGGAATGTCAGGCAGAAACTCTGCAACAGAATTTGAGATTTATCTTTTTCATCTTTTTAAGTCCTGGCATGTTCTTTGATTCCAAGGGCCACATTTTTTTTCCCCATAGAACCCACCCCTTGCCTAGGAATGATTCATCAGAATCTAACTTTCTACTTTAACACAGAATTTATCTAAATTATTATTACAGTACATTTAGAGACCACAGCTGAGATTAGGGTGCCAGGTGCAATTATTGAGGCTGCCCAAGACATCAACCCCCAAGGGTGCCTGTAGTGTGCCAGATGTATGACATTTTGGAGGCAAAAATTGTACCTTAACATTCATCAGCTCTGTCTTTATCCCTGGTGAGTTGCAATAGCCAGTCACACCCACGGCTAAGCCCTAGTCAACACTTACCACTGATCTCAGCAGCAGTCAACAGGAGATACGCAAAGTACGTAAAATACCTTATGTATCTTCTGCTGACTTCTTAAATCCTCCCTACACACTACACAAAGCCAACTGAAAATGGCGTCCGGTCAGTGTAGTGTAAGTGCGATCACCAGCTTTGGTTCAGTTATTGATTTAGCGTGTCTACACAGGCGCCTCAATCGAAACCTGTAGATCGCGCTGATGGTGGCAACTTTTGCCGCCATCAGTACAGACTTGCCTGCAGTAAAAGGATGTTTTACTAGCTGGCAGAAAAGGGAAGGGTTCTGGATATTCTATATACAGAGGTTTAAATAGTTGCAGTTCAAAGTAAACTATAGTGGTTCTTGTGTGGGTCCCTGGGGGAAGTCGACTGGAGAATCAAGGCTCTTCAACTCTAATACTTTGGGTGCACTCTCTAATCTAGTATCTGTTCAAGTAAATAGGGGCTTTCAGGTTTCCAGAGGAAGGGCAGTTAGTGTCCCTCATTGGGGCCCTCTGCACTGGCTTCTTGCCTAGCTGCCACTCAGTTTGCACCCAGCTGTAACATCTAGCACTCTCAGCAAGTTCTACTTGTGACTGTGTATGTGTTCCTGGCAAAACAGCTCTGAATTCACCTTCTCTCCAGCTGTGTTTGCCATATAGCTGCTATTTCAACTACCTTCAGTTTCTCGTTATCAATAACAAAGTGGTCATAACATCCAAAGAGAGCCAAGCCATCTCCTGGATTGGATTTTTCTTCTTACCTAGCCAGGGAGAGGAGGATCTGCAGTGAGGAGAGGAGTGTTGTGAGTTGTAGTCTCCTGCTAACAGATCCAGACACGGTATACACACCTAGCAAAAGACAATCCCTACCAAGAGGAGTTTAAACTTTTTCTTATGGTTGGAAAGGTGAACCAATGCAGTAATGTCACCTTGAGTCTTCAGATGGTCTGAAAAAAATGACTCTGTGATATTATCTCCTCTATTAGCTTCAGTGGTATATTAGGATTTAAACTTGAGGAGGAGAATTTTAAATGAGAAAATAAACTATTTCACAGGTGACAATTTCCGAGGGGTAGCTGTGTTAATCTGTGTACAGCAAAAACAGTAAGAGTCCTGTGGCACCTTAAGCTATTTCTACACTGGCAATTTAAGTCAATTTAAGGGGGCTTAAGCTGACTTAAATTAAGCCACGTTCACACTAGGCTATCATTAAGTCGACTTAAGAAATTCTTTAAGTTGACTTACTGAAAGCTTAAGTCAACTTTATAGCTACCACTCATTAGGTCAATTTAAGCCTCCTTAGGTCGACCTAAGCCCAGTGCGGACACATAAATCCACTTTAAGTCAACCTAAGGGCAGTTAGGTCGACTTAACAAACTGGACTAAGTTGACTTAAAGTGTTGCCACTTGTTAAGTCGACTTTAATAAAGTTGACATTAAGTCGACTTAAAGTTGACCTTATTAAACTCGACTTAACAAAAGTTGACTTAACTTTTCTAGTGTAGACATAGCCTTAAAGATTAATAAATTTCTTTGGGCATAAGCTTTCGTGGATTTCAACCCACGTGGGTTGGAGCCAGGAAGGTTTATGCCTGAAAAAAATGTGTTAATCTTTAAGGTGCCACAGGACTTTTTTTGTTTTTCCTATTTCACGGGTGGTCATTTTACAGTTAATATGCTTGCCCCACAATGTAATCTCATATCATGTTATGTTCCAAAAGCCCCAGCTGTCACTGAGCCACCCTCCAGCTTCAGTCTTGACAGTTGTCTGTTTTCAGTACAAAATTCTGCAGAACTTTGAAAATGTAATGAGAGTATAAAATAAATTTAATTCACCATCAAATGAAATGACTCAGGAATGTTATATTATGAATTATCATATGTGATTTAATAGAAAAACAAACAAACAACAAAAAAACCCTCTCCATTTTAATTTGCTTGAGGCTGTTACAGAATTTCAACATGAAGAATTTTGAATACATGCACCTAAAGCTGAGGTCCTAAATAAGTAGATGGAGTTTCCACCATAACGCCCAGATCTTTTTCTACAGAGCTGCTATTTAGGCAATCAGTCCCTAGCTTGTAGCAGTACATGGGATTTTTCCGTCCTAAGTGCAAGACTTTGCACTTGTCCTCGTTGAACTTGATGAGATTTCTCTTGGCTCAATGCTCCAATTTGTCTAGGTCTCCCTGAATCCTATCCCTACCCTCCAGTGTATCTACCATTCCCCCCCAGCTTGGTGTCATCCGGAAACTTACTGAGAGTGCAATCTATCCCATCATCCAGATCATTAATGAAGATGTTGAACAAAACTGGCTCCAGGACCAACCCCTGGGGCACTCCGCTTGTTACTGGTTGCCAACTAGACATTGAGCCATTGATCCCTACCCCCGAGCCCAATGATCCAGCTAGGTTTCTATCCACCTTACAGTCTTTATAACTTTATTATCGCATACTTTATTAACTTGCTGACAAGAATGCTGTGGGAAACTGTATTAAAAGCTTTGCTAAAGTCAAGGTATATCACGCTGATGTCTATTCCCACATCCACAAATCCAGTCATCTCATCATAGAAGGCAATCAGGTTGGTCAGGCATGATTTGCCCTTGGTGCATCCATGCTGACTGTTCCTGATCACCCTGTTTTCCTCCAAGTGTTTCAGAATGGATTCTTTGAGGAACTGCTTCTTTCCTTTCTTCCTTTGATCAGGATCCTGAACTCTACCATCTCATGGTTGCTGCTGGCCAGGTTGCCATTAACTTCTACTTCCCTGATCAATTCTTCTTTGTTTGTGAGCAGCAGATCAAGAGGAGCAAGCCCTCTAGTTTTTTCCTCCAGTATTTGTACCAGGAAGTTGTCCTCAACACTCTCCAAAAACTTCTTGGATTGTTCACTGCTGTATTGCCTTCCCAACAGATGTCAGGGTAATTGAAGTCTCCTATGAGAACCAGCACCTGTGATTTGTCCATAGAATACCTCATCCACCTCCTCCTTCTGGTCTGGTGGTTTATAGCAGACATCCACCATGACATCACCCTTGTTGCACTCTTCTCTAAACTTAACCTAAAGACTTCCTTCAGGCTTGTCTCCAGTTTCATTGTGGAGCTCTGAGCAGCCATACAGCTTCATTACATATAGTGCTACTCCTCCACCTCTTCTTCCCTGCCTGTCCTTCCAGAAAAATTTATACCCGTCCATGGCAGTGCTCCAATCATGCAAGCTATCCCACCACGTCTCTGTTATTCTATTTACATCATAGTTCCTTGACTGTGCCAGGACTTCCAATTCTTCCTACTTGTTTCCCAGGCTCCTTGCATTTGAGTATAGGCATCTAAGATACCAGGCTGATTGCCCTACTTTCCCCTGCTGATTGCCTCCCCTGTCGCATCTTCCTCCTTACATTTTCTCTCGGTGTCCTCCCTCTCCACTCACCACAGGGATTAGAATTCCCTTCCCCGGTGAACCTAGTTTAAAGCCCTCCTGACTAGGTTATCCAACCTGTCTGTGAAGATATTTTTCCCTCTCTTTGTTAGATGGATCCCATCCCTTCCTAGCAGTCCTCCTTCTTGGAACAACATCCTAAGGTCTAAGGAGCCAAAGCCCTCTCTACAACACCACTTGTATTGCCATGCATTTGTTTCCATAATGCGATGGTCTCTGTCTGGGCCTTTTCCATCAATAGGAAGGATGGACCTGCACCTCATACTCCTTTATCTTCCCTCCCAGGACCACATAGTCTGCAATGATATGCTCAAGATTATTCTTGGCTGTATCATTGGTGCCCACGTGAATCAGTAGAAAGGTTAGCAGTCTGAGGGCTTGATGAGTCTCGGCAGACTATCTGTCAAATCCTGAATTCTAGCTCCAGGAAAGCTGCCCACTTCTCAGTTTTCCAGGTCCAGATGGCAGATGGATGATTCCATCCCCCTTAGGAGGGAATCCCTGACCACCACCAACCCTGATTTAGGCACCCAGGCTCCCCATACCATGTATGGCAAAGGTTAGGTGCCTCAGAAAGGCTGTGTCTACACTTGAAAAGTTAGGTCGACTTTATGAAGTCGACTTAATAAGGTCGACTTTAAGTTGACTTAAAGTGGACCTTATTAAGTTGACTTAACAAAAGCTGAATTAACTTTTCAAGTGTAGACGTGGCCCCTTTTCGACCTTATTAAGTCAACTTAACATTTTAAGTCGACTTAATAAGCTACACCAAGGCGCTAATACCCGTCTCCACTGGCTTTAGTCGACTTAATAAAGTTGACTGAAGCGCTAGTTTGACTTAAAACTAGGTGTTATTAATTTGAACTAACTTTTCCTTAATTTGACTTAAGGAGCAGCTTAAATCGAGTTAAGAAAAGCCCAGTGCAGACTTAATTTGTAGGTGTAGAAGCACCCATCGGGATTATCAGCAGTCAGAATGCTAAATGAGGAGCTGTCTATGCTAGCCGGGAGAAGAAATGGGTGGAGTTTAGGGTCAGATCCGCAAAGTATTTACACACCTATGTCATTGATCTGGATATTAAGTGCCCCACTGGTAGGCCAGAGAGAAGCAACTCCTTCTGCTCAGGGTTCTCAGCCATGTACACTCTCTGAAAGTTAAATGCCTCAGCCAGGTCAACCTTCACTTACAAAAAAATTAGTCAGACAGACAAAGGAGAGAGAGACCCCTACACCATACTGAATAGCCAATTTCCCAATGGTAAGGGCACTACTCTGGAATGGCTTTAGGCAGATGTACCTAGTGCTTGGCTACAGGCTTGAGCCTATTTGTGAAGGGCTACAATTCCACTGAGGAGTTCTCTATGCTATAAATGGTGGAGAGCTGTGTAGGCACAGTCCTCTGAATATTATTATTATTTATTATATTTTATAATATCTGCAGATTCCAAATAAGACCAAGAGTCCCTCAGAGGAGATGCTGTACATGGCAAGAGGTTATTTCTGCAGCAAATGGGACTTGTCACAAAAGTAAAGTTGAGCACATTAAGTATTTTCAAATTGAGGGTCTAACCAGACAAATCAGTATCATTGTTCTCCTTTTACAGTTAGAGAACTAAGACTCAATGTAGACAGTAGAACATACAGGTTGAGCATCCCACTTTGAAGCTGCTGGACCTTTGGTTTGCATAGGGTTTCAAGCACCTCATTAGATGTGGGATGGTAACAGGACTTAAGCAGCTTTGTAAGTGTGAACCAGCAGAAATTTAGACAGCAGCTGAGCAGTACTGTTGAGAATATCAGTGATGCCTGAATGTTGAACTTAGTGCCTAAAGATCAGCTAGTATACTATGTATCTTTGGCTATGTCTACACTTGCAAGTTAGGTTGACTTAAGGAGGCTTAAGTCGACTATCTTAGTCCCTGTCCATAACAGGCTTTCATTACGTTGACTTAAGAAATTCCTTAAGTTGACCTAATGAAATCTCAGATCAACTTAATAAGAGCTGCTGGTTAGGTTGACCTAACCCTTAAGTCGACTCCTTAGGTCGACCTAGGCACAGTGTGGATGCTTAGGTCCACTTTACTAGGTCGACCTAAGGGCAGTTAGGTAGACTTACTAAGTCCCGTTCAGGGAAACCACTTTAAGTTGATCTAATATAGTCGACTTTAGGTCAACTAAAGTCGACCTTATTAGGTTGACTTAACAAAGTCGACCTACCTTTTTGTAGTGTAGACATAACCTTTGTGACTCTGGCCCTCTGAGGTGTGACTAACCACTGTATTATAGTATAGAGTGATTCCTAATCTTTCTCTAGTTCCTAATTCAGAGAGACCTTCATAAAACTATTCCCTTCCTGTGGCCATTTTGTGCAGGGTAGGTATTCCCAGATTGCACCTATTGGATTGGGCCCTGCAGACAAGATAGATAGGAATGCCTATCTTCCCATGATTTGTGGATTGTAGCCTAGGAGGCAGCTGGGTGTCTGGATGCCAAGTGAGGCAGCAGTGCACATGTCCTGAAGGAAAAATATAGGCACCCTGGGAATTTTTACATTGGGAATTAAAGGTATAGAATGAATTTAAGCAACTGTACCTTATGTGGCAGTCAAGAGGGGCTTATGGAACATTGGCATCTAACCCCCCCCCCCCCCTTTTTAATCTGTCCATGACTCCCATTGACTTCCATTAGTAATCAGCAGCCAGTGCAGTGTTTGTCTCATCTCTTGGGGAAATTTTTTATCAGTTCACTGTTGTGGAAGGCTGCAGAATTTTAGGGGCATGGATGCAGAATTTAGATTTTGATTGCAGTAGAATAAATAAGGCCTTATATATATCTAATAGATCTGTTAGAGGTATTTTAATATTATGCAGATTAACCAGAATACAATTTTGCTTGTTTTTTCTAATTCAGATATAATAAAAATTGCTTACAGATTTATTTTTGTATATTAACAATTTAAGACTTCATTGTGTTTTCAAGAAACATATAGCTGAGGCCTTCTTTTTGTGATAACTTAAATGCTAATAATTTAATAAGTCATTGTAATAATAATAATAATTAATAATAGATTTCCCTTGACATAGAATTTATTTTGAAGTTATTCTACAGCACTTTCATGGATGAGACATTCCAATGTGATGATTTCCATCTTAATGGCCTAATCAAACTATTTTAAAAGTTTGTGTTATCTCACTTTTGAATGTACTACCCACCGAATGTAAAATAGTTATGCAAATTATTGTTGCTTTGTAATTCTATTGTGATTCTGGGGAAAGACACAGTTGTGTTTAGGCAATGGTTACTACTTTGCTGTGAAGGAGAAAAATATTTCTAGATTCTAGATAAAGTAGTTAAACTTTAAAGGCAGTTTCTTCTTTTATCCTTTGGTTCTTTAATAAGAGACAATTTTTGTACAAGAACAAACTTCAGAGATCACAGGCAAAAGATTTTACAATATCTGAGAGGGAAGAGAATCTCCAAAAGCAGTTTTTTATTACCTAAAAAGTAGAGGGGGACATGGAGAGGGTTTTGATTCATCTTTGTTCCCACACTGAACTCAGGCTGATCTCTCTGGTGCAATACAATATTTCTCTTCTTTTTCCTCTAACCCGTACCTCTTCACACATACAAACGGGTGTGAGTTCATAAAAATAAAATACACAAGATTTAAAATCTGTCCATGAGAATTTCTTCTCAAGCAAATAACTTAATGGTATCTGTCATGTTGAAGGGCTACAATTCGATTAAGGAGTTCTCTGTGCTATAATCAATGGACATCTGTGTAGGCACAACCCTCTGAATACTATGATTATTATATTTTATAATACCTGCAGATTCCAAACAAGATCTGGGGCCCCTCAGACTAGATGCTGTACATGGTAAGAGGTAATTTCTGCAGCAAATGGGACTGGTCACAAAAATAAAGTTGCACACATTCTTAAGTATTTACAAGTTTAGTTTCTAAACAGACATCCAAGTGGTATGGTTGTTCTTTTACAGATGGAGAACTGAGACTCAAAGGCCCTATTCAATAAAGTGTATAAGCACCTGAGAAGTCCTACTGATATTAATGGAATTATTCAAGTGATAAATTTAGGTCCGCAGTTAAGTACAAGGCTGAATCAAGAGATTTATATGTAATAGTCTGATATAGGGGTCCCTCAGCCTCTCTCCTGTTGAAGCTGTTCTCCTATGCATAAATAATGAATGAGTATTGGACTCTGGGTCTTCCTCTTTTAGGGATGGTGCCTTAACTATTAGACTATAGGATCATATTCTCTCTCTCTCTCTCCAGTCCAAAGGCTATTTAAGTATTTATTCACAGTGGAACAATTATTGGGTGAGGAAGAAAATGTGGTCCAGTGGTTGGATACTCCCTCAGATGTGATACTCCAGGCTAATCATCTTATGCTACTCACTTTTACATTATTTATCCTCAGGGTATCAGCTTCAATAGGAGAATTTGAGACTCATCAGAATACTCCATAGCTCAGTGGTTAGAATATACTCCTGAGAAAGTGGGAGTGTCTTGTTCAAATCTTTTTTCCCCTTCTGATAGAGAAAGGGATGTGATGAGTTTATACTGATACTAACATACTAAGATAAACCTAATACTACCACGATCTTTTCTGAGGACACTTTTAGGAGGAAATAGCCATTTCAGCTGCAGGCTCATACACAGTGGAGTTTGAAATCTTTTTTCACAGGTGTGGATTTTTTTTTTTTTTTTATTTAATGAAAATGAAAATGTTGGTGAATCCTTTTCATTTTTGTTTAAACATATTTGACAAATTACAAAATTAAAAAAAAAAAACCAGAGTGTCTTGTTTTGCTAGGGGAAAAGTCCAACAAGCTATGTTTTCTCTTGAGGTCCATCTGTTCTGGAACCATCATTCATGCTCTTCCATTACTAAAGAGTTTGGAAAAGCATGGATCTTTTCAACTGAACCAGGCAAAACATTTTCCTATAGTCCTTTAAAAACATGCGTAATTTGGTTCAATTTATAATGAAGTCAAAACTATGAGTGAAGTATACTCAAAAAACAAATAAACAAACAAACAAAAAACCCAAGAGCATCTCAACTTGAAGTCTAAACTCACTTTGCCACTGTCTTTGCTAACACAAGAATTCTTATTTCTGCCAATCTGCTGAGGACTGAAGCAGAGATCTTAGGAGTTAAATGAATAATTCTCTGTAGTTTTTGCGAAAAAGCTACACTGAACTGGATAGGATGGTGCTAGAGTCACAGGAGGACTTAAGCATTGCAATGATCAGTATAATAGTACTTAGACACCCAACAGAATACATGGCGCCGAGTTATGAACAGGTTTCAGAGCAGCAAGATGCCTAAACTATCCAGTAAGGAATGTCAAGGAGAGGGGTGTATCCTAAATCCAGCATTTCAGAGTTGGGTGACTAAGGCCATGACTACACTCCAAAATGCTGTGTCAATCCTCATGGATGCACATAGTGGGATCGATTGAGTAGCCAGTGTAGTGCAGTCTGGAATGCTCTTGTGTCGATGCGATAACTCCACCCCTGCAAGTGGAGTAACTCTGCATCGACAGGAGAGCATTGCCAGTGAACACGGTGGAATGAAGACAGCGTGGTAAGTGAGAGTAACTAAGTCGACAAGAGATAAGCATTCTGCGGCACGCAGATTGCATATCTCCCATCAACTTACCCCTGCAGCATCTAGGCCTAAGTCTAGGCTGGAGGGAGACCCTTCCCTCTGCTTGGAAATCACAACCAGGCCTTTCTTTCTCAGAAAGGTGAATCCCACGCACTATTGCTTTTTGCTCAGTAAAAAAATAAAATAAAATCAGCCAGGATGTGGTAGAGTCTGGTTTATTTCCTCCCCAACTGTGAAGAAAATATTGGAATTGGGATCTCCCATATAGGTGTCTTAATCATTGCACTAATTCCTTCTCTGCCTGGCCCAGTGAATAGTTATCTAGGGAGGTGTTGAAATCTCCATCCTTTTTTATGGTGTGTCCTGTCTGGGATTATTTAGTTGGGACTGGTCCTGCTTTGAGTGGAGGATTGGACTTCACGACCTCCTGAGGTTTTTTCCATCCCTAGTCTTCTATAATTCTATGATCATTCAGAGAAACATTTGGAAGAATCTAGAGTCTCTATAATACTGTTGACTAATTATATAGATGTGAAACCTCACTTTTTTGTAGTCTCATTAAAAGTTAAGCACATACGTAAATATTTGCAGGATTGGATTATATTAGTTATAGCCTTGCAAAAAATTCTAAAGCACAACACACATTTATGGGGTAAAACAATGATAGAGCCATCAGGTCAAATATTACTGTGGAAAGTAGCCATAAACATGTTTATTAATTAAGACTATTGTAATTTGTAATAAACTTTCCTTAATTTAAAGAAAGTCTTTAAATCCCAATCTTTTAAAATTTATTCACAAACTTCTCTTTGCATATTCTTAATTCCATTTATGTGAGTATGACTATTCACTATTGGTGAGCATACACTAGTAAATTAAGTTTACTTAAGCAGGTTTAAGTCGACTTAATGTACTCTGCGTCTACACTGGAGTTTCCTAAGGTCGACTTAAGCTGCTCCTTAAGTCGACTTAAAGAAAAATTAAGTCGACTTAATAAGACCTTGTTTTAAGTCAATTTAAGGTTTAAGTCGACTTCTTAATTCAACGTAAGCCAGTGTGGACACCCTACGTCGACTTACGAGAAAAGTTGACTTAGGGCAGGGGAAAAAGGGAGCACCTGCTCCCTACTCCCAAGGAAGCTGTTAGCAGCTTGTCCTGGGCAGACTCAGTCCCGCGCAGGGCTGGTTCTCCCCAAGACCCACAAGCCGCTAGCAGCTCGTCCTGGCTCCATTCTCCCTGGGATCGCTTGGGTCCCAGGGAGAAGGGAGCACTGGCTCCTTTCTGGCCGGGACCTCAGCAACCCTTGCCGAAGGGCGCCACGGGGCTCCTTGCTGCCCGGGACCCAAGCGGGGGTCCTTCTGGCCAGGACCCAGGGGGGTCCCAGCAAGAAGGAAGCTCTGGCTCCCTTTTTTCTGGAGCTGCGGTCTTCCTTCTGGCTGTGACTGCTCGGGTCCCCTTTCTGCCCGGGACTACGCTCCAGCTGATAGGGAAACAAAAATTGTGCCAGCAATTGCCACGGGGTTTCCCTATCAGCTGAAGCATAGTCCAGGACTGAAAGGAGCCACAGGGCTCCCTTCTGACAGGGATCGCTGGGGTCCTGGGCAGAAAAGAGCTGTGGGGCTCCCTTCAGCCGGGACTGCTCGGGTCTGGGGAGCCGAGGCTCCAAAGGAGCTTCACCTCCCACTGGACCTAACCAGTCAACTTAGAGAGTTTAGTGTAGACTCTCTAAGTCGACTTAGTAAGTCCAGCTTTAAGTCGACTTAAGAGTCCTGTGTGGGCTCTCTAAGTCGGCTTAATAAGGTCTACTTAAAGTCGACTTAGTAAAGTCGACCTAAATTATTCAGTGTAGACATACCCATGGGTGCGTCTACACTTACAAGTTCGGCCGACTTAAGGAGGCTTAAGTCAACCTAAACTACTCTGCATCCACACTGGGCTTTCCTTAAGTCGACTTAACCATTTCCTTAAATCGACTTAAGGAAAAGTTAAGTCAACTTAATAACAGCTCATTTTAGGTTGACTTAACGCTTAAGTCGACCTTATTAGGTCGATTTAAACTAGTGTGGATGGGGATTAGCGCCTAAATTGACCTTATTAAGTCAACTTAAAGTGGTAAGCCGACTTAATAAGGTCGAAAAGGGGCTATGTCTACACTAGAAAAGTTAAGTCAACTTTTGTTAAGTTGACTTAATAAAGTCGACTTAACTTTTCTAATGTAGACATAGCCTGTGTGTAAAAGTAAATATATGCATAAGTGATTGTAGAATTGGAGCTTTAGACAACAAAATTCTTATTTTCTTATTTATTCTTATTTATTACCTTTTTAAATAGTAGTTTACTTCATGTTTGATAATTTGTATGTTTTTTATTTCACTGCCTTAATTAGTAGAAGTGACATCATGTTCATGCTATTAAAAATTGAATTTATTTAAAAAAGAAGTTATTAAAGTGGAAGTGATCCCTGGTAAAACTGAATTTTTTTCTTTTTGAAATTATATATATATTTCCTTCTGGCAAGTTATAAATGCTCATTAGCTGTGTAAAGAAGAAGGCAACCTAATTTCTTGTATTTTCCATATGTTGTCAAGTCTCTTTCTTCAGAGTTTGTACTCAGATTTTTTTAGGGATAATTAGGTTTACTATACTACTATATCCTCACTTATGATGTTGCTTATTGCACAGATGATAGCTTCTAATTCACTTTACCCTACCTTCCATTAGCAGAACTCCTATCTTTGCCTCCAAATTTACTTTTCAAGATATTTGTATAGCACATCCCAGTACTGCTGTAAGATGTCTTTATCTCATCTTTTGGTAGCGCAAAACATTAATAAATCTTCCTTTGAATATAAAGGGGAAAACAGAGCCTTGTGTTAAAGGATTACAGGAAGCTACTATAATTCAGCTCCCAATTAAAGATAAATTCATTCTAAGCATCCCTCTCTTTGCTTCAGTGATATTTTCTGACAAAAGAAGCTCTTGTATTTGAAAATGTAGCAGTGGTAAATTAAGACACATGAAGCAGTTTCAAGGAAAACTATCTGCCCAAGGACACATCTTTTATTGTTCACCTTCTAACAAACAATTTAAAACATGCAGGCCAGCAATAGACAACTCCTCTTGCAAATAGAAAAATAATTGGTCCTATCCTGACTGTCACTGTCTACTGTAGAATTTCTCAGGCTCCAGTCTTGATTGTCTTCTTTTTTGTTATGGTGCAAGCTTCAAGGAGTCTTTGAATTTGTCAGAAAAGAACATAATGTATAAAGTTTACTTTTTAGACTTATCAAAAGGAGTTGTTAATTATAGTTAATCCACTCTACAGAACAATTGAAGGCTATTTAACCTATTTCTGTTGTAATTACTTGCTTGCTGGGATTTTTAACAGGCTTCAAATTTGTTGAACTTCAGCATGCAGGAGTCTCCAGATGGAAAGGAATGTTGTCATGTTCTGGGGTTATAAAACTCAAATTACATATTAGGAAGAAAAAATAATATAAATAAGACTTTTAAAATTATTACTTCTGTTTGAACACCAAAGATGTTATCAAAGACTCAGTTCTTCTAACCTTATGTTGAGTGGTATCTCTCTTAATTAATGGTGCCAAGGACCCACATGTTGAATATGGTGTTAATTAGTAGAGCTTGTCAAAAAAAAAAAAAAAGATGAAACCATTTTCCTTTGAAAAATGTTATTTCATTAAAACTTAAATGTTTAGCAGAAAAGTGTCAGGTTTGCAGAATTACAAAGAGAAATTTGGAAACACCCACTACCCCAGAACAGCTAACAGCATGATGGCTGTGGTAACAAGCCTGCTTGATTTAGAACAGGCACTTGATTCTGTGTCTCCCACATACTGGGTGAGGGCCTTACCCAGATGGGCTGCTGACTATTCTAGAATGGGTCTCTTTTCTTTATTTAAATTTAAAATATATTTCAGAATTCTCATTTTTGTTTTGCATCAGAATGAAAACAAATTCTGAAACCTCTGTTTTTATTTGTGGAATGGAATTGTTGCTTTTTGGACAACTCTATTACTCAGCATGAGAAAGGATGGCAAAATTAGACTGCAATTAGCACATCTACCTTTTCAATATTTTAATAAACATATTTGTCATCCTTTCTATTACATTTATATTTGTATTCCCATTACATTTTCAATTATAAATCAGTGAAATTAATAGCATTATAGTGAACAGTTAATTAGTTGTTATTGACTGATACAGAGTACAGCTGTTCAGTAGGCTCTTACACCCATGGGTTATAACTATCTACAACACCCTTTACTGATGGGTCTATAAGGATCCATAACACATTATTCAGGTCTGTAACATATTTATAACATATATTAATAATGTATAAGCACTTTATAATCCACTTTCAAATGTAACCTTATTATTAGGCGTGACCCTCTCTCTATTAATGTTTTATTTGAGGGTGATTATTAATTGATATACCTTTCAATGTTCAATTATACTATATCAGAAGCAGCTTTTTCTTTAGTTTCAATAGCTCAAGACTTGCATGGCTCCACAGAAAAGCAATGTTATAGTCTCTCACCTAAATAATATAGTCATAATTTTCTTCACTGCATAAACCCTGAATAAATTGATTTCCCTAAGAGGGGAGTTCTATAGTATTTAGGAAAGATGAAAGCTTGCACCCCTGAAATCCTGCACTCAGATCTTCCTTTTAAGGCAATATTGCTGTAATTCAGTCCTCACAGGTATGCATTGTGCCTTATTGACCCTAATAAGCTCCATACAGCTACAGTTAATTAAAGGATCAGGGTCTAAAACTGAGAAAGAGCTGAGTATCCTTCTCTCTGACATTTAAAGAAACAGAGGTTTTAGTCTAAGCATTCAGTTATGAATATAGTATTCAGAAACATCCAGACAAGTTTTATTGGGTGTGTCTACACTAGAAAATTAAGTAGACTTAAGCAGCCTGCGGGGCTGGCTCTCCCTGGACCTAACTAGTCGACTTAGAGAGTCTAGTATAGACTCTCTAAGTCGAGTTAGTAAGGCCCACTTTAAGTCGACTTAGGAGTCCTGTGTGGACTCTCTAAGTCGACTTAATAAAGTCGACTTAAAGTCGACTTATTAAACTCGACCTAAATCCCTAAGTTTAGACATAGACATTGAAACTGGATGTTGTAGTACTAAGCAGTCTGCTGTTAAACATTGAATTGTGAAGGAGATATATATGCATTGTACCAGTGATCATTTATTGGCAATTATTTTGGAAGGTGTTCTTGTTGTGTGATAATGATTAGGTAATTATTTTAAGGTCAAAGAATTCATATAAATCAGCTACTAACTGTGTAGAAATGATCCTGGGAAATTAGTTAAGAGTATGGTTGGTTGGTTTTTATTGTTAATTATTAAAGTTTTCTGGGTATTAAACTGTCAAGGGCAAGACAGTAAAACTAGTTTGTTCTGATAATTTGTATGTAAGGTACCTTTTTGAATACTTCTTGAATATAATTTATGTCCAAAAGGAGTCACCCCTCTTCAGCATGTGTTATATATATATATATGGAGAGAGAGAGAGAGAGAGAGAGAGAGAGAGAGAGAGAGAGAGAGAGAGAGAGAGAATGTAAAGACACAATTGTCCAACTAGTAGCTCAAAAATGTTATTCTTCCTAAAATATCTTTCCAGGAAGGGCTTCTTCCCATTAATTATCCCTGTTTGAAAGTTTAAAATGGAGGTGGGGGAGAATAAGAGTAGCAGAAAGAGAGAGAGAGCTGAATCTTAATTGGTCACGTCTTGATTTTTATCTTATGTCCCAATGTCCTGGAGAATGTCTGATTGTTTGTTTTTTTTTATTTATTTTAATCAGTCAAAGCATTTGCTTTTTCTAATTACAAAATCTATGTTCAAGAAGCATTACTGGGCTAAGTAGAATTTTCTCTGTGTTTTACCAAGAACTTATAATGCTGTGGAATGAGCATTCAGTGTGACAAATAGTGTTTGCTGGGTCAACACTCATTTGACTTTTCTCTTTGTTCCAGTGGTCCTGTTTTGTTGAAAGTGAAGTTAACACTCGCTCGGTGTTTCATGATATACTCATTCAAAACTCTCTGTTGCTGAAAAATACCCTCAATTCAAAGGCATATAGACATGTTGCTCTTGAATCTGAGCTTTTGTAGGAGAGATCCCCCTTCATCAGATGCTTGAAAATGGAAAAAATAAAGTACAGGAAGGAGGGATAAATGCAGTGAAATAAGTGCAATCACAGGATCCAGTCAGATTACTTCAACAGATTGATAGGTTGTATTTGATTCAAACTGAGTGGAATAACAAATAGGGAGGATGAGAAAGGTGGCAATCACTGTTTATAACAAAAAAGACAAGAAATATCCCTATTGAAACCTGAGTTGATGGTATCAAATTTACATGTGAATTCCAACTCTGAAGTCTCTCTTTGAAGCCTTGACCTAGAATAAACCTGTTTAAGGATAGCCACAGATAAATCCATGACCAAGGAGATTGAAGTGATCTCCTAATGCTTCTTAATGTTGCAATTTCTGATGTCAGATTTAAGTCCATTTAATCTTTTGCACAGAGACAGGCCCATTTGTCCAATATATAAGGCCGAGGGGCATTGTTTGCACATGATGGCATATATCACATTGGTGGTTGAGCAGGGAAATGAGCCCCTGGTGGAGTAGTTAATCTAATCAGGGTTCTGAAGGGCCTTTCACACTATTTTGTCCCATGATCCAAAGTAGCCTTGCTGAAATGAGTGCTGATGTAACTAAAACAAAATGTAGCCCTCTGTCTTCAAAAGGTAACCATCTATCTTTGAATGTGAACCAATGACTACTATTGACTTCAGGGGTCCATAGGATTTTAAAGTATCTTGGAATATTCTGGCATGAAAAGTTCTACATAAATATCATCTATTGGTCATTATTAATATTATAAGACTGTGAATATATTGGGAAGACATGATATTTTTTCAGGAGTGTATTCTTCATTCTGTGCTATCGGCGATTACTTTTGTATGTTAAAATAGAACATAATATGAAAATTCCTCTTTCATTTAACATTTAACTCGGCCAGCTTCATTACTTCTGTCTTCAAAATATCATGTTCTCATGACTGTATTATGACTCAACAGGCTATAGCTCATTCTGTTAACTGTATTTCTGACACATTATAGTCTTTGATGACTTCTTATTGTAAATAAGCTATAAACATATTCTTTAGTATGGGCATTTTTCTTGTAGTTGATACGTTTGCCTACGCATTTCTTGTGTTGCTCTTTCACTTGTATCAACTTATATTTGAAAGCTGGTTTTTTTTTTGTAATGGCTTATGCAACTGATTTCTATTTTAAAATAGTCTTTATACTTACATTGATCAGGAACAAAGGACAAGTGAGTACTATAATGTTTTACAGAAAATAATCTAGTACATTACACCCATTCCTTTTGTGTGCAAGCCTTTATACATGTGGGTGGATTCAGTTTCCCAATGATGCCATCATCACCCTAACTCAATTCAGCACTGTCTTTAAATAACTGTATACATCAAAATGGATTTGACTGAAATCTGTCATCTTTATGGTGCTCGACATTCATACCTACTGCATTACTGAATGGTTCATGAAAAGGTTATGCATAGTGACATTGCAAACACCCTTACACATCCTTATTCCCAAAGCAATAAATATTGCACTTGCAGCTGAAGAGGATAATTAAAACCATTTCAGTGACTGGAATTTTGGTGCTTAGTGGAGTCCAAGCACAACATTGCTGAAGGATTTATGAATTAAATTTGCCTGATGAGCTGCAACAAAGGTGACAGCATATCCAGTTTACAACTCTGTTTTTAATTTCAACATTTTATGCATGCCCAGGAACAACAACAGTGATTTTCTTTTTACAAGCATTATTCTTTATAAATCATGTCAGTGACATAACTGCATTAATGGGAAAGGATGAACAGATAACAGTGCTGTAACTTTGATGTGTTTTCTAGTCTTCATCTCAGAAGAAAAACAAAGCAGTGAAAAGGGTGGAGTTTCATATGTAATTGTTGTTTTGCATTAAGAAGTAGCTATTCTGAGATGTTGGTCTACAAGGAAGGATAAAGATTTAAGAATTTGATTCAGGAAAGCATATAATCCAATACTTTCCTGAATTGGAAGTGAAGCTCTCCACCCCACAACAGTAGTGCCAGAATAGTAACGCCTGAGGAAATATTAGAACCATATCAGAAAAAAGGTGACATTTTTAAACTCCCATTTTCCTGGTAATATTTTATTATGACTTGTTTTTAGTGGTTACAGTTTAATTGTGACTTACTTTCTTTTTATTTTGTTATTAAGCCTTCTTACCTAGATTCTTACCAGGACTTTTTCCTGAGCAGCATCCAATTATTGAAGTGTGGTTATGAATTTTTTTTATGAAACTGTATTTTGTCAGAGACAGTCAAATTATTGAAACTGAAACTTAGCATGTAAATGTTAATTTCAACAAAACTTTTGTCAGGAAGGTTTCTCAGGTCCAGTTTGTTGCGGGGGCTGGGGGTGGGGGGAATGGGGGGAGAGAGAGTGAGAGAGAAATAGAGAGAGAATTGCACAAACTTGCCCTAGAATAGGGAAGCACAAATTACATAAAAATTTATCATAAATTAATGCATTTTAATGGGTGTCTCAAAAGATATTGCCCATGTTGTTAGCGATATTGTCACATCTCGAGTAGTAACAGGTATCCAGGGCTTGCAAGGTTGGTTCCTTGTTAGAGGCAAAATCAGCCTGGCATATCCTTAGTGCAACTTGTTTAATTTACATACATACATGAATCCCGGAACAGTGATGATCTCAAGAGGTAGGCTGGTAATCTACTCTTTTAGAAATTAAGTACCTTTTAACATCATCCAGAAATTAAGTGGGATTGTGACATTTAGAATGCTACAAATGGCAACTTTACCTTTTAGTTTATTTCACATCTGAGTACTGCACATTTGTTTGGGAAAGAAACTCACGCAGAGATCTTATTGATATCCAGCTAAATGTGGCTATGGATCTTATAACTAGTACCCTGAAATCCACTCTACTGCCTTTGTTTCCAGTCCTTGCTCCCATACTTCTTCCAATCATTCAGTGAGAAGTGGCTACATGGAGTGGAGTATTAATAAACTCTTTGGGTGCATCAACACTGGCAACTTAAGCTCGACTTAAGGACACTTAAGGACAGGCTCCGATACAAACAGTGAGTATGTTACAGATAATCCCGCCACCAAACTGCCTGGTTTCTTGCTCCACCAAGGACTGTGAATGATCATTAACCACATGAGGACATCACACAGAAGATGAGTGCACAAATGTAGAGCCAATTAGCTATATGTTCAAAAGGATACTCGACATAGTTGCCATTTGTGGATATTCAAAAACATGTACACTGTGAGTGCTAACAGCTGTGTGCAGTTGGTAGATGATATAACTGGCATACACAAAACCAGTTTGACCAAAAGGAACAGATCTTCATAGCTACATTAGTAGACCTTCCACAGAATTTGATAATAGTACTTTGTGGCATGCATGTAAAATCAGGTCTTGTATTGAATTCCATTTTTTAAAAGTTACATTAAAATGCTAATTAGAATGCACAATCAAGCACTCAAAAGTTAAGAAATAAGAGTTTATGGTTTTCCATGGAACCTTATTTCTCATTCTTAGGGGTGGGCAAAATATGGCCTGCGATCCAGATCCTGCCCACCAGAGGTCTCTGTCCAGCCCGCCACCCCCGGATGGCTCGATGCTGCTTCAGGGCTGGCTCTCTGCCACTTCTTGGCCAACTCTCCCCTATCCTTCCCAGAGCTGGATCTGTGTTGCTCCCACCCACCCCTCCCCCCACCTCGACTGACTCTCCACAGTCCCCATGGCCAGCTCTATGTCACTCTATGCTGCCATGGGGCTGGCTCTCCTCTGCCTCCACCTTCCATGGCTGCAGGGCCGCTCACTGCCGCCTCCCTGGCCCACCTGTGAATATTATTGCACACCCCATCCATCCTGCTGAATGAGTGAGACAGAAGTCCTGTGGAGAAAATAGCATCTGATCATATAGTTAAAGACTTCATTGTAATGCGTAGCAGTATGCACTCTTGCACTAGTACCAGTGTGGAGATCATGAACAAATTTTGCCAAGTCCTTTCAGTGCAAGTCTAAGTGCCAACATGTCCATCAAATCAGAAGCTTGGCTTGGCTGTCAGTATATGCTGTGTGAAGCAAGAAGTTAAATTATTCAATGTATGCTGTGTGAAGCAAGAAGTTAAATTATTCATTCATTCAGAAGCCAGAGGGTAAGTACATTGTTTATTGTTGACCACTGAAGAGTGAAATCTGAATGCTATGGATGACATTGTCTATTAAGGAGTGGCTGCTTCCTGCTAAGCAGAATGTGAGGGAAGATTTTTCCAGGGAACATCATCCATGAGATCAATATGAAATTGCCGCACACCATGTAAAATCCTTCAGATTGTACAAGGACAATTTCCATTCTGCTGGTACTTTGCCTGATGGCCACACTACTAAGAACAACTGATGCAAGCTGATCTTCACTAGTCCCAAGGCACATTTGAGCAGCTCAGGTAGGGTGCCATCAGATTCAACAATATATCCACTCTATAGCTTTTGGATGGCCTTTCATACTTCCTGAAGTGACCGAGGATCGGTTTGTCCATTGGAGTTCAGCCATGTGGTTTCCCAGGTCACATAGGGTGCCTCTACACTTACAAATTAAGTTGACTTAAGCTTTCTTAAGGCGACATAATTTAATCTGCGTCCACACTACATTTTCCTTAAATCGACTTAAGCGGCTGCTTAAGTCGACTTAAGGAAAATTAAAGTTTACTTTACTAAACCTAGTTTTAAATTGACTTTTCTGGCTAAGTCGACTTTAGAAAGTCGACTTAGCCAGTGTGGACGCAGAGTAGCCCTAAGTCAACTTTAAGTCGACCTAGGGGGCTTCAGGGCTTCCCCACAGCCCTCCCTGCCAGGGTCGCTGTCACAGCCATAGCCTGGCGTGCTCCCCCCCCACAGGGCAGCACAGAGCCCTGCCCACTCTGCTCCTATGCCCTGCCATGGTCCCTGTCCTCCTCAGTCCCCATTGTAGCAAGGTACAATGGGACAAAGACTGAGCCCCCTGGCACTTGGCAAGGGGTGCCCCCCCACCACCATGGACCTCTCCCAGGTCCACCTAGCTCCTACAAGTCGACCTAGGTGTCCAGTGTGCACGCTCTAGGTCGATTTGGCAGGGTCCCCTCTAAGTCGACTTAATTTTTGAGTGGGGACATGCTAAATTGACTTAAATTCGACTTAAAGTCGACTTTAAGTCAACTTAGCTAGGTTGACTTAAATTAACAAGTGTAGACATAGCCATAGTAATGGATAGTCTATGCAGGTCCATAATTCAGTACCCTTTCATAATGTGTTTTAGATGTATCCAGGACATAATCCATCAATGAGCTGGGAGAGCAATCTGGCTTCACGATGGGGGTGTCAGGAGGCTCTCAATTGCTGCTAAATAGATGCATGATGGCTATGGAGAGAGGATTCAGATTACTGTGTTTTAGGACCTCCTCTGCTTTGTGGCCCAGGGTATTAATGAGGATCTCATGGTCATATTTTGCCCTGGCATGGAAAATGCCTTTCAGCCATTTATGACACATTTCTATGCCACCTCAGATGTACAGCAAGAATACTTTCTTGCCTCAACACTATTCTGTCAAGCTATTGACTGGATATTAGGATTTGCCATTTCATACATCTGACTCAAGGTTGATCAAGAACTGTTCACTGACCAAGACTACACCATTAACATTGTCTTGCTTGTGGAGAAGTCAGAGAATTTCATCCTTGCCCTCCAATGTCTCTAAGACAGTGTTTCTCATCCAGAGTTCAATGGAACACTGGTGCTCCACAGACATAGTGCAATTTCCAGAGGGGTAGCTGTGTTAGTTTCTCTATAGCAAAAACAACTAGAGTCCAGTGGCACCTAAGGCTACGTCTACACTTACCAAAGTTAGTTGGAATTAGTTAATTAGGCTTAAGTCAATTTAATTTACACTGTGTCTATACTTGAGTTTCCTTAATTTGACTTAAGCAGTTCCTTCAGTCGAATTAAGGAAAAGTTAGTAAAACCTCGTTTTACTTTGAACTAACCCTTAATTCAAGCTAGTTAGTTCAAATTAAGTCAATGTGGTCATGTTAGTTCGAACTAATCGGCACATTGAGCTTAATGCAACTGACTAATTCAAACTAAGCAAATGCCCTGCATGGCACTTGCTTAGTTCGAACTAGCATTCTAGTGGGGCTATGCTAGTTCGAATTAAATTAATTTGAACTAACTAAAATTAGTTTAAATTAGTTAGTTTGAATTAACTAATTCGAACAAACTTTGGTAATTGTAGCTATAAACTCAGAGACTGACAAATTTCTTTGGACATAAGCTTTCATGGGCTCCAACCCACTTCATCAGATGCAATATAGTGCAGCCAAACAAACAAGGAGTCCTGTGGCACTTTTAAAGACTAGGACCTAATTAAGCCAGTTACTCCATCAAAGGCTCATTCATCTGCTCATCCACCAATGTGATTTATGCCATCATGTGCTGGAAATGCCTCCCTGCCTTATATATTGGAGAAACAGGTCAATCTCTATGAGCGATCCCAGCCAGAACGGAATCCTGAGGCTCCCTTTGGGACCATGCTCTAGCTGGAGCCCTGGGGGCTCCCCAGCAGCTGGAGCACCATGCTGGCAATTGCCGTGTGGGGCTGGCTCTCCCCAGGATGAGCCCCCATTGCGGGCCTCCCTACCCCTGGACCTAACTAGTAGACTTAGAGAGTCTAGTGTAGACTCTCTAAGTCGACTTAGTACAGCCAGGTTTAAGTTGACTTAAGAGTCCTATGTGGCCTCTCTAAATCGACTTAATAAGGTCAACTTAAAGTCAGCTTAGTAAAGTTGACTTGGTAAAGTCGACCTAAATTTCCCAGTGTAAACATAGCCTAAGAGACCTATGTACTGCCTGCATGCATATATGAGTCAAAATCCTGATGTGTCTTAAACGCAGACTTGGAACAGCTAGAGGCATTCCATGTGTGCTATTAGCACCAAATCTTCCTCATGGAGTGGCTTAACTTTACATGAAACATCATAATCTTGAAGAGATCCTCTTTTTCCATTACTCAGTAACATTCATTGCATGTTCTTTAACTATGTCACAAGATAGGCAAAAACATACTGGTATACTGTGAATTCACTCTCCCTCAATTGACTTGTAAAGAGAAGCATTCCAACCAACCAGTAGCCATGGACTTGAAGGACTGAGCCAGATATGGAAATTTACTACACAATATCTGATGTGATGCAATGAAACACGAAGTCAAACATGGTCATTCACCTGGCTCAATGGTCTTTAGTAAACTACATGAGCATGATAATACATGCCCATCTCAGACTTGATCTTCACATAAATTTTGTCTGGGAATTTTACTTTTAGGATTCATTCAGACATAGCTGGATCAGTAAATTTCTGCTCATGGGATTAGTGAAAAGACATTTCTAGCCCTGACTCACAATTTCAGTAAGGACTTAGTTCACTGTTAAGGTTTGTGAAATTGAGCCCATTTTCACATATTTATACAAAGTCATTTGATATTTGTTGCAATTTGCACAATGCACTATATTTTCATATTAGGAGAGTGTTAAAGATTCTTTACATAACTATAGAAATATACACAACAAATGAAACACACTTGTATGCTCTTAACCTGGCCTTTCTACCGGAGATTTACAGAAAGAGTGTATACATTTAACATGTTCTATTGCTGTTATTTTCACATTTTTAACTACCTTTTACACTCATTCATAGCTACACTCATGCTCTGTTACACTGTACAGCAGCATTTATAAGAATTATAGGAACACTCTGTTCAGGAAAGACTTCAAATTACTGCTAGCACGGCTTATATTTTTGGAAAGAAGTATTTTAGAAGGCTCTATTTCAAAGTGGACCTTTTGGCTTGTGAATATCTTATTTATTATGTTTACATAAAATCTATGACCCACAAGGACTTTGCAGATATCTGGAATTGCTGTTCACTGTGTGACACATTTTGTTGCACTGTGACTAAACTGCATCATTCTAGCAGCAAGTAATTTTCTGCTTCATAATTGATTGCTCCCTATTACTGTGGATACATATTTTGTAGGGTTTAACCTTCTTCTTGTTGTTGATAGGAGTCAGGGTTTTTTGGGTTTTATTTCCCCCAGTTAGGCAGAACTGCAGCAGCATTTCTACATACAGTGTGACAGTGACATCTACAGTAATAATCTCTTAAATTCATATTACAGGTTACTGTGGTCTCTTTAGACTGTCAGGACAGGTCATTTCAGAAATTCATTTAATTGTTAATGTTTGGCTCCTGTTCTTCACCCTATTAACTTGCTTGTATGTTTCATATCACTGCCTTTTATCTTCTTTTATTTTGAATCTTTTAAATAGTGAGTGATCTGGAGTAGGAATTGTCATTAACGTATATTTGTATAGCTCCCAGCACACTGAGGGACCCAATCTTGGTTGGAGCTTTTGGTTGCTACCACAATAACATGAATATTTACTACTACCACTGCTACTAATGATGTTGTCCATTGGCCAAGAAGTAATAGATCTTAGAATTTTGCAGATGTACTGATGAAAAGCACTATGACTATGTGTACACTAGAAAAGTTAAGTCGACTTCATTAAGTCAATTTAATAAGGTTGACTTTTAAGTTGACTTAAGTTGACCTTATTAAGACAACTTAAGAAAAGTTGACTTAACTTTTCTAGTGTCGGCATAGCCCCTTTTTGACCTTATTAAGTCGACTTAACATTTTAAGTCGACTTAATAAGGTCGACTTAGGTGCTAATCCCCATCCACACTGGCTTAAGTTGACCTAATCAGGTCAATTTAAGCGTTAAGTCAACCTAAAATGAAGTGTTATTAAGTCCACTTAATTTTTCCTTAAGTCAACTTAAGGAAATGCTTAAGTCGACTTAAGGAAAGCCCAGTGTGGACGCAGAGTAGTTTAGGTCAACTTAAGCCTCCTTAAGTCGATCTAACTTGTAAGTGTAGACGCACCCTATAAGAGTTATGTAGTGATTGTATGATCACAAGTGAGCTTCTCATTGGCAGAGAAAACAGTGACCTGGTGTCTGGGTATAAACTTAATATGATTTATTTGTTTACAAGTATATCCCATTGTTAAAAAGAGGTGGTCACAGACAGTACCCTGGCAATCTTGCCTTTCAGGAATCTTAGCAGAGACAACAATGCCTTGCTTCTAGTGAGCAACTCTGCCTCAAGAACTGATTCTAGTTAAAAAGATTTAGCCAGCAAGTACAAATTCCCTTCTTACTTGCAATATCTCTATCAAATAATTTGCACAAGAAAATTCACTACAGTATTTTCTTCCAAGACTGAAAACTTGCTCATATGCCAAGAAAAAGAACTTGTAAGACTTTGTGTAACAGTGCTATCTCATCACTCTGCTGTAGCAATAATAAAATATAAGCTACATTGGGGTCTTGGCTCATGTTGAATGCAAAACTACTTTGTTTTGTTGTAAAAAGGAGATAATTCATCTACATTTTGGACAGGTTATCCCAAATTTTAGGCTGTCTTGTTTGTGTCTTTTCCTCACTTTTACTTCTATTGTCCTTTAAAAAAAAAAAAAAACTGATTGACCCACTCCTTCTCCAATCAACAATATTAGAATAAGCTGTGTGCACGCACATTCAACAAGCACCCTCATCTAAACTGAACTGGGAACATCTCATCATTAGGTGAAAATATCATTTTGTTTGATATCCATGAAAATAGCATTTGGTTTGCTATCCAAAGAGGCTCCTCGTAGTATGAACAATGACCAAAGAAGAGTGCACATGAATGCAATCTTGAGGAGCTCATCTAGTGAGTAATTTAATTTAGTTTTAGTAAACAAAAAAATACATGAACTATGTAATTAGAGTTAGAGACAACTATATCAAGAACCTACATCTCTTTCTGTCTTGTGATTATATTCAGGTTTGCAAGAGGAATTTGATCATTTGAGTGTTGAGACTCTTTGTGGCCTTATGGGTTTATTGTGGATTCAAATGATTATATAGTAAAAGTTGTAATTCCTAAGGTGGTTTAAGTCAGCTGCCTCTGTTTCGATACTACAAGGGAGTGCTTTAATAAGTTAAAATTCTTGTTCCATATCAAACATTGTACTTATTCAAAATTTAACTATGTGAAATGAAGGATCATTTTACCAGTCAACTACTTGATACTGGCATTATCTTATGCATCTGAATTTCTTCATATTTAATTCAGTTCACTACACCAAATAAAAATTGAACAATGGATGGACCTTTCTGGAACAGCCATTCACAGATCGTAATTTGGGTCCAATTCAACCTGCTCACTTTGGGGCCTTTTGGCTAGCTTAACAATGTTGCCAGCTTCCAGATTGAATGATGTGCTGCATGTATATGGCAAGGTAGCCTCCCGCTCTGTGCTATAGTAAGATGCAGGGTGAGAAATCACCTTGTCCTTAGGAACCTAGTTTCTGTCCATTAGGGATGTCCACAAGGCATATCTAATTATCTGATTTGTCAGTAAAGCCTCAGCCACATGGAATGTTTCTTTACTTGAGGTCTATTCCTTGGAAATATGTTTTAGGACATTTTCTCCTTTGGAATGATATAGAAAGGGCAAGAACTTCTCAGGAAACAGCTGAGCACATCTCACTTTTGTTTCATCACAGATATGATTACAAAGTGTAATGATAACAAAAGCCTGTTGAAGTCAGGATGATTCTTTCTTTTGGCATCAATGGGCTTTGGATAAGGCATATAAGTGTAATAATATTATGAGGGGAAAAAATCAAATAGTGGCATAAATCTTCGAGAAAAAGCTAGATTTTGCCTATTCCTTTTGCAGTTATTTCTTAAGTGTTTTCTTTTCTACTCTGTTCTATATAGATTCTTGTACTCTGCTGGTTGCCATAGAATCCGAGCATTTTCCAGTACTGCATTAGGCAATGTCACTAACATCTGTCACATCTCTTTTTGTTCTCTCATCCTCTGGATTGTTATTTAGGCCAAGGTTCAGGTCCAGGATGTGATGACCAGTTGTGTGGGTTAGACCAGAGATGATCTTTAGACTCATAGGCTATGTCTACACTTGCAAATTAGTTTGAATTAACAAAGCTTAATTCGAACTAATTTAAGCCTTGGTTTGATTGCTTAGTTCGAACTAACCCTTAATTCGAAATAGTTAGTTCGAATTAAGTCAGTGTGGCCATATTAGTTTGAACTAACTGCTTAGTTCGAACTAATCAGAAGATTGACCTTCATGCAACTGACTAATTCGAACTAAGCAAGTGCCCAGCATGGCACTTGTTTAGTTCAAACTAGCATTCTTGTGGGGCCATGCTAGTTCGAATTAAGATAATTCGAACCAACTAAAATTAGTTTGAATTAGTTGGTTCGAATTAACTAATTTGAACTAGCTTTTGTAAGTGTAGACATAGCCATAGACTCTAAGGTCAGAAGGGACCAAAATGATCATCTAGTCTGACCTCCCACAGAATGCAGGCCACAAAACCTCACCCACCCACTCCTGTAACGAACCTCTAACCTATGACTGAGTTATTAAAGTCCTCAAATCATGATTTAAAGACTTTAAAATACAGACAGTCCTTGGAAGGAAATGAATTTTAGATTTTTGCATCTGTGACCTTGTTGATGAGTTTTGAAAACTCGCAAGTTCACAAGTCTAGATTATTTCACTACCTTTATCGACCAGATAGCATGAATTAATTTATTTAATTCTGTCATCAGTGCTAGTGAATAAACAGCAAATCTATTAGCTTTGGTTCTGGCATGTCTCTTGCATTTAATGCTTCCAGAGAAGCTTAATGTAGTTATCCGTGCCTTCTAGTCCTGTCTGGGTCTGTGATATATTGAGCCATCTATGGGGACAAGGTGACCTGCACATAGTTCACTGTCATCTTGCCAGGTCTTGGAGATGACAATTATTTGACGTGCTTTGTCACTGATGAGGTTGTGTACTGTTTCCTATTTGCTGGAGATAGATCTCGTATTTCTCTGCACCAACTTTAGATCATGTTATTTTGTCTGTTTCTGGCCCATGTTGAGTTAGAGTTCCTTTGCAGTAAACAGGAGCTAGAGATCTAGAGACGGGATTCTTATATCTGTTTTTCTGAATGTCATGGGAAAGGTTGGTGATCTTTTGGCATGTTAACATGGTTCAACCCTTGGAATGGGTGGAGCTGGGTCAGAGTGTTCCTAGAGTAATAAAGTGTGTGCTGGAAGCATGGCAGCATTACGGCCATGGAAATAGTAATAATAGGGATGATAACAGGTAAGGTGAAAACCAACAGAGAGAGTAAATGTCAATTATGTCATATATCCAGTTCCATGAAATAAACTGTCTTTGTTGTCATGACACCTCCTGCATACTCTAATCTACTTTGGCAGAGGAGAGAGAAAGGGAAATTGCATTTGCCATTTAGTCTTGTCTAAATTAGTGCTGTAAAGTGGCCTTCTGACCTGGAGGTGATGGTGAAACCATAAGGAGTTGCCCAAATGACTATGAAGGAAGTACAGAGATAGGAGCTTGAGCACAGAAGTAGATGAGTTGGAGAGTCAGACTTGCAGTTTCCTTGCTCAGAAATCCCCAGCTGTAGTTCGTTTCTAGGGAGATCAGAGAAATGTGACTTTCTCTACATTTGTTATAAACAAACAAGATTGCACAAAGAATTGACCTGAGTTGAATCATCATTTTTTAATTTTTTTTTAAAATCATAATGGAACCAACCTGTCAATGTCCTGAGTAGTGGCTGGCTGCTGAGGCCAAAGGGGTGACAATATAAATATTTAACAGGGCAAGAATGCAAATTCATTTGGAAACATGTAACAAAGAAAGAAATTAAAATAAACTGCTGCTGCTGCTGCTTGCAGAGTGGGTGATTTGTATAAGAAAGTCTGGGAGTGAGAAGTCAGAGGTCCCTTATGAAAAGAAAATGTCATAAAACTCTACAAAATGATGTGAAGCAGTCTATTGCATGCTGAGTTCGGAGCCTTTATATCAGAGAGCAATGTTCATGGTGTGTGCACCTCCCCTCCTGTGCAGGAATTTGAAAAATCCTTTAAAATGGGAACAGTGATTATGCCCCTTAATAAAAGTGTATTACTAATAAGTAACAGTGAAGTTATATAATTACTAAAATGGATTTCATCTGACTGCTGTAGGATTAGAGATTAATGGGGAAATGTTGTTGCTGCTGTGTTGCTGAGCAAGGAAAAAACATTAACAGAATCCATGATTAAAGGGAAACGATTGCATCAGTCTGCTTAGAAGGAAGAATCTGCTTAATAAGAAAAATGAAAGCGCACTGGCTTTGGCATTTACTCCAATTTATCCATGTTTTTTTTAAAAAATATACTGCTGTAGGGGGAAGTAGCCTGTTGATCTGAATGAAGATTATTCTGTGTTGCTGTTGGTGGCTTCAGACTTGTTGCTATTTTTACAAGCCAAAAGATCAAACCACAGTTAGCTACAAGACTGTTTCCACTCCAGAGAGATTTGAGGCTGGAATAGCAAGGATGTGGCTTGACAGACAGAAGATACATTGGTACTCTGTGTGGGGAGCTGCCGAGAGCTGTAGCATTCCTGGTTCTAACTAATGCTACTAGTTCATTACTTTTGCCATGCAATCAATATTAATTCATACATAAGAATAAACATGTTAAACTGAATGATTGTGAAATTATGATGGGCCAAATCCCCTTCTCAGGTCTACATCTCCCATGATGCACCATAACCTCTCCTCTGATCTACCCATGTGCTGCATGATGGTAGTCACATAACTGCAGATGTAACATGGGGTATGCAATCCGGTCAAGGTAGATTTGCCCAGTAGGCAAGAATAAGGGAATATAAAGTATATGAACTAGAACTCTCATGACTCATGGTGGTAGCATAGGCAGATGCAGTTTAATATTGAATTGGCACAAAGGAAAATTGTCTGACATTTCCAAATTGCTTTTTTTATGTATGCAAAAAAAAAAAAAAGATATTTCAGCAAATATCAGAATTTCCCACATGGTGGAAACTTTTACTTTTGTTTAGTTCTACCTGGGCTAAAATTTTCAAAAAGCACCAAAGTCATTAAATTCAAGGACACACAGGAAGTCTGGGGCTGCTGGAAATGAAACCAGACCTTCTAAACCCAGTCCATTGCCTTAACTACAAGGTCCTCCCTATTGTCAAGACTTTAGTAATGGACCAGATCCCCACTGTGCTAGCTGCTGCCCAAGTACAGAAGAAAAATATAGTAAGCTCTTTTGCAAAGTGACTATCTTAATATAAGACGAGGGCTATGTCTACACTGGCAAGTTAGTTCTAATTAAGGAAGCTTAATTCGAACTAACTAAAGCCATGGCTACACTAGGCTTTAATTAGTTTGAATTAAGGGCTTCCTTAATTTGAACTAATACATTCGAATAGGCTATTTGAAGTAAGGGTTAATTCAAACTAGTTAGTTCGAACTAACCAATGTGGCCATGTTAGTTCGAACTAATTGCTTAATTCGAACTAACCGGCTCTTTGAATTCAATGCAAATTGCTAATTTGAACTAAGCAACTGCCATGAATGGCAGTTGCTTAGTTCAAACTATTTTTTTCTAGACAACAGAGTCCTGTGGCACTTTTAAAGACTAACAGATTTATTTATCGCATGTGATAAATAAATCTGTTAGTCTTTAAAAGTGCCACAGGACTCTGTTGTCTTTCTACAATAGACTAACACGGCTACCCCTTTGGAATTTAATTTTTTCTAGTTTGAATTAAGTTCATTAGAACTAACTAAAATTAGTTCGAATTAGTTAGTTTGAATTAACTAATTTGAACTATCTTTAGTAAGTGTAGACATAGCCGAGATGACAGATGGATATAGACAGACAGATGGGTGACTACTAGGAAATGCTGAGACAGAATTGGTCAGCATCAAAGGCTGTAATCTGACCACACCATCAGTTTATCTGTTAAGGTTTTTTGTCAGTAACATAACAAAGGCAGGATTAAGGAAGCTTTAAGGAAGGATTTGAAGGCAGGTAAGGAGTTAGTTTTGCAGATGTTTATGGGGAGCTTCTTCCAAAATTGAAGAGTAACCGTGGAGAAAGATGAGAGCATTTGTTTGAAAATTTAATATTGCTTGAATCTGAAAGATTATTTTCCAGTGCAGCACTAATGTTGTCTGGTTTGCTTTATCTATGTGACACCTGCCTTTACACAGTATCAAACAATGTCCTGTGGCACTTTTAAAGACTAACAGATTTATTTAATTCCATGAACTTTCGTGGGAGAAAATCCCACTTCGTTAGATGCTTTGAAGATGGGGAACTTACATAATGGGAAGAATTTTAATTCAGGGAAGCGTATGACAATCAGGTCAGGCTGTACCAAGAAATAAAAATAGATGTTAGGATTCAAACACTGGGGAATAGCATATAGAGGAGGAAGGTGAGGTCAAATCACCTGTTGTAACGAGAAAAAAATCCATAGTCCCTGTTTAACCCTAAGGCAACTGAGTCAAATTTACATATAAATTCAAGCTCTGCAGTTTCTCTTTGAAGCTGTGATTTGTTATTCATCTGTTTCAGCACAGCTATTAACAAGTCGTCAATGGAGTGAGCAGGGAGATTGATGTATTCCCCTATTGGTTTTTAATGTTGTACTTTCTGATATCAGATTTGTGTCCATTTATTCTTTTGCACAGAGACTGTCCTGTTTGTCCAATATATAAGGCAGAGGGGCATTTCCGGCTCATGATGGAATAAATCACATTGGTCGATGAGCAGGGGAATGAGCCCTTGATGGAGTAGGTGGCTTAATTTGGTCCTGTGATGGTGTCTTTTTTCCTCTATATGCAGTTCCCCAGTGTTTTGAATCCTAACATCTATTCTGATTTGCTGTTACAGCCTGACCTGATCTTATGTCATATACTTCCTTGCATTTAATTTCCTCCCATTCTCTAAGTTTCCTATCTACAAAGCATCTGACGAATTGGGATTTTCTTCCATGAAAGCTCACACAATAAATAAATCTATCAGTCTTTAAAAGTGCCACAGGACTCTGTTTTTCTGCAATATACTAACATGGCTACCCCTTTGGAACTTTACACAGTATTGCTCTCAGTTTCGTCTAGTGGCTGTATCACATAGAGGTTTGAGTTTGCTGTAGGCCTTGAGCTAATAGAACTGGCCTTTTTAGTCAAGACAGTAGACAGTACAGGCTCATGGTTTTTAGATCAAGAGGTCCCAAGTACAATCCCCAATGTGGACAGCCCATCCAGAGATAGGCAAATTCTATCTCCCTGCCAGAACCCTGGGCAGCAGAACCATTTGGCTTTGCTGCATGAGGACATAATTTAAGAGGACCTGCGTGTGTAGCAAAGCATTGAGGTATATATTGTATGCAGGTGAGGGAAATTGCTGGACCGTTCATTTCTAGGTAGTTTCATCCATTCTTCACCAAGAACAGACAACATCAAAGCTACTTAGCCATTGTAGCCTGGACTACTGGAAGACACAGTTAGTTTTCCCTCCTTTCCCCCATTTGCACAGTCTGGTTACTGTGGCTGGACACTGGGCTCTGGATTTCACTTAAAACTACTTAATGATTATATTTCTATAGTATTTTTTTCCATGCTGAACATTAGTACTGTTCATTCATCATTAGTCCCATGGGTATGCAGTTTTGGTAAATGGACTCTTTAAACGTAAGATGAGAGAACTGACACAGCAAACTAATTCTCATTTAGTTCCTTAATTGCTTACAGCTAATAAGATCAGAATAAGTCAGCAATGAAATGGTCCTGGCAAATTAATAGCCAAGATGGTTTGGAAAGAAAGTCTGCTGAACAGTGCATACAGTGAGATGGTTTGTTCAGCTAAATTCACTCTTCAAAATTACAAGGTGATTTTGTTTTCTTATGTAGTTTTAATAGGTTATTTCATCAAAAGTTTTGATAGGTTATTTCAGCGAGTAAATGACTTAAAATATACTGGGACTTGAACATCTGTGTGGATCTCAAACACACAAGTATCTCAGACATAGATCAGATTCTCCAATGTGTCAAGATCCACACAATACAGCAGAGAAGTAGGATGTGCTAGACTCTGACATCCCCCAGTGGATTGTGTGCCAGAGGGATTACTGGAGCACAGCACTCTCTGACCCTACTCCTGAACTACCTTTCACACATGCTCTGTGCTGGGGCCACATGTGGAACTGGTGTAGGATCCAGATATGCTAGGTTAGCACTCCCCTCACATCAGGGGCATTCTAAATTGGTCTAATCCAACTGCTTTCTGGCAAACCCATGGTGCCTGATTGGCACAAAGGGGCAGAATGAACAAAAAGATCAATCTTACAGTCTGTATTGTTTGTAAAAGCAGCTAGTAGCAATACAACCTATTTCATGATCAAACTGGTCTGGAAAGATGAAAAAAAGTGCTTAATTTCTATCCAAATGTTGGCACAAATCAACCAAAAAATTGCTGTTTTGATGGAACAAAAAACCTTTTTCCCTAAACATTGCTTCAGAAAATGTCCAATTTTTACTAAACTTGTCAGTGTTCATCAAAAAACTTATGGTTTTCTCAGTTTTTCTTCCTAAAACTTGAAATATAGAGGAATGATTTCCACAAAAATATAATTTACCAAATTTTTGCAGGATAAAAAAGAATTCCCAATGAACTCTAAGAAATGCTTCCCTTCTTTCTCCACATTTTTCGACATGGGATTGTTTTGGTGGAAATCTGTCTTCTGTCACAGAAGGGGTCTGACAATCTCTTGATACTGTTTCAAATATTATAAACTATGGTCCTGCGTGGTCTGGTGTTTGTCAAGAGACTCGGGCTTTTGAAAAAACTGTCAGAGCTTTTAGGCATGCCCACTAAATCTCAGGATTTTTGGTTTTGCTCTGATGGTGAGTGTCTGTTTCCATGACTGCAAGAGCTGAAGTTGTGAAAGTGAAAGCTGCATGTCAAGGTCTACACTAGAAAAGCTAAGTTGACTTAGTTAAGTCGACTTAACAAAGTTGACTTAAGTTGACTTAAAGTCGACCTTGTTAAGTTGACTTAGAGAGTCTACACTAGACTCTTAAGTTGACTGGCTAGGTCCATGGAAAGCCACAGCTCTGAAAGGAGCTATGGCTCCCCAGGCTAGGGGAGCTTCCCGGGGACAAAGGGAGCCCAGCTCCCTGGCAAGCAGGGAACTGCAGCTCCCCCAGGGACAAAGGAGCCGCACACGACTCCAAGGGAGAAAGGAGCCATGCAGGGCTCCCCAGCCAGGGCTCCCGTGGCGAGGGAATCCCCCACCGCCCTATCTGGGGCTTCTTGCTGGGAAGCTGTGGGTCCTGGGGAGAAGGGAGCCACGACTCCCTTCTTGCCGGGGAGCCATGGCCCCCTTGTCCTGAGGAGCCGCAACCTCCTTATCCCCAGTCCTAAGTCAACTTAAGTAATTAAGTCAACCTAGGGTGTCCAGACTGGTTTTAGGTTGACTTAACAAATCAACTTAGTGGTTAAGTCAACCTGAAGACCAGTAGTTAAGTCGACTTAAGGAAACCCTTCAGTCGACTTAATGAAACCTGGTGTGGAGGCGGCTTTATTTAGGCCGACTTAAGTGTCCTTAAGTCGACCTAACTTGCAAGTGTAGAAGTACCCTATCAGTCTTCCCTATTTAAAATGTGCACAGTGCTTACACTGTATGTGCAGTATGCTAAAGCCCTGCAAATCCACAGGTATCTGCTTCAGATCTGCAGGTATCCACATCTGTAGGTGTGGATATCTGTAACCCTATTGTTGCAGATTGGCCCTTGGATATGTATTCCCTTTTTATTTGCTCAGGGTGTGATCACTGCAGCTGCTGCTACGCTCTGCATCAGCAACACACAGGGGAACAAGGAAGCCCTGAAGCTAATCCCAGCTCAGAGCTGATTGTGGTCTGCCAGCCAATCAGAGTCTCAATGACAACAAGCTGGGGGCTTGGAGAGCCACCACTTACAGCCAGTCAGCATGTGGCCTTTGATTGGCTCATTTCCCAGGTGGACCCCTCTGACTTTTTCCTTTTCTTGTTTGCAGTTCGGATGCCGTGCTGTCAATCAGAGATTTTATTGGTGGTCAAGGAAATCTGATTGACGGCACGGTTTGTGAACCACAAACAAGAAAAAGAAAAAGTGGGTGGGGTCCATGTGGGGAATGAGCCAATCAAAGGCCAGCATATTGAATGAATGAGACCAATCTCGGTTGCGGATGCGGTTATGGATACACACAAAACCTGGCATGTGGATTGCAGATTGGATAGATACTGACACTGGGTGGATGCGGATGCAGATCCACATTTTTGTATCCACGCAGGGCTCTACAGTATGCATGAACAGGATATTCATACAACTGCATGAAAATGTATGCAATTGCACAAACTGGGAAGTTATATGTGCAGATGCTGATTTGTAGGCACTCTTCTTGTTTTGCAGAATGGAAAAGCTGTAGTCCAATTCACAACAATGTGAGCTTATAGATGCAGACACACATCATTACTAGAATACTGCTTTTAGTGCAAGATTACAATAAAAATTGAAATCTAGAACTTTTGTAGAGTAGAATATAATTATAGGGAATCTTTATATCAGAACTTCAGATGTCTACAGCAGTTTGGGAAAAGATTTAGAATATCAGGCATAGTAAATGCACCTCACGAAACAAAAAGTTCAAGCATAATGACAGTACTAATTGGATTATGATACTAAACTAGAGAAACAGTGCAATGTGTATGGCAATATTGCCTAAATGGAAGAAGTATTGATTATATTTGTTTATTATTAAACCTTCTTAATAATGAGAAATATATTGCTAAATGAGCAGTCCCACTGACTTCAATGAACTGCTTATGGAATAAGATAATATGCAGTATTAGGGTGACAAGTATTAGGCCCAAAAACAGTATGACTGAGACTCCAGCTTGCTGGCTTTGACATGTCAATGTTGCTTTAACTTGGGATTTTCAATCAAGGCTATGGAATTAGATGCTCAACTCCCATTTAAATTTCTTTGCACCCTGAGCATCTAACTCCTTTAGGATTTTGAAAATCCCACCCTTACACAATACTAGGCTTTTCTATTAAACTTCAGTGTCTCCTGGAGGGAGGAAGAGGTTTATTGGTAAAACAAACTAGCTTAATAATCAGCATCATTATTAAAGATCATTTCTAAAAGAGAAATAAAGCACATGATGACAGGCAAACTTAGCTTGCTTCAAAAGGACCCAACCCATTGTTTTCAACAATAGTATAGTAACAATATATATATAGTAACAATAGTAAGTATGCTGCCATGTATTTTTCAACGTAATTGTCTTAATGAAAGGAAGGCCATAGTTTTGGTGGACATAAAATAATAAAATTCCAGAAAAATATTGATATAAATATAGGCATTAATACACATACAGTATATTTAACATCCCTTTAAAGCTATTGCTCGGTAGACAAAATAGAAAACATTAAATTCAAACCTGCATAAATATGTGTAAAACATATTTGCACTGAAATCAACGTGCTTTCTGGCTTTCTTTATGACTCTGAGATAAACTAAGATGCATATAAAATATATATTAGGCATCAAAAGTATTCAAAAATATCTAAATTGAACTGGAATGTTAAAAGTCTTACATGTTCAAAATGAGGTAGCACTGTCCAAAAACCACAGTGATTCTAAAGTACACCAATTAATTCATGTACAAGGGTGCATCATAAGAAAAAATCTATACAGAAACTGAAGCAATAACAAGTGAAAGGGAAAGGTAATATATGTTTCCATCATAAGCTTTATATGCAGTTTAATGGTTTTGTAATGTGCCACATGAATAAGGCTAAATGCACTGCACAATGTATGTCATTGTGCGATTATGCATTGTTTTCAAGTTTAGTTCTAGTGGAAGGTGAATGGGCCAGTAGCCGTGGGTGCCAACATCCAGGGAGCACTGTGCCTCTGGGCTTTCTTCCCATCCCTACCAGTGATCAGCTGGCTATGCACTTCAATTACTGGGGATGTGGAGGATACAAAAAAATTTTCCATCTTGATTGGTCAAATATCTGGGGCCACTTAATGCTACTGATCCACATTTTGTCTCACTATTTGACCTTGTTCAAATGCCACTTCTGTAGGGATTTAAAACCTGATCCAATTTCAGTGAAACTCAATGGAAATATGTCCAGTGATTTTTTTTTTTATCAGATCCATACTGCCAGGCACAGTCTTTACCAATGTGAGTAGTCCCTCTCAGCTCCATAGTAAGAAGTTTATCTTCTCTTTACAATTCATTTTGTACACCGTTATCATGAACCTTCTTTCCTCAAAAACAAAGCAGGGGTTGTGGTTTTTCAGAGCCACCTGTCAGTTAAGTACTCAAATACCATTCTGAACAAGATTTTCCGTTGGCCTATACCTTGTGTAATCATTTGCATCAGTGCAAAATGGGTGCAAAACATTAGCAGTCTGATTAAGTAGCCTCTATGTCCTCTTTGCACTCTGGCCTCTTGTATAAGTTCTCAATTTATTGGAAATTACCAAATGACGAAAGTTCAAAATGAAATAGGTTTCTTCTTTATTTAATGCTTCATCATTGAACATATTTCTCAATTTTGCAGCTACCAATGTCTTTATTCACACTGTCTTGCTTTAAATGTTCAGTACATTTCATTGATTAGTACAAATACAAATCTTATTAACAATTATTCCCTTCATATATTTGGGAAAAAGCAATTGACGTGCACTGGATGAGACCATTTGTCCTGCTAGAGTAGCAGTCTACTCCCAGCAAATGCCTGTTGCTTTAGAGTAATATGAATGACTCATATTAAGCACTTGGTGAGATATCTATTTAATTGTGTCTTGATGTTTCTTGATATAGTCAGATGACCTGTTTGCAACCTCTAGCATGAGATTTGATTGCCCAGATCATCTTTCCTTGCATGATATTATGAATAGCAGGAAAAAAAATATAATTGTTTCCTTTTCCTTCTAGCCATAGTGTCAATAAATCCTCTACAGAGAAATTAACCCAAGTAAGAGGCTTGAAACCAGGTATAACTCTAGGGACACAGAGGTGAAAGACTTGATCAAATGATTTAGGTTTATTAGGTCAAACAATCAAATTAAAATAATGGTAATCCCATTTGAAGGTCTTGAAGAATCCATACAACACTGGAAAAAATGAGATTTGCATATCCCGTAGGTGGCATGACTCTTCATTCCCTGTTCAGAGAGTTTCCTACACCCCAATAATATTAGAGTGAATTTTTCAAACCCTTCAAATAAGATTACCACTATTTTAATTTGATCATTTGACCAAATAAAAGTTTGATTCATCACAATTTTAATTAGAAATTAGACTAATCACCTGCATTGATTAAATTAAAACTGAAACTGTACATTTTTTTATTTCCTGCTGACCAAAGCACCATAAGAGGCAGGCACTTAGGCTATGTCTACATTTTAAAAAGTTAGTTCAAATTAGTTAATTTGAACTAACTAATTTGAACTAATTTTAGTTAGTTCGAATTAACTTAATTTGAGCTAGCATGGCCCCATTAGCAGTCATGGATGACACTGCTACTGGAAATGATATTTTCCACAAACTGAATGAGGTGCTGGAGGTGGCAGGGTTGCCATAGGATAAATTTGCTGGTGATATGACCAATGGAGCACCATCTATGACAGGTAAAATAAATAGACTAATTAGGAGAGTGAGGGAAATGTGAAAGGAGATTAACACAAAATAACTCATACTCTTACACTGCATCATACACCAAGAATCTCTGTGTGGGAAAGTAGATGAATTAGAGGACATGATGGCTATGGTTGTTAAATATGTGAATTTCATTTGCAGCCTAGTTTTACAGCACCATCAGTTTTGAGCTCTATTATGTGAGACTGATACACAGTACAATGACATACAGTACTTCTCACAAGTCTGCTAGTTGAGTTGGGGCACAGTGTTTAAGCAGTTCTTTGAATTGCATAATATTGTATAGAACTTCTTGAGTGACAGAGGTAAAGGAGTGAAAGAGCTTGATGATCCATATTGGCTGATGGATCTTGTCTTTCTTGTCGATCTCACAGAAGCAAATGAACATTTTGAATAAGAAACGTCAAGGTCCAAAGCAGGTAAACACAAAAATGGAGATGGAAATACGAACTTTCAAAGCCAAGTTGAATTTGTGGAAGAAACAAATTTCCAGAGAGAATTTTATTCTCTCCCTCCTGCCAAGAAATTTTTGACATGCATAAAGATGTATTCCAGAAGGAAACCTACCCACGGTACAGTTCAAAGCTATCAGACTTGTTAAAAGAGTTTGAACGCTGCTTCCAAGATTTCCAGTCACACCAGCAGATGCTATACTTATTTGCTTATCTTTTTGCTCCACAACACCAGAGGATCTGCAGATGGAGATAATTAATTTGCACAATCTCAGGGATAAATTCTCTGCAAAACCACTGCAAGAATTCTACCAACACATCCCAATCAAATGACTTCCCAAAGCTATCAAAACTTTTTGGCAAAATACTGAGACTTTTTAGAAGCACTTCCATGTGCAAACAACTTTTCTCTACAATGAATTTGAACAAATCAAAACACAGATCAAGGCCCACAGATTCTCATTGTGCTGAGATACTGCAAGTGGCCACTGCTGTGGACATATTACCTGACATCTTCAAACAACTCAGGGAGAAGAACTGCCAGGTGTCAGGACAGAAGTTTTGAAAGGTAAATAGAAATTTCTTTTTTCCTGTGGTAAAGCTGTAAATTTCAGACAATGACATGTTATCTTCCTTAGTTATCAATGATTTATGTAGACCATGTGTACAAGTAGTTGCTGTGAGGTTTATTTTTTCTAATATCATTTTGTGACCTACCAGACTGAGTTGCTGACAGAAATGGCCCCCAAGGCTCTTAGACCATCTTAGCAGGTGGGCAATGGGGGCAGCTGCCCATGGCCCACCACGGGGAGGGGCCCTGCACTGTTCCGATGGGGAGCCAGGGCAGGCTGGCAGGGGCAGTGTAGGCTCTGGCGGCCCACTGCCAGCCAGCCGAGGATCATGGCAGCAGGGGTTCAGCAAGGGCCAGAGAGCCAGCTGGGGCCTGGGTGTTTGGTGGAAACCAGAGCCAGCCGGGGAGCCAGTTGGAGGTTCAGCAGAGGGCTGGCTGGGGCTTTGACAGGGGTGGGGAGCCGGTTGAGGGCTGGGGAGCTGGCCAGAGAGCTGGACATGGGTGGGGTTTTTGTGGGGTACAGGGAGCCATCTGGGGGTGCAGCTGTGGGCTGGGGAGATGTCCGGGGGCAGGGGATTGGCAGGGGGTAGGGAGCCAGCTGGGGTTTCGGCGGGACTGGGGGTTTGGCAGAGGGGCAGGGAGCTGGGCAGGGGGGAGACTGGTGGGGGTCCAGCAGGTGACCAGGACCCCTTGTGTGATATGGGGGTCCGGTGGGGCCCTGGTGAGGAGGGACCAAAAATCAAGGATGGGGCCCCCCATGCGGCATGGGAGGGCCCCTCCTTGGCCTTTGCCCAGGGCCCCAGAATTGCTAAGACCACCCCTGTGAAGTGTAAATGACTTTGACACTCCTGGTCTAAAATATAGATTCTTGAGGAGATGTGGTATAGTAGAGGGTAACCCCAGAGGTTCCCTGTCAAAAGGCTCTTGGGTTAGGAGAGCACAAAGAAAGAAAGAAAGACCTCATTTTTCCTTCTAGTAAGCCAAAAGCAAATGGAGAACAGATTGATATTTCAGACATCTATTACTCAGGAACTGACATAAACTATGAAACTCCTGAAAAAGTTATTGGGAGAGCAACATATACTGGCAGAACTCACTACTACTTTTTCACTTGTTGCAGAATATTCACTTTTGAAGGTGAATGAACACTGAACGATTTCTGATAAGTATTCACTCAAATTTCAAAGTGAATTTGTATGACTGTGCTCACAACCCTTGGGTTCTCTGCCTGAGAACATCTCCGAGATCAAATTTTATATGTATACATGCTCGTAGAATATCAATTTAAAGACACATCCTTCATTAAGTTTACTTGAAGTGGTGTTTTATTTTATATTCAGTAAGTGCTGTTATCTTGGGGAGAATACATAATGAAATGTTTAAAATATCTGCTGTAAATGCAAAAGTTGGTTCAGTTTTAACTAGGGAAGTTGATCGCTATTTCCACAGGCTTGAACATATTATTCATAGGTTTGGTATTTTGCTGAGCTCACTGCTGATAAAGATACAAATTACTTCGTTTATTAACTTTCTGGTAGAGATGATCTGCACAGGAAGAAACATATACAGTATCTTTATTCTGGATTGACACATTGAAATTTATTTTGGCAATTATATATGTTTAATTAATTCTAGAAAGCTAATTGATATCCTGAACCAAAAGGAACTGAGATCACAGAATGACAGACACTGACCTGGACTGTCCCCGGGCTTTTTCAATTCTCATTAAAAGAACTACAGTTGTCTTAAAGTTTGTTTGCCCATTATGTAGCATTTACTCAGATAATTTCCTTCCTCTTGATTCTTTCTGATGTCAGACAATGGTGGTACTCTCTGCACCGAAAGGGATCAAGTGCAGTTAAAAGAGAAGAATTCTCCCTTCCCCCCTTCTCGAAGTGCTTGTGAAATTTAGAATTAACTTTTGCATATCTAGCTTCTGCATATCTAGATGCGTTTTCTGAATGTGGGGAAAAACACAAAGATGACACCATTATTACAAATGTATCTTTGCTATTTAGACAGAACTCTGAAAAGGAAACTATAATTTTATTTTGATCCACATGAATAAATTTTCCAGACTCTGAGGTTTGCTTTTTAATCTAACTCATCTAGTTGTTGGTTTTTAATACACCGGATCATCACATTATCTAACAAACTCACAATGAAATCTAATAAAATCGCAGAGTTTAATCTAGTTTCTCATCAAAATGAAACCAAACTGCAAATTTCACATTATTCTGATTAGAGGTAGACTAAAATAAGGAATATTGTATTTCTTAATCCCTCCATCCCATTCCCCACACCTTGTGGTATTCAAATAGAATGGAACTTGAGGGTGCATCACTTGTACCTTTGATTTTCAATTCATAAAAATAAAATCTCTTGAGATTTTGCAAAACTGAAATAATACCTCTTCTCCCACCCTTCCTTTTTGTGCATGTCTAATTTTGTATAAAATCACAAAATCCTCAGATATATTTGAAAGATTTGTGAACACTGGCAAATCTTTCAGATAGCCTGGTCTGAATGTCTAACAAAAGCTAACCCTAAGTAACGGTAAAAATTTTGCACAACTCTAATGATTATTAAAAGAAATATCAATATTCACAGAGATTTGCGGCATGCAACATACTCTCCAAAGTTTTCCTGGTTTTGATCTCCTATGGTAATATTTTATTATTGTTAGTAAATACTTGTTTTATGATGGCACACAAATGTCCGTAATGCAAACATAGACAAAACAAACCTTGCACCTAGAATAATCACTAGTAACTTTCTTTTCACGAGGTTGTCTGTTTGCTAATTCATGTTCTCAAAGGTGATTAAAATTCTTTTGATTAACCATTAGAATCTCTTGCTTACATTTTTTATCAGAATCTTAGTTTTTTAGGTTTTGAATACTAATCAAGTAAAATAAAATTAGAGGCCATTTAATTGTACAATATGAATATAATGAAATGCAATCTCAATCTTCTTTCTATGCATGAGAAATCAGTTTTTCCTCTCTCCCTTTCTGAAATAGAAATGGTAAATTTTTTTCACCTCCTGTTGGCCCTGATTTTTTTTATTTATCTATTTAAAAACAATTTCTATGACAATGGAAACTATCTTGAATAAACTTTTATTTAATTAACTTTCTAAATAGCATGAGCAAGTTTATAAAAGAAATTGGGGCCAGAAGTTTTCCCAACTACTCTTCCATGTAGATGGGAAAAGAGACACTTAAAATCTCTGAATTATGTATTACTGATTTATTAAAATAAAATATTCAGTTTTTGAAGAATAGTTGATAGGTACAGCATAAGCTTCTAGCTGCACCAGCAAATGTTCTTTTGTCTTAGTTCATACTTGTCAGTGAACAAAAACATTCATTAAGTGAGATTTGTGTCATAGACCTGCTCAGGCTTCAGCAATCAGAACTTATTGTATCTTTAAACATGTACTTCTTATCCAGGTCACCTTCTAGCTCTAGCAATACAGTGAGAGGTTTGCAGTATACTGGAATTTAAAGAGCTAACATTAGGGGGTTTTTTTTTGTTTTTTTTTTTGGGAGGGGTTTATATATGTCCAATCAAATTTATAAATTGCTTACATACCATGTAACCTGAATGTTTCTCTCTGGTCATTCTTTATTACTAGAAAGACAACAGTGTCCTGTGGCACTTTTAAAGACTAACAGATTTATTTAAAAGTGCCACAGGACTCTGTTGTCTTTCTACAATAGACTAACATGGCTACCCCTTTGGAATTTATTACTAGAGGCATTTGTCTTTAAACAATATATTTTCTTTCTTAAGGATTAAGTTGTACCAGCACTTACATAGCTACGCAATGCAGAGAGAAGAAGAGGGCAACATACATCTTTCTCCCACTTTTTTCTTGTGCCCATGTGCAGAGCAAAGCACTATTACATTTTTTACTCTCAAGGTAAGCAAGGGCTACCAGAGTCTAGACCAGAGCAACTAGCGGTGTAATGACAGTCTTCTTTATTATTACCAGGAACTGCTTTAAATTGAGACTGCTAAATAAGTGACCTGAATTGTCAAACTTGCTGAGCACCTAACAGCTCTTTCTGATTTGAATGGGAGGAACTGAGTTTTCCAGGGGCAAATTCTGGCTCTTGTATGTAGATATTAAATTGCTTGTATTTGCAAAGTTATGGGGTCAGGTATATGTGTATGCAATTTTGCCTTCATTCTAAAAGTGGGAGAGTTATCGTTTACTCCATAGAGTCAACCGAAGCAACAAAACTCTCACAGATACTCAAACCTAGCTAATAGAGGTGCAAAATATTCTCAAAAGTTAGCATAATTTAAACAAGAACAGAAATGACCCAGGAATGCTACAATTTCTTGATGATCAAATATAATTTTCTAGGGACCTACACAACTACAGTGTTATAGAAAAAAATGTGTCTGAAGGTCTGGCATGGAAAGGGATTTCAGCTAAATTTTGCAGCCTTTGAAGCATCTTCCAAAATCCTTAACTAGTTCGTCAAAACTCTGTTGCATTGTGTCTCAGGCTAGGCCCCTTTCTTAAGGGATTTTTCTAGATAGCAAGTAGTGTTATTAATCAATTCATTCAATAAAGAGAAAAATATAGAGAGCTTGTCATTGTGTAAGTGGCTGTGAAGGAGCAAAGGCTTTGTTTCAAAGATAGTTATGGAACCAAACACGTCCATTATGTGTTTCTCACAGATAACAGGTTCAACATGTCCTATGATCTCTATGTCACAGAACATTCAAGCCTAACACTTTTCAAGGCCAGTAGGTTCTGGGAAAAAACAGTTCTTTTTCCTTAGGAATATCACCACAGTTGAGGGAAAAAATACAAACACTTCTTCTGCTTGGTCTCATGATTTATGAATATGATAAAAGTGTCTGAATTTACATAGCAATCTTTTTATTTTGTGCATTAATGCTTGTAGATGTGGGACAGTGGAATCTTGATTTTTGGACTAGATGTTCAGCTGATATAACTTGGTGTAACTCCATTAATTGGCATAGTATCCTGAAGTCTATACTGGCTGAACACCGTGGCTTTCTCCATCAGTATAGTGTAGGGCCAGTAGAGTCAATGAAAACATTTCCTACCAATGTCTCACCTTGAACTAGAAGTCTCATTTCTACAGGTGAGAAAATCCAATCTCAGTCAGTATTGCTAAATCCAAACATCCAAAAAGTCATGAGTCAAACCTAAAAAATCAAGTTGCTAAAAGAACTTGATTATAAGATCCCCATAAATACATTTTGGGCTTCAAGAAAATTACCCAGCATCTCGAGATGTCTGACAAAATCGCAGCAGTTCGGATTACTACTTCATGATAACTCAGTCCTAGTCTCTTGACTGATTTCACATATCCTTAGTCACTGAAGCACTGCCATTGTCATACCTATCCTAATGGAGTTGTGTAAAATGCATTCCGTAATGAAGGAGAATATTCGGGTGCTCCTGCTTGTGTGTTTTTATGTAGCTTTCGATGACGTATCTGTAACTTTTCTAATTCACACCCAACTTTTTAATGCTACAGTGTTGCAAACTGTGATGTTGTAGTTCTTCTGAACAGCTGGTATTTTTCTTATAGCCCTAGATCCTCAAGTCATGAGATTTTGAGAATCCTGTCTTTAATTTAAAAAAAAAAAAAAAAAAAAGTTTCCAGCTCTTGTATTTTGGAGGAAAGCTTGAAAATATGAACCTAAAAGGGTTAAAACACAGAAGGCAAATAAATAACCCATCTGTGATAGGGCAGCCCCACCCCGCACTGCACAAACCAGCAGACCCTGTGGGTGGATAAGCCCCTGCCCCTTAAGCCCTGCTGCGCATGCTCAGCCTGCAGTTCCCCTATAAAAGACAGTGGCTGAATTCAGTCTGGGCTGACTGGCGAGGAGGAAGGACCTCTGCAAGCAGCTCCTGCACTTAAGGGTCACCCACTGCAAGCTGCAAGAGAGGGAACCCTTGAAAGGAGCCACCTGGAGCAGACGCCCTGTGTCAGCCCCAGGAATCTGACCCGCAGGCACCGACTTCAGCCTTTGAACCCCAGGCTCCTGCTGAGCAGCAGCTGACAGTGACCGTGGGAGTCAAGGAGGCTGGAGATGAGGACAGGCTGAGGGACGATTACCTGCTCAGGTAGGAAGTAGCCCAGAGTTCCGGGTTGTGAAGCCGGAGGGGTTTGGCAGTGTTTGGCAGGGGTCGGCGTGTTGCGGTCCGGATCCCTACTGGCTTGGCGCTGGACCCCCAGCGCTGATAGGGCCCTGGGCTGGGACTCGGTGGAGTGGGAGGGCCCAAGTCCCCCTACCCGGGGTGGCCCGTCCCTGGGGCAGTCACCCCTTTAATTGCCCTGCTTCCTCAGGGAGTGTACGAGACTGGATATTGACTCTGTGGCCACTAGGCTGGACAGCCCTGAGCCCAAGGGGGGGCACACTAAGCTTTTAAGGTTGCGGAGGCACCCTCCCTGTTTGCACTCCCCAGACTTTCCCCATTTGGGGTGCACGGGGGAGGGTGTGGCCCCTGACACCATCATACAGATTAAACCAATTTCATGCTTTTTTGTGCACCTGATACGATTTTTGAGCCCTTGCTGATGCATTATTGATGCAAATAAAACTATATAGACATCTGTTTGCTAGCAACTGAACTGAGGTGATCAAACTAATATTCCAAAACCCACTAAATTGTAACAGTTTTCAATTATTTGGGAGGGATTTAATTTAAGCTGTGATCCTGTTATTCACTGGTAAAACAAACAAGGAGTCTTGTGGCACTTTTAAAGACTAACAAAATGTATTTATCACATGAGCTTTTATGGTAGAAAATCAATTAAAGCTGATGCGACAAATACATTTGTTAGTCTTTAAAAGTTCCACAAGGCTCCTTCTTTGTTTTGCTGAACTAGACTGACGCAGCTACCCCTTTGGAACTTCTTACCTGTGCATGGGATCCTACTGAAGTCAATTGGGCTTTGTGGAAGCCCTGGGGTTCCATTATTGCCAACCACCAATGTTCATCACAAATAGTAATGGTACACATTGTGCAATTACAAATGTGATATCAATGCCATGAAGTTAATGCTAAAAAATTACAAATAGATTTTACATTAAAATTGTGGGCAGCTCATGGCAAATTTAAAGGGATTTTCACCTAAAAGTTGAAACATTCAATTTGTTACCAGTAGTGCCAGAAGACTCATACAAGCTGAGCAACATTTTAAAAAAAGAGGACCATGAAGTTGGCCTCCCAAATCAATGGCCTGACTTTCAAAAAATGCTGAGCACCGAGCAGCATCCACTGATTTCTAGATGACCAGTCACAAGTTATAATGGTGCAGAGGCTAATCAGATACAGAAGTAACACACTCAGCTCTTACTTCATGGTAGAACATACAGTTCTTCCTGAATGGGGTTTATTGCTAAAGAGATGATTTAAAAGAGGGAAAAAAATAGTCTCCACAGTAACTTGTAAAATTATCTTCATTATTTCTCTATCTGAGGAAGCTTTATTCTTCCTTCCTCAGGAAAACATGGACAATGAGGAAGATGCAGTCATATGACTCAGTGCTTTTTTTGAAGGCTCCTTATGAAAGGTGCCCCCCTGTGTTTGCCTACACAGATCATTATACTTTGTAATGCCAGCCAGAAGATTTTTTTTTAAACAGATGTGTTTTTATGTTCCAGGTGGCAAAGTTGGAGTAACACCAATGCACAATAAGAAGGAATTTGGTGGTTAAGACCCTGCATTCAGATTCAGGCAATCTGGATTAAGTTCCCTGTTCTGCTGCAGACTGACTGTGAAATCAGGACCAATTGCTTAGGCTACATCTGTATGATACACTATTGGCCGTGGCAAGCAGTGGATAGTATAATGGGAATCTGAACTCATCTGAGGACTGGAGGTTCTGCTATAAGATGAGTAATCATTCTTTGCAATTAAATTTTTAGATACAGATATTATGACCAATAAGGCAATTTCCTGCCATATCCTTAGACTGCACTGAATTAAATTTGTCTTTGGGGTCCTATGGCAAAATGGAGGGAGATAACTTCCTCATAGACTCTGTCCCCCCACTAAAACTCCCCATCCCAGATGCTTGGACTGGGATTGGAGCAGAACCATGAGGCTCTGCAGCTGTGTGAGCTGAGTAGAGCCTGGCTAGGCTAATACTAATTAGGCAATAGAGAACCGCTGTGCCCCTAGGGGCAGGAGTATATAAACTGGCTGGGGAAGGCAAGCAGGACAGCATACCCAGGGAGAAGGGCCAGAACCCTGCAACCAGTTGGCTTCAGCGCCAGTAGGCGGGAGCAGCTCAGAGCCTCTGTGCTAGGAGGGATGGACTTTGGTTTTGAAAAGGCAGGATTTCCCTGTAAATAAGCAGCATAGATCTTTCTGCCAGAAGGATGCCTGCAAGACCTCTGGTAGGAAGAGAGAGGGTTTGGAGGGAAGTGTCAAGGTGATTGACTACAGGTCCATTGCATTAAATGAATGGTTTATGTATTATTGTGGGCCAGGATTGTCTGTAACCTGTCGAGTTGGAAAGATGTAACAGATGTAAAACCTGAAGGTTCCAAGGAAATATGAAAGTATGCCAGCTAAGAATTGGACTTTTGGGACAACAAGTATGAAGAGAATTTCCTGGGGAGAGTCTATGGGGAGGTGATGGCAAATTTCTCTGTGCTGTTCCCTTTGTGCAATCAGGATTGGTATATTGCTGTCACTTCAATCCCCCACTCCCGGAGCCTGTTCTGCTGTAAGAATTCCCATTCCTGGGCTCTTCATGCACAACTTCCAGGATATGAGACACTCCCAGTTAAGTGAGTGAGTGCTTCTACCCAGCCACTCTTTTGCTTATGCAACAGAACGACTCCAGCAAATACCCTCAGTCCTAGATGCACCTCTAGGATCCTCAATCTTAGAATGTTCATTTACAGGGCTGGCCCAAGGGTTTTTGGTGCCTTAGGAAAATTATTATTTTGGTGCCCCTCCCCCACATATTATAAGAGATAACATATGTAAAAAATTCTCCTCCCTCTAATTTGGTGCCACTTAAAGCGTGGTGCACTAGCTGACCGCCTAGTTAACCTAAATGGTTGGGCTAGCCCTGTTCATTTATATGCGCTGACCATTGTAAGCTCCTATAAGTTTATGCATTTAACAAAGAAATTGATATGCACCAGTCTGGGTATTCAAGGTGGAGTCTCAAACACACTTTGAACCAGATGCAGTGCTTTATGTAAAACAAACAAACAAATATATTGACTACAGAAGGATATTGAGTGATTATAAATCAGAGCAACGAGTCAATTTTGGTCAAGAGGAACAAAATCAAAATGTATTCTAAACTAAGCTTATCACTTTTATAAACTTTACAAACTTAGACAATTCTCACTGCAAGCTGTCTGGCTTCCCTTCAGTCAGGCTCTCCCTCTGGTCAGCACTTCAGTTACTTGGGACTGTTTGTAGATGGAGGTGGAAAAGAGAGAGAGAGAGAGCATGGCAAATATCTCCTCTTTTAAAAAAATGTTCCTTCTCCCCTCTGAAGCTTTGCTCCCTTTCCCCTCCCCTCATCCCTGATGAGATGACAAACAACCTCTTTATATGGACTCATTTATTTCCTGAGTCAGTAAACATTAATTCATCATGGTTCCAAGATGGCTAAGGGAAGTAAGGTGACTCAATCAAGAGACCAATCAATCCTCTGTTGATGTTCCTAGAAGGCTAATCTGTTTGTTTTATACACACATTGAAGAGATGTGAACTCCCCTTCTCCTGGCGAGTTTTGCCTGGATGCGTTTCAAGCCATGGGGACACATCTTTGGGAATATTACATAGTGAAGTTTTATAACTATACACATGATATTACAACAAACACGTTACTATAATGGTAATGATCAGTACAGCATGAGCAGTCCAGAGACATGTCATATGACATACTTTGCATTAGGCATTACACTATAAGTGTGACCCTGAGGGTGTAAGGCATCATATCCCCACTTCTAGTTATGTAAAACCTCAGCCTTTTGAAGCTACTCCCCAAGGAGTGGATCATTGTCTGCTGATCACCTGTTATACGACACCAAGAACAAAGGCCCAGCCTGTATAAATGGAAGGTTGAACTACCCATGACTGTTCTGGGAATCTAAGGAGGTCATGAAGTTGTAACCCCAGGGGAAATCCAGTACTGTGTTTTGAAGGACAACACAGCTCATGGTTGGAGTTGGAGTGAGCTGTTATAAGCACTATAGTTTGTGTAGGGTCTTTCATTTTTCATAAATGTTTTATAATGCTTTCATCTTAAGAATAAATGTCCTTGCTTAGAAGAAATTATGCAATAACTTATAATTGCAGACAATATTCTAGGCATATCGTCTGGAGAGAAAACAAAGTGCAGATGTTTAACAGCTTATTCATTCTGGTTGCTGGGAATATCACCATGTAAGCAGAGAACTGTGCAGCCACTGGAGGGAAAAGGCATCATGAGGGAGAGACGCATGAGCTATGTCTACACTTACAGAAGCTAGTTTGAATTCGTTAATTCAAACTAACTAATTTGAACTAATTTTAGTTAGTTCAAATTAACTTTATTCGAACTAGCATGGCCCCACTAGAATGCTAGTTCAAACTAGCCATGTCCATGCAGGGCACTTACTTAGTTCAAATTAGTCAGTTGCATGAAGGTCAATTGCTGATTAGTTCAAACTAAGCAGTTAGTTCGAACTAATATGGCCACATTGACTTAATTCGAACTAACTATTTTGAATTAAGGGTTAGTTCGAACTAAGCAATCAAATGTATTAGTTTGAATTAAGGAAGCCCTTAATTCGAACTAATGAAAGCCTAGTGTGGCCAAGGCTTAAGTTATTTTGAATTAAGCTTCCTTAATTCGAACTAAGTTGCAAGTGTAGACACAGCCAGTGATCTTTGCCCAAAAGAGATGATGGTGGAGAAGCCAGGAGCCTAAAATATGTTCCCTATAGAGACCACAGAATGGAAGACAGGAGTTGCCCTGAAATTGACCAATATCTTCTCCCTAGTGAAGTTCACAGTTCAGCCCTTGCAACACTCCTATTCTTACTGTTATGTCCATCTTACCCATGTTTGTTATTTTTTTCTGAAGATATTTACATCGTTTGACAGTAATAATTGGGAAGTATTTGATGGAACCATTGTCCGTCAGAGAATATAGTTCAATTGAAATCTAATCATCTCACAAAATCATTTTGATTATGCCTAAATGTCATTTTGAAGGGGAGAAAATGGAGGGAAAATTCCAACAATGTTGTAATGTCCTGCTTTGCTATACATGGAACAAAATATTTTGATTTGTAATTTCAAAATGATTTTTTTTATTTTTTTAAAAGAAAATAACAATGTCCAAATTGGCTCAGATCTATGGTCCATCTAGCCCATTACTTTGCCCTCCAACAGCAGCTTGTGAAAGATACTTCAGAGGGAATGAACAGAACAGAGCAATTATCAAGTGATCTATCCGCTGTTATCCTGTCTCAGCTTCTGGCAGTCAGAGGTTTAGGGACATCGGGATCATGGAATTGCATCCTTGATCGTCTTGGATAGTAGCCATTGTTGGAACTATCCTCTATTAACATTTCTTTTTTGAATCCATTCATACTTTTTAGCTTTCACAATATCACTTGATGATGAATTGAATGTGCATTGTGTGAAAAAGTTCTTCCTTATCCTTGCTTGACCCCTGCTATCTGATAATTTATTTGGATAACCCCCAGTTCTTGTGTTATTTCAAGGCATTAAAAAGAGTTCCTTATTCAGTTTCTCCACACCATTCATGCTTTTATAGACATCAATCTTATCCCCTTAGTTCTCTTCTCTAAGCTGAACAGTCCCAGTTTTCTTTTTAATCTCTCATATGGAAGCTGTACCATACATCCAATCATTTTTATTGCTCTTCTCTATATTACTTCCAATTCTAGCACAAAGTTTTTGAGATGGGGCAACCAGAACTGCATGAAGTACTCAGGAGGTGGGTGTACTATGGCTTTGTATAGTGGTATTTTGATATTTTCTATCTTATTTTTTATCCCTTTTCTTATAATTCTTAGTGTTCTGTTAGTCTTTTTGATTGCCACTACACACTGAGCAGATATTTTTAGAGAACTATTCACAATGACTTCAAGAACTTTCTTGAGTGGTAATACCTAATTTAGAATCCATCCATTTTATATGTACAATTGAGGTTATTTTTTTTCCCGTGAGGATTACTTTGCCACACATAAGATACAATTCTGTGGTGACCAGTGCTGTCTCGGGGACTTTCTTTTTGCATTTATGTACCTTAAATTTCAGCTGCCATTTTGCTACCTAGTCACACAGTTTTGTGAGATCTTTTTGTAACTCTTTGCAGTAAGCTTTGATCTTCACTATCTTGTTTGCTTTTCTATCATCTGCAATTTTTTCCACCACACTGTTTAACTCTTTGTCCAGATCATTTATGAAAATGTTGAACAATCCAAGTCCTGATCTTTGGGAGACCTTGCTATTTACCTCTCTCTGTTGTGAAAACTGACTGCTTATTCACACTAGTTAAGTCCTCTCTTTTAACCAGAAAACTGATCCATATGAGAGCCTTCCTTCTTATCCCATTACTGCTTACATTGCTTAAAAGCATTTGCTATGGGACCTTGTCAACAGCTGTCTGAAAATAAAAGCACTCTATATCCACTGGATCACCCTTATCCACACACTTGTTGACAGACTTGAATATTTATAATATATTAGTGTAGCATAATTTCCCTTTACAAAAGCCGTGTTGACTCTCCCTAACATATCATGTTCATCCGTGTATCTGATAATTCTGTTCTTTCCTATAGTTTCCATTAATTTGCCTGGTAGTGAAGTTAGGGCTACTTGTCTGCAATTAATGGTGGGTAAGATTTTGTGTATTGCATTGTGCACGAGGTCAAATTAGATGATTATATTGGTCCGTTGTGATCTTAGAGTCTATGAGCAGTGCTGGCTCCTAAAAGCTTTTTTTTTTTTTTTTTAAGGTTCACGTTAGCTACCCTCCAGTGATCTGGTCCAGAGGCTTATTTAAGGGATAGGCAACATCATAACACAATTAGTAGGTCTGCAATTTCATGTCTGACTTCCTTCATATCCCTTTGGTGAATATCATCGTGTCTTATTATTGTTTAATTTATCAATTCATTCTAAAAACTCTTCTGTTAACATATCTATGTGGAACAGTTCTTCAGATTTGTTGCCTGAAAAGAATACCTCTGATGGTATCTTACCCACATCCTCTTCAGTGAAGACCAATGCAAATAATTTAGCTTCTCTGCCATAGTCTCGTCTTCCTTGAATGCTCCTTTAGTATCTTGATCATCCAGTAGCCCCACTGATTTGACAGGCTTCCTGCTTCTCATGTACTTTTTAAAAAGTACCATTTTTGTTTTGTTTTGTTTGTTTTGCTAGTTTGTACTTCAACTTCTCTTTTGGTCTTCCTGATTACAGTCTTACAGTTAACAATGACAGCATTTTTGCTCCTTTCAATTCTTATCACTAGGATTTGACTTGCAGTTTTAAAAGGATGCCTCTTGGCCTCTAACTTTGTCTTTTTACTCTGCTGCTTAATCCAGGGTGGAATTGTTGGTCCTTTTACTTTTTTGGGTGGGCATATATTTTATGTTCTAAAAAAATGTATAAGTTGAAATCTAAATAAAATCTGTCAATTTTGTCAGAAACTAAATATTTGGTCATCCCCAAATGAGGGATTTTTAAAAATCTTTTTCTTATAGAGAAATTTGAAATTTTCAGGATTGATTCCTAATCAGAAAGAAAACAAATTTTGAAATCTAAAATTAGCTCTAATAATAGTCACATAATCAAGGCAATAAATAGGTCTCATCAGGTATTATCATATCCTTGTTCTCTGTTTTAAACTCTCTGTATTCAGATGCTGATCATTATTGTGTCCAACTGCAATGTGATTGTGACAGATGGGAAAATGTTGTGAAAATGGGGATACCAAGCCTGTATTTGTAAATTTGCAAAAGATATAATGAATATTTTAGTTAGCCTGTATCACTGAAAAAATGGTCCAAATGTCTATTTTTATAATAGTGAATGGTGAAACCCAAAGTAGTTTGAGTGAATCATGTCCTTTGTTAAAATATTATTGTGGCAACAGTCTCCACAGATAAGAGAGAAATGCTTTGCTGAATCAGGGTCCCTAATGCTGAAGAATATGTTTAAATGGAATTTAAGAACATGCTTAAGTGCATTCTTGAATCTGGGGCAGAGTCAGGTGATGGTTTTAATGAGTTCTTTGAAATTTGACATCAAGCAACTAGAACTTCATTTTTGTGTTCCTGGCTGTAACGTCAAAAAAATACTGAAGTTACACAGTTAGTGCGAAGTAGAAAGTACAGCTTTCTAAGTAAGCACCATCCTATATGTGAGAACACTCGAATTTCTGTTGTTCTAGGCTACATTATACCTTTGGTTTATATATTCCAGTGTCCTGAAAGTTTCCAGCATCAGATTCTTCTGTAGAAGGTGCCAAAATTCTAAAGATACATGATAATCGCCTCCATGAAGGTCTAGTTCTAATCTCTGTAGGTTAGAGATTGTCTTAAACCCCAAAATTTGTGATTTGTCTCTCTCTTCTGATGCTTTTTTTTGTTTAAATTAACTATTATAACTCTATGTAGTATTGTTGTAACTGTGTTGATCCTAGGATATTAAAGAAACAAGGTGAGCGAGGTAATTAATATAATTTATTAGACCAATTTCTGTTGGTGAAAGAGACAAACTACTGGGTCTACACAGACATGAAGACTTGAAACCTGAAAAAGAGGTCTGTGAAAATTTGAAATCTTTAACCAACGGAATTTGGTCCAATAAAAGAATGATCTTGTCACTCACTTCTTTTCTGCAATTCTAATATTCTTGTTAGCCTTATCAATAGCCACTTTCTTTTTTTTAATCCTGTTAAATTATTGATCTCAGTGATACTTTGTGGCAATGAATTTTACAGTCTAACCACATATTGTATGGAGAAAATATTGCTTTGTATCTATGAAAGGTGAAAAACTTGTAATTTTTATTGAATGTCCCCATGTTCTTGTGGAGAACGAGGAGAAAAGAAGCAACAAATCTATCATCTCAGTACCAGTTGTTACTTTATATATTTGGATAGGTGGAAAATTTGGCCATGGAATTCTCTGAGTTTCTGAATTATGGCCAGAAGTAGAACAGAAAGTAACACACACACATGAAAAGCTGTCTCCACACTAATTCTAACCACAATGCAAGTACTAAATATTTCATGAGAGAGCTTCTTTTTTTGAGATTTCCAATTCAGTATGGCAGATTTACAAGATTCAGATAATACAAGGAAGCATACACTCTTTTAGGTGCTCACCATTCACTCATATTGAAGTATGAACACCAATACCAGCTTGAACTGGAAAGTTAGATCATTAACTTCTTTATATCTATATCATGGGACTCAAACAATTTCCTGTCAGTTAACACTGTATTTTTTAATTAAGTTTCACTGATACTGTTCCGCTGAAGTTGAGAAGAACCCCAAGCTATGCCAAAACTTCAACATTCTTTGAATTCTTGTAGGTGGTGGTTCAATCTCATTCTAGTTCCAAAAACTAACATTCTGTAAATATCCTTTCTTCTGTCTTGACTTCTTGTCATGGAAGGTAGAAGCCCATATTCTGCTTTCATTCATTGATGCAAACCCAGAGCAATTTAACAGATTTCCCAAGAGATGTTCTGGATTTTACACTAGTGCGAGTGAGAGAGAATTTGACCCCAAACATTTTGCAAATGACGTTTTATATAAACGTTCAGCATTTCCTGCTTTCTAGCTCTGCAATGATCTCATTTATTTTCCTTCACTTTGCTTAGATTCTTAAACAAAGTCAGATTTGTCCCAAATTAAATTTCTAGCTGATCCTGCTAATAAAACGGAAAGATAGTAGCATAATTGCTGACATCTCACTTATTTTATTTACAAGAACCTGTTACTAATGACCAGTGAATAAACCCATTGGAAGTTTTAAGTTAATGTTCCATTTAATCTCTTTTGTAAATACTGTTTTCTCTGTTAACGTTTATTTACTCTGCAACATGAGGAATGGTTGAAAGCCCAAGTTTTCTGCCACTCTTGCTACAGCAGTATCCTCTGGGCAAGATTGACTTTATGGTTCATGTGTATTCCAGCTTAATTTAGGAAATAACAATTTCAAAAGGTGCTTCAACTGGCATAATCTATGATACAGGTAATTAGAAAAGTAGGAGAGGTAGAGGTATGGCTAGGGCACCTAGTGTTATTCAACACCAGTAAACCCCCGATTCTCTAAAGAATCGCAAATTGAAAAATGGTAATCACCGCTGGGTGGGAG
>ML685780.1:8109371-8130828 GCA_007922175.1 Pelusios castaneus
GGGAGATTTGAATCTCCCCAGCCTGGCCTCAGCAAGACGGGGATTCAGCTGCTGCGCACGCAGCTGCGTCCCCGCCGTGCATATATACATCTCTCGATTAGATATATAGATATCCCTTCTGGACCTTCCACACATACGTTATCTGTAGAGCCCAACAGAAAAAAATAGATCTGCCTTCCCTTTGCATAGCCCAAGAGAGGATGGTAGGCTCTCTTTGCAGAGCCTTTCCTCATTATCCAGTATAAATGCTTTTTTTGGCATGCTTGAATATGGACAGTGGAGCTGGTGGTGTAATTTACAGACTGGGTAAACAAAACTTCATTAGCTCTAATAAAGCTAGTGCTCTAAAAATAGCAGTATAGCTGTGGTTGCATGGGAGACAGGAGAAGCTGCACCCCCACCCTCCACACACCTAACGTATGATCTGTGTAACTTTACTGTTCACTTTTGCAATGTAATTGTATGGTTTACTGCAAAATACGCCATACAAGGTTCCTTTTTGAATGCTCCTAACATACACTATATTATTGTTATTGTAACATGTTTCCTGCAACATCATGCATATCTACAAATGTGAAATATGTCCCCATGGGTTTCTCATGGCTTGGGAAGGGAGCAGACAATCGGATCTGTATCCAAGCTCATAAACAGTCAGGGTTGCAAACACACATCCAGAGAAAATACGATGGACTAGCTAAATGTCTGCAGCACCTTGGCCAGAGAGGGCAAGATCACCTGCCCTTTCTGAACAAATTGAATAGCCTCAGCCCAAGAAAGGGGGGTAGGCAGTTTTGAAAAAAAGTGACTTGGAACTGTTTGAGGTTTTTGGCCAGGGCATCTCCATCTTGAAACATGTCCACATACATGCAAGCCCTGCCCAGGGAAGAGCAGAGAATGGCTCTAAAACCATCATCAGATAGCCATGTGAGTAAGATTGAAATGGACTATAACAGTAAACTCTAGGCTAAACTGTGTATTTCCTTTTTTTGTTTGTTTTGTTTTGTAGTGGTTAACTCTTGATGGGTTAATTAATTGATTGTGCATTGATTTGCTATATACTCACTTAAAATCATGTTTTAATCAATAAACTAATACTTGTGTTATCTAAAGTTTTATGGCTTTTAGAGAGTGTGAAGGAGCTAAACCTGTATGCATAATAGTTTCTTTATTAAGCTGATGGACTGGTGTATGTGAGCTATGGTGATCTGGGAAAGGTTCAGATACCTGCAGAACAGAAGTTCCCAGTGTGGCACCTGCAGTCTGGGGGTGTTCACTGGGGGACCATTCCCTAAGTGGCTAAAGAGTGCACTTCTACTGCCTGCAACCGATTACCAGTAGGAGTCTGATGTGGACTGATACAGGAGTAGTGGTCCACCTAGCAAAGTGGGCTTAGTCAGGGTCCAAGAGTTGGTGATCGGAAAGGCACAGCAGCACACTAGTCTAGATATAAGAAGGGGGATGTGATGCTTCCCAGTACATACACAGGGTTATAGCTGGGGTTGTATTCAGGGTGACAAGCTAGTTCCACTGCTCCTGAAGGGATGCTGCCTTTGGCTATGTCTACACTAGAAGAGTTAAGTTGACTTAATAAAGTTGACTTTAAATCGACTTAAAGTCGACCTTATTAAGTCAACTTAACAGAAGTGGACTTAACTTTTCTAGTGTAGACGTGGCCCCTTTTTGGCCTTATTAAGTCGACTTAAAAAGGTCCACCCAGGCACTAATCCACATCTCCACTGGCTTAATTCGACTTAATAAAGTTGAATTAAGCATTAGCTCAAAGTAAAACGAGGTTTTATTAATTTGAACTAACTTTTCTTTAATTCAATTTAAGGAGCAGCTTAATTCGAATTAAGGAAAGTCCAGTGTAGACGCAGAGTAAATTAAGTCGACTTAAGCCTGCTTAAGTCAACTTAATTTACAAGTGTAGACGCACCCATTTTTAGTATGCTAGTGTGAGTATGCCTTCCAATGCAGGAAACTACCCTTCAGACTTCAATATAAAACTACCCTTTGATTCAGCTCCCTGGCTATGTCTACACTTGACCAAATAAGTTGACTTTGCTGAGTCAACTTAACAAAGTCAACTTTAAATCAACTTTGTTAAGTCAACTTAGCATGTCTACACTATAAAATTAAGTCGACTTGCCAAATCAACTTAAGCGTCCACACTGGACGCCTAAGTCAACTTCTAGGGGCTAGGTGGACCTGGGACTGGTCCATGGTGGGAGGGCGGGCACCCCTTCCAAAGTGCCAGGGGGCTCAGCATTTGCCCCATTGTACCCTGGTACAATGGGGGATGAGCAGGACAGGGACAGTGGCAGGGCATAGGAGCGGGGTGGGCAGGGCTATGTTCTGCCCTGTGGGTGGGCATGCCAGGCTCTGACTGTGCCAGCCACCCTGGCAGGGAGGGCATTGGGGGAGTCCTGTAGCCCTTTAAGTCGAGTTAAAGTCGATTTAGGGCTAATCTGCATGCACACTGACTAAGTCGACTTAATAAAGTTGACTTAGCCAGTAAAGTCGACTTTAAACCAGGTTTAATAAAGTTGACTTTAAATTTCCTTAAGTTGACTTAAGCAGCAGCTTAAGTCGACCTAAGGAAACTGTAGTATAGATGCAGATTAAATTAAGTCAATTTAAGCAGGCTTAAATTGACTTAATTTGTATGTGTAGATGAACCTCCTGTGCCTGATGGAGTAAAACTGGCTTCCTTTTTTATTTTATTTTATTTTTATAAACCAGGATATTTTCAAGAGAGGCTTGCTACCTAATGTTTGCCAATAGGGATTGCTGCCACTGACTCCATGTATGTCTCAGTTTGGTAGAATAAGCAACTCTGCCACTCATGTTTGATTAAATCAATAACACTGTCTTTATTTGTTTGTTAGAATAATGTACTCATGCCAACCTTTCTGTTACACTGATTAACCTGAATCTCTTTCTGTGTTTTCTGTTACACTGTATCAATTTTATACTACCTGGAGATGGATTTTTTTTTCTCATATAGTATAGCTGCAGGTTTTTATTCTTCCCTCAAAGAAGCTTCATTATATAATTGTTTTGCAGATAATCAGTGGAAGATAATATTTTATTATATGATCCATTGAGTGTGTATTGTCAAAAGAAACAGATTGCCTTACATATATTCACATGAGATGGTAGTATGCTTGTGAAAAACTGCAGAGCTCTAATGCTATTAGGAACTGCCCAACCGTTTTTTGTTTTTTTTTCCTTTTATTTAACCAAATGCAGAGGACACTATATTTTGGGGAAATCCCGTTAGTAGTGAAACAGTTCTGTTTTAGAAGCTGTTACCTATACATCAGACAAGTTGATTCATTATGTGGGTGTCCCTGACTGAACTGTTTTTTAGCATTTCTACTTGGCTAGAAGAGTACATAGTGCTCCAAAGTTTATCCATGCTTTTGTTAGCAGTGGTTTGGATTAATGTTCTTAATTCTGATCTTGACTTTCTGTTTAATGAATGGAGGTTTAATGATTGAATGTTGTGTGTGTTTCTGGGGGGCAAACTTGCTTTCAAATGTATGATTCTTGTAGTTCAGTGGAAGTCCTGTTTGTACATTAGAAGACAGAATATTATCTTTAATACCAAATGTAAGACAATAGCCCTCCCCCCCACAACTCCCCAGCCTATGAAAACTGTTTTTGAAGCATTTTAAGCAAAGTGATGATTATATTATTATAGTTTAGTCACATATTTCCCTCCACAAGAGCTGCATCCTTTGCAAATATACTCTTTTGATTTCCTTTTCATTGTTATTTTAATGCAGACTCATATTTAAAATATTTTCTATTAGTCTCACGGATTGAGTTAACTGCAACATTTCACTGGCACAGAGTTAATTTCTTACTGAAACTATCAAATTTCTTTAATATCCTGGCACCTGTAAAGCTCAGAGATAATTAAAAAAAAATCAAATTCTTATAAGAAAAACAAAAACAAAAATCAATTCAGACCTATATGTGAAATACCTAGCCACAGTTAATTAGAATTGATCCATCAAACAATATATTTTGTTTAGTTTCTGGAAAATAAGTTCTGATGAGCTATAGCTTGAGGCAATTAATTTCAAATTGGAAAATAGGTAACATTGCCTACAGGTCTTCTGAATTCTTAGTACATTAAGCATAAAAGCAAGCACTCTAATAGAATAAGTTATGGTTTCACTCTTATGCTTGGTCTTCTAAAATGTATTCCTTTAAATACCTTATGCTGGCATCTAGTGATTACTGATTAAGGTTGAACATTTTAGGAAGGATGTGGCTTGCATAGACACAAGTTGCTCTGGGGCCCCACGGGAGTGTAGATATTTTGCTTCTTGTAATGTTATTTTGATGCTTTTATTTTCTGAATTTCCCAGAAGCAGACATTAGAGAAAAATAAAAACAAGAACTAAAGATAGACTATTTAGTCTGATATTTCATTCATGGATTTTAATATTTTCAGGGACACAACGACAGTTCAAATTGATCCTTAATATAATTCAGTTGATGTCAGAAGTGTTATGATGAGTGACTCTTACTCCATGAAGTGCATGTTTTAAAGGATATGCAAGAGTTTTGGATATCTCTGATTTTAATTATCTCTAATATTCAAAACACAAGGCTAAATTCTACACCCATTTGTTTACTATGTATACCACCATCACTGGTCCTGTTGTTGCTGCTTCAGAACTAAGACACTCTAGATTAAGATGGGGATTTTTTTTTTGTGAAACAAAGACTTGTAGACTATGTCTACACTTGTTAATTTAAGTCGACTTTAACTAAGTCGACTTAGTGTGTCTACACTTAAAATTAAAGTCGAGTTAAAGGGGAACTTAGACAGTCAACCTAGAGAGTCCACACTGGATGTCTAGGTCGATTTCTAGGGGCTTAGGGGGACCTAGGGGAGGTCCATGATGGCAGGAGGGGCACCCCTTGCCCAATGCCCGGGGGCTCAGCCTTTGCCCCATTGTACCTAGGTGCAAAGGGGCAAAGGGGAACAGGGACCCTGGCAGGGCATAGGGGCAGGGTGGGCTGGGCTCTGCCCTGCCCTTTGGGGGGGCATGCCAAGCTCCCCTGTGCCCCCCCCCCCCCCGGCAGAGAGGGCATTGGTGTAGCCCTGGGGTAGCCCTAAGTAGACTTAGGCCTACCCCACGTCTACATTGGCTTAAGTCGACTCTAGGGAGTCAACTTAAGCCTTAGGTTTAATAGAAAGGTGGTGTTATAAAGTTGACTTAATTTTAATTAAGTCAACTTTATTTTCCTTAAGTCAACATAAGCAAGCTGCTTAAGTCTACTTAAGGAAACTGTAGTGTAGACGCAGGGTAAATTAAGTCGACTTAATTTACCAGTGTAGATGCAGCCATAGACTTTAAGGACAGAAGGCACCAATATGATCATTTAGTTTGCTTTCTGCGTAGCGCAGGCCACAAAAGCTCACCCACTCATTCCTGTAATAGACCCCTAACCTATGACTGAGTTACTGAAGTCCACAAATGATGGTTTAAAGACTTCAAGATACATAGGCTGCACAAGCAAGTGACCCTGTATCCATGCTGCAGAAGAAGGGGGAAATGTCTCCCACTCCTATGCCAATCTGTCTTGGTGAGAGGAAATTCCTTTCTAATCTCAAATATGACAAACAGCTAGACCTTGATCATGTGGGCAAGACTCACAAGACAGGCACTTGGAAAGAATTTTCTGTAGTTACCACAGAACCCATCGCATTCCAGGCTATTGGGCATATTTACCGCTAGTAGTCAAAGATCAGTTAATTGACAAATTAGTCTGTCCCATCATACCATCCTCTTCATAAATTTTTCAAGCTCATTCTTGAGGCCAGCTAAGTATTTAGTTTCCACTGCTCCTCTTGAAAGACTGTTCCAGAACTTCATCCCTTTGAGGGTTAGGAACCTTTGTCTAATTTCAAGTCTAAACTTCCAAATAACTGTTTTATATCTATTTGTTCCTGTGTGCACATTAGTGCTGAACTGAAATAATTCTTCTCCATACCTGATATTTAACCCTCTGATGTATTTATAGAGAGCAATCATATCTTCCCTCAGCCTTCTTTTCGTTAGGCCAAACAAGCCAAGCTCTTTCAGTCTCCTCTCATAAGGTAGGTATTCCATTCCTCAGTTCATCTTAGTAGCCCTTCTCTGAAGCTGTTGTGGTTTGAATTTATCTTTCTGAAACATGAGAGACCTGAACTGCACACAGTATTCCATATGAAGTTTTACCAGTGTCTTGTATAATGATACTAACACTTCCCTACTAGAAATGTCGTCCCTGATGCATCCTAAGACCGTATTAGCTATTTCATGGCCAGATCACATTGATGGCTTATAGTCATCCTGTGATCAACAAATATGCCCAGGTCCTTCTCCTCCTGTGTAAATTCCAGTGGATGCATTCCAAGTTTATAACCAAATGTTTTGCTATAATTAGTCCCTAAATGCATGACTGCACTTTCCATTGTTAAATTTCATCCTATTCCTATTACTCCAGTTTATATGATCATCCAGATCTTCTTGTATGATATCCCAATCTTTCTCTCTATTAACAACAGCTCCTAACATTATATTATCCACAAATTTTGTTAAAGAACTCTCACTTTTTGTTCCAGGGTCAGTAATAAAAATGTTAAATAAAATTGGTCTTTGTAAGCCAGGCACCCCGTCTTCCATAGTATCGGGCGCCTGGCCTCTCTCTGAGTCCCTCTGCCACTGCAAGCCAAGCAGGCGGGTAAGCAGGGTCGCCTCAAGCCTCTCGGGCAATGCAGGCAGGTACCCAAACTGTCTCTGGGCCTCTGGGTGGGGCCGGCAAGGAAACGAACAGTCTCTGGCCCCTCGGGCGAGGCAGGGACAGGAACAAACAGACTAGCCCCTTGGGCAAGGCAGGCAACGGAACATCCAACACCTAAGCCTCCAAGGCAGGAAGGCAAGGCTTGGGGCCAGCAAAGTCTTCTGGTTGGGTTCCAGAAGGGGGGAGGCAGGGGGATGCAGGCCCACCCGACTCCACTGCATCCCAGCCCAGGTCCCTATTCGTGGCAGAGGGGTCTATCACGGGCCCGGCGGGATCCCCACCACAGCATGCTGACTCAGGCTCAGGCATAACTGAGCCATGGCAGGACTCCAAGTCCCCTGGGCCACTTCCTGCCCCCAGCCCTGCTGATACCTCCTCTGGGCGCCCTTCGTCCTCTTCCTCAGGGTAGTTGCCCAGTGGAAGATCACAGAGCCCCTCAGCTTCATCGGCCAAGGGCAATTCCTCCAGGTCACAGCCAGCCTCGGGGTTGGAACCACCCTCACTGGCCAGAGGGAGCTCTTCCAAGTAGCAGCTTGGTGTAGGGAGGCTGTGGTCCAAAGGGGCGGCGGTCTGTGTGGGTAGTGGCAGGTCCAGGAATTCCCCTGGGTTCGGGCTACTGGGCGGCAGGCCCTGACCGGCAGTCCCGGCGGGGTCCAGTCGGCCGGCGGGGTCTTTGGCCAGATAGTGGTCGGGCTGGTGCTGGAAAGGGAGCAGAGAGACACCCTTCCCCTTCAGCTGCCTAGCCCTAACTGAGCACCCAGCCTTCCCTTTTATACTTCCCGTCCCGCCTACCTGCTTTCGGTCTGACGGACAGGCCGCCTCCGGCTCCACTCACCCAGGGGCAAATGGGCCCAGGCTGTCTATATCCGAGGGGGGCCACACTCCCTCACTACAGTCTTAAGGCTGTTCCCTCAGAAACTCCAGTAGCATCTTCTTTCTTGCCTGATAATTCATCTTTCAGTACAACACATTTTCCCCTTTAACTAGTTCTTTATCCATCTTTCAATTTTCATATTAATCCACATCTTTTTCCAACTTAACTAATAATTCCCCATGTGGAGCCACATCAAATGCATTCTAGTTCTATTGGATCCACTGCATTCCCTTTGTCTAAAAACTCATATCTTGTAAAACCATGTTGAATTTTGTCCCGGTTATGTTAATCACAGTGTCCTTAACTAGTCTATCTCTGTTTTTTTCCCCCCAAGACCTTGCATACTACTGAGATCAACGGGATGAGGCCTTCTGACATAATAATTCATATGTAGATGGGACAATTAACAAACCTTTTGTCTTGTGTTAGCTCACTTAATTTTGATAGTCTTCCTGGATGAGTAAAGACTACTCCCGTGCCTGGGTTCACAATTTAAAAGCAAACATTTTCATATAAAGCAAAATTTACATATTTCTTTATAGGATGGAACACAGATATAAGTGAGATTAAGTCATGTAGCCACCTTCCAAACTTTTCACAGAGTCTACAGACTAAATATATTATTATAAGACTAATACCTGTGTTGAAAAAACTAACATACAAGTAACTTGGATTTCACTATGGCTATGTCTACACTTGTTAAGTTGACTGAATAGAGCCTTCAGTGTAGACATACCTGTCTCCACAGGCTTTAAGACGACTTAAGTTGATTCAATAAAGTCAATTGAAGCCTTAAGTCGACCTTCAGAGGTGGTATTAAGTTGATTTAAGGAAGTGCTTAATTCGACTTAACAAGCACCCATTGTGGACGCAGAGTTCTGTAGGTCGACTTAAGCATCCTTAAGATCTTTGCTAACACCTATGTATATTGCCACTGCTGGCATTTTGGTTACCAGCATCACAGATACTATTGTGCATTTATGAATAAGCCACTTTTCAAAATGCTTATCCCTTTGTTACAAATTTATCTGCACATAATGCAATAGAGCAGGGTTTGGCAACCCCTGACACACAGGTCAAGGCTGACATGCGCATCTATTTCCAGAGCCACGTGGGGCTCCTGGGTCTGCGGTGCCACAGCTCCTTCCCTGCTGCTGGCCATGGCCCAGCCGGGGGGCAGGGCAAGCAGGGGATGGGCTCCTTTTCCCTGCTGGCCCCACCCCCAGCACCTGCTGCAGGTGAATGGGGGAGAGGCTGGCACAGGGCCCGGCAGAAGTTGCCGACCCCTAACTAGACTGTGGTCAGCCTCTGTTGGAAGTGGGAGAGCAGAGGTGATCCATCTTTGTTTGAATTCCTCTAGATGGACCAACTGCGATTGCACCTGCAATTACATCTAAGTCCAAATTCTGCTCCCCATTAGTGTCCTCATGTTGGAGTAGGGGAGTGATGGATCATCATATCAATCTCCCTTCTCACCATCTAGCAGAACTGACTGGATGTGAAGAGGAGCAAATACTGCAGTCTGTTAAGAGGTCAAAAAGCAAATGTGTTTGACTCCCTCTCATATTGGGGGAATCCTGTTTGGTTTTTTTTTTTTTTTTAATTTTTGTAGTCAAAATGTTTAGGTATTTTATATCTGAAAAGTGGTTGCTCTGGATGAATTACAGTAATGTATAGAATTTGTTCTGAGTTTGCCAGGAAGAAACCATCTAATGTAATGAGTGTTCAGGGTGACAAACAGCATTTGGGTGATAAGGAAAGTCAAATGAGCATAGACGCACAAAAAGTTGTTCTTTCCACTGAAGTGAGTGTTAACAACACATCTTTAGTATTTCATGATAAATTGATTCAGAGCCCCGAATTACTGGAAGAAAACTTTATTCTGAACAATATGCACAAGAGAAGTCTGCAGGTAGCAATAACAATGACAATATATTTTAAAATACGTTTATTTATATCTTTTGTGTAACTGTTTCACAAATGTATCACCACAAAAGTGTCATATTCTTGATTTTGAAAATATAGGGTGCCTTTCTTTCTGTGACTGTCATTGTAGTTGTACAAATCCATGCCACTCTCAAGGCATGAAGGACACCAAGATGATGAACAAACAAAGGTTTCCAATTAACAAAGTTCTTCAGTTGCAGGGAGGGGATCATTAAAATGAGAAAGACATGCATTCCAAACAGGATTACAAACTACAGAAGTAGCTGGAAGGATATTATCCAACCATCCAATTAAATGTAGACCAAATATCATTGAAATGAATTGTGCCAATAATAGTACCTGTTTTAAAGCCTAACTATTAATTGTGCGCGCATGCGCACACGCACCACACAAATATCTAATAGCTAGGGGTGCATCTACACTGGCAACTTAGGTCGATTTAAGCAGGCTTAGGTCTACTTAAGCAGGCTTAGGTCGACCTAAACAAAGCCACGTCCACATTGGGCTTTTCTTAAGTCGACTTAAGCATTTCCTTAAGTTGACTTAAGGAAAGCTTAAAATGACTTAATAACACCTGGTTTTAGGTTGACTTAAGCCTTAAGTTGACTTCTTAAATTGACTTAAAGTTAGTGTGGATTGGGATTAACGCCTAAGTCATCCTTATTAAATTGACTTAAAGCGTTAAGTCGACTGAATAAGGTCAGCAAGGGACTATGTCTACACTAGAAAAGTTAATTCAACTTTGTTGAGTTGACTTAATAAGATCAACTTTAAGTCGACTTGGTCAATCTTATTAAGTCGACGTAATAAAGTTGAATTAACTTTTCTAATGTAGACATAGCCTACGTGCCTAAATGGGCAGGTGTTCATTCTTTGGTCACACTGTGGAGGCTCAAGTAAGGCACTGTGGAGGCAATTTTTTGGTCACACTGTGGTCACACTGTGGAGGCAATTTTTGGTCACACTGTGGAGGCTCAAGTAAGAACCAGGATATCTAAGAATCTGATTTGTATGTGAAATCTGGTATAATTGTGGCAACTAGACTGCAAACCCCAGAACAGAAGCTACAGTAGGTTACGATTAATCTGGAAATTGAACATGTCTTCATAAAATGTAATTTAGTCTGTGGAGTGTATACATCTTGGAGACATAATACCACTTCTAGTGATATTCCCCAATTTATATACAGGGGTTTTGTTTGTTTGTTTGTTTGTTTCCAAACTGGTAGAATATTTTGAAATAGTTGACATTTTTAAAGCCTGTAGGGGGAGTATAACATTCAGTTGCTTTGTTCAATCTCCTCCCTATCTCTTGAATAGGTGTCTAATAAATTAAAAGTAAAACCACTGACTAGTGTTACTAGCCTTTGTCCATGTCCAGAAGGCTAAACCCATTTTGAAAAAACACATGAACATATATATCAACATGTAACAATAATTTACTTTGCCAATAGCTTCACTGGTTCTTTTGCTTGGAAATTTTTGAATTTTCTATTTGATTGAATTTTGTGAGTTGAAGACTTGACCTTTTTATGTCTGTGGAACATATTCTCACTCAAGCTGAAAGAATTAACCGGCAGGTAGCCTGCAAGCTCAAAGGAGCATGTTTTAGTAGTGTTTGTCAGCCCAGTGAACAGTTCTTTCAAGTTTTACTCTGTGTCCTCACTAAGTGACAGGTATAGCTCAGTTTGGCAAACAAAGCACTTTACTTCCAAGATTTTGCAATGTGATTAATTCAATTAACTTCCCTTCTGTAAGACAATAGTGATTATATTGGATGGTTGTGTTTCCTGCAGCAAAGTAATTTTCTGCATGACCAACAATAACGTAATGTGGGAGATTTTAATAAATGGCAATTATTTTTTAAAAATTAAACTTAAACAGAAGGCAGATTGTAATTATATGGCAGAGATATACACAAAATTATGAGCATTTCTTAAAACTGTTAACCCTGAACTATGCTCTATTATGGGATAACTATGGCAACAGGAAAAGATTCCATCCTGCCTTATCCCCCAAAAAACCAAACCAAACCAAACCAACTCAATACAAGCAGAAGGGTTGGCTCTTGCTCCTATTGTAGTTCAGCTATTAGCATCAATGAGTGCCAGGCAATCCATACATTATTGCACCTAAAAACCTGTGGTAAAAAGATTGTTATTAAAGTTGCAAAATCAAGCACTCAACATTAACATTTCATAATTAAGGCTGCCCATGTAATTCTGACATTTCCCAGCTTGTGAATGCTTGAGCTTGCAACATTTAAAAAACATTATTAATAAAGTTTGTGGGTAATTTTCATGGTCTTTTAAAAAAGTAATTTGGGAGAAGGAAAGAAATTCCTTCACTCAACCTCATATGCACACCCATATGGTTCATCATCAGGGTTTGAACCTTTACATCTACATCAGAGACCTCTACCACTTGAGCTAATGGAGTACTAGATAGTAGTAGTAGGTTATTCTCTGTTATTGCATCTACACTGATGCCTTTGGTCAATTCAAGGACATTTAAGTCGACCTATAGAACTCTGCATCCACACTAGATGCTTGTTAAGTCAACTTAAGTGCTTCCTTAAGTCGACTTAATAACACCACCTCTGAAGGTCAACTAAAAGCCAGTGTAGACAGGTATGTCTAAACTACAGGTTCTGTTAAATCGACTTAAGTCAACTTTAAGAGTAGACGCTCCGTTAAGTCAACTTAACAAGGTCGACTTCAGGTCGACCTTGTTAAGTCGACTTAACAGAGTCGACTTGACAAGGGTAGACATAACCCATGTGGTTCAACAGTAGAGAAGGTTCAGACATACACTTCACCCATGGATTTCACAGATAATTGCTAGCATTAAAGAAATGTGCTCTAGTGGCCACACACTCTTCTGCCTGTTTCCCACAACCTTGATTCCTTTCTGCCCTGTTCCAGTCTTGTCTCACCCTGCACCTGATCCTCGCTCAGTCATATTCTTTTATAATCTAGTCCCATTATCCTCTCCAACCACACATCCTAGTCCTAGTCTCCTTGTCCAGCTGGTTCTCATTTCCCCTAGCCCATGCTTGCTGTTACAATCCTAATCTCTACTGTCAGACTCCTTCAGTCCCCACAACCAGTCCCAGTCCCAGTTTCCCGGCCCAGCTAGTTCCAGTTTCCCATTCAACAGTTCATCATACAATCTCTTTCCTCCCCCGCCCCGTCCGGCCTAATCTCCCTTCCCAGGATAATCATCCAGTCCAAGTCTCTCCTAAGACCATCTCCATGGTTCCCTGCCCCTGTTCGCCCCCTACATACTACTCGCATTCCTCTGTACTGGGTTCTAATAAAGCTGACAGGAAGATGAAAAATCTGTTGTCCAGCAATTTTTGAGGCTTCAAAATTGTTCCAGTGATGAACAAATCCAAAACTATTTCAAATAGAATTGCTAAAATGGAATTGTCAGAATGTCTGTTTTTTAATTAAAAAAAAAGAAGATAATCCTATCTGTATGTCAGAATTCTCACCAGGAATAGTCTAAATTTCAGAACATAGTGTGCACTGGGATTGATTTAATTAGCAAATTTGACATTGAAAAATCAAAAAAATCCCTAATAAAAGCTAGGCACCTACCTCCCATTAAAAGTCAATAGGAATTATGCACGTAACTGCCAGTTATGCTTTTTAAAATCTCTCTATTGCTGACCCAGGTTCTGCTCAACCATTAGATGTGTTCCCAAGGAACACCAGTAGCGTGCCATTTGTCTTTATAGTATATCAGACCAAGAATGAATTTTATGACTAAAGAAATGGTATAATGGAAATATTATTCAGTGGGTAGGGGGGGAAAAAGCCACTTGCCTGACACAATGTGAAGAAAAAGTATTTTAACTTTAAGCTTCAAGTGTAAAATGGAATTTTAAACTCCAATTCCCCTGTTGGTGCCATATGAGATGAAATGGCAAAGTTCATTTGTTTCATGATCTTAAGTAGCAGCCTGATTTTTGTTTGTTAAAAATAAAGCTTTCAAGAACCAAAAAAGTCTCTACTCAGCCCCAAGTCCAATCCACTGAAACATTTCTGAGGAAACTATAACAATGACATTTCTGTTCCTTAGTATTATTTTTAGTGTTCTCTTTGTTCTCCTTGTATGTAGAAATATATATGTTCAGTCTGAGATTGACAGTTTTATCATACAGAATTAAAAGTTGAGCTGCAGCATGAGTGGAAGATTGCTGTATATTTATAGCTTTGCTTTATTCCAAATTTTTAAGTTTCTGTACTGTTAGCCAGAGATCATGAAAATCCATGGGCCCGGTTCTTGCAAAATTTTCACACGTGTTTAACTTTACATCCTGTGAACAGGAGTTCCATGAGAATGTTCACAGTAATGAAAATTAAGGATCTGATTATTTTCTGTTTACCTTTATGCTATTGTATATGCCTATTTATGCATTTGGGGAAAATTTTTAGTATTGTGAGTTGCTAATAAAGATTCTTACATCAGAAAACAATAAGGGGAAATAATGTTTTGAGTAAAAGTTTCAAGAGTGCCAAAGTTCAACTGAAAGTCATTGAGACTTAAATGTGTTTGAAAATTTTAAGGTACAGAATTGGTAGTCTGAAATCCAGGTCCAAATCATAAAACAGGCCAACAATCTTCAGAACATCTGAAGTAACACTTGCTGAGTATAACTGTAACTTTCGGTGTGCTAGAGTTCACTTAATTGCCCTTAGCAAGTGCCTAAAAAATAAAATAAAATAAATAAATATTAAATACTAACTTTATAAATCTTATGATAAAGAAACATAACTTAATTTTTATAACATAATACAGCTAGTTTATAATCCACTCATCTTATCTTCATAGCTAACTTTTCAACAACATTAACAGGAAAACAAAATTAATTTAAACAATGCAGTTCTGAAAGAAATACTGTGAGATGAAACTCAAGAGTGTCCAAAGCTTAGATGGCATTCACCTGAATTTCTGTTCACTAAGTCCAAAGGCTTGAGTTAAAGATGCAGTTATCTTCTTCTTTGTATGTAGAAATCATCAGCAGAAATCCATGCAGACTCTTCTTCCTTTGCTGGAATGCATTGTTATCCAGTCAGCTTACTGCTTAACCAATGCTCAATTACATATATACAGGTAAAGAAGCCCTGTTACAAGAAAATACAATTCGGAAAATAACAAAAATATAATTGGCTCTTTCCCAATATTATGTTAAAGAATTGTTGGTGCATCACAATAGTTGAGACAAAAGTTTAAACAGTTGACTAAGAAATCAAGCAACATTTAAAGTATTCAGTTAAAATAAAACTATTTTCCTCTTCTAATGGTCCCTTATCTATAATTAATATTTCCAGGCTTCCCTGTTGGAGGGATAACCTGCTGCAAAATGGTTCAAGGTTAGGAAAAAACAGCCTGCTGTTTGTTCCTTGCTCAGCTTCTTTCCCTTCACAAAGACCATATCTGATGTTTCTCAGTGCAATTGCCCTAGCTGCTTGCTTTCATGGTGTATGACCTTGTGGACTATGCCCAAAGCTACCACACCCAATTCAAGAAACTTCTGGATGTGGAGTGAAAAATCTGCCTAACAACACTGACCTAGCCCCAAGAGACCTCTGAGCTCTGATCTATATTGGCAGTGAAGTTCGATATAATGCTGCTTACCTCGACCTTCTGCAGCCTGGGTCTCCACTGTCAAAGCAGTAAATTCGGGGAAAAAATGGAGCTATAATTCAACCTGCTAACACCACCCCTGAGGGTGGCATAGCACTAAGGTTGAAATCTACAATTTAAATTTAGGTCATGTAGCCAGAGAACAGTTTTTCCTGTCTCTTTACCATAGCAATTAGCTCCTCCCCTGCCTGCAGCCCCAGGAAGTTTTCAATTAATTCATTTTTCTGCATAGAGCACTCTGGCTCTCTGTTCTGCCTGCAGCAGAAAAGCAGCAAGGAAAGCTTTTCCTCATTTTTTTTCTTTAGAGAAGAGGAGAGAGTGAGAGAATGGAGGATGACTGCCTCCCCACAGGCCCCTGTGCCTACTACCCACAGTGCCATGCATTTTAGAAAGTAATGTAAGCAGTGAGGACATGAGACCCAGGCAAGCAATTTGCTGTGATCACTCGCCTTCACCTTCTGTAATTCCACAGCCTAAAATCAAATTACAATCCCATCCTCAGTGCAGACAAGCCATTGAATAGATACCTCTCTATTAGGCACATGGGTTATGGAATTGACCAATCTTATCCAGACAAGATATTGCAATGTCCCTACCCTGAAATTTTGTGGTGGAGTCCAAGTTATCATAGTGCATTATATCCTTTTTTGATGGCATGGATTTGCATTCTTTTCTGTGCAATTTTCCAAGAATGAGCTTGGCTTTTCTGTAAGTTTGTAGGAGTATTTTCCCAATATCTATCTATCTATCTATCTATCTATCTATCTATCTATCTATCTATCTATCTATCTATCTATCTATCTATCTATCTTTATAATATTAGGGACATATTTGCCAATTTTAGGGACAATATTTAGGGACATATTTGCCAATTTTATTTAGATTACAAGCAGGGGAAGAAATATTTTAGGGGAGGGTGAGGATATTGTAATTTTAGTTAGCAAATCAAAGGTGCATGGTGGAAACCTGAAAGTTGGAAAATACTCCAATTCTAACTGGTAGTAAATTCAAACCTGGGAATAGTTTGAGGTTTGCAAAACAAAAGCACAATAACTGAGCTTTTGCTTATGTAATATCACCTTTAGCAAATAAAGAAACAAATATATTATTATCATCACTATAGTCTAGATATTGTGCCTGGGCTAAGAAATGTTTGCAGCAATTTTGCGAGATCATATTATATATAGTATAATGTCTTTCTGTCACTCAAGAATGTACTGTCTCTAAAAATCCTTATAATTTCCTTGCTTAAATATGTTTTCTTGCTTTCCAAGAATGTGGTCTTATCACTTTTAATCTTAAATGCTGTCCCTTTCTGGAGATGGCCAAATAATGCAGAAACAATGTTCACAATATTTGTTTGTTTTCCAAACAATGACTCAGTTCAACCATGTTGTGGGCACCATTTTACTTGTTTGCAATAATTTATGTGAGTGCCTTTAATGTTGTAAGAATATTTGCAAGATTGGCTGTTCTAAGAACAAATAGTATCCATATATTGATGTGCACTCACAGCTATTCATGCATGAAAAATGCACTTTTCATTATTCACAAATTGATATTTATTATTTGCCACTTGTTGTTCTCCTATTTAAAATAGTTCATATAATCAGGGAAACAGCAACATAACCACATGACTTACGTGGCTGTGCAAATAGAGAAGAGCCAATAATGAATAATTGAAATGAACCATTTGCAAATAATTTATAATGTGAATATTACTTGTCAAAATTTCTTAGTAAAAACTTACTAATGACAAATACACTCACATGAAAGCGGTAATTGTTTTACGGAATCAGAACCAAGTTCTAGTTAGTCCAGTATTCTGTGTCTCTGATAGTGTCCAACACCAGCTATTTCAAAGGAAGGTGTAAGAACTCCATAGTAGGCAGGTGTGGAATAATATGCCCTCTGTATTAGGTCTCATCTTGATACCTAATAGATAGAGATTAAGCCTTACTACAGGAGGTTTAATATACCTTCCAGTTATTTTAGTACCAATAATAATTATAACTCTAGATACTCTTATTATTCATATAAATATCCATGAAATTAACATGGGTATGAAAACAAGGGCTTAAATTGATCATATAGGTTATTTGCAATAAATAAGGCCACTTCTTTCTTTCATTATTATTATTTTATTTATTTGTGTTTCAGTAGGATCAAAATGATTGATTGGTCATTCAAACACATTAACACTGCTTCTTTCTGCAGGAATTTACAATGTAAGTACGAGACCATAGACAACAGATTGGATGCAACCAACATACACAGTGAGATGATTTGTTTTACTTTGATGTTGTCTACACATACAGAAAGTCCATTTGAAAGTGTTAGTGCTTAGGTGATAACTTGTAGCAACCGTATGGAGACAGGAAATGTGGAAATAACTTAAGTGTCAAAAATATAATTTGTTCCTTCCCCTAATACACTGCACATAGTTTATCTACTCCAATATTCTTATGAAGCATACCGAACAGAAGTTCAGGATGGCAATAGATTAATGAGACATTTGTCACAATATAAATGAAGAAGCTAGCAGATTTACATTAATGTAAGCTACAAGATGGATGAATGTAATTTCTATTTTGGTGCCTTGGATTTAATTCAGCAGTGTTACCAGGATAAAATGTATTATTGGGAACATGCTTCAAGGGAATTTAGATTATGATTGTATCAGGACTGTATAACTGGATGTGTTGTCTACTCTGGACTACTACTACTACTACTACTACTACTACTACTACAACAACAAAATAAGGGCCCAATTCTGTGAAATGGTAGTCACTTTAACTGTATCAAGCTCTTACTTAATAGGAAAATCAAATAATTTCTATTGAATTTCCATGTGCTGAAAACCAGGTGCAGGAAAAGTATGAAGTTATGGGGGGAAAAAAACTTTGCATTTTATTTCTTTGTTCTTAAATTTCTTTAATTTATAGTCATCACTTCAAAAAATAGAGAAAGTAGAAACCTCTGTTATTAGGTAGGCAATAAAATATGGTAATAATAATAGAATATTGATAATTCAATTATTCAGGAAAATAAGCTTGATTGCTTTCCTAGTTAAGGATGAACTTAAACATGTGATTAACTGCTTTTTTCAATAATGGCCTTTTTTTTTTAAACTCACCATTCTTGTAGTATATAAGACTAGTGTAGTATTCCCTTAACTAGTTCTGTGACTTGAACTAGAGAAAAATAAGCCAACACTGCATTATGTAGATGAGGTGGTGGAATCTCCATCCTTAGAGGTTTTTAAGACCCAGCTTGACAAAGTCCTGCCTGGGATGAATTAACTGGGATTGGTCCTGCTTTGAGCAGGCAGGCTGGACTAGAACGACCTCCTGAGGTCCCTTTTAATCCTATCTCTATGGGTGCATCTACCCTTGTAAATTAAGTCAACTTAAGCTTGCTGCGTCTACACTACAGTTTCCTTAAGTCAACTCAAGCAAGTTGCTTAAGTCGACTTAAGGAAAATAAAGTCAACTTAATGAAAATTAAGTCGACTTTCTTAAACCTACTATTACTTTGACTTAAGCCTGAAGTTGACTTTTTAAAGTCGACTTAGGCCAGTGTAGACCTGGAGTAGCCTAAGTTGACTTAGGGCTACCCCAGGACTCCACCACTGCTCTCCCTGCCGGTGGGGGGGGGGAGCACAGGAGGAGCCTGGCATGCCCCCCCACAGGGCAGAGCAGAGCCCTGCCCACCCTGCCCCTATGCCCTGCCAGGGTCCCTGTCCCCCTTTGCCCCATTGTACCCATGTACAATGGGGCAAAGGCTGAACCCCCTGGCACTAGGCAAGGGATGCCCCCTACCCCCGTGGATCTGCCCTAGGTCCCCCTAGCCCCTAGAAGTCGACCTAGGCTTCCAGTGTGGATTCTCTAAGTCGACTTTGTAAGTTCCCCCCAAAGTCGACTTTAAATTTAGGTGTAGACATGCTAAGTCGACTTAGCTAAAGTCGACCTAAATTTACAAGTGTAGACATAGCCCTAGATTCTGTCTACCTGTAGCTATGCATTGCATATTGTGATTATTTTAAGAAACACATTTATTTTAAAAATGCCATGCCCACATGACGCTTTTGTAATATATTTACTTTGTAAAGAGCAAAAGACACAATGGAGATGGAAATGCTTTACTAAAGCATAATCCCCATTTCACATATAACCCCTCAGGGAATATTTCTTATTCCTGAAAGAGGAATTGATCACAGACTGTGCTTAATTAAGACCTCGTCTAGAGATGAATTATAAGACTTTAGTTATACTAGTGCAATTACCTGTACTGTGGAGACAGTCATACCAGTATAAAATCAGGAAAGACAGTAAATGAAACTAGTATAAACACTTTTACACTGTTGTAACTGTGTCTATCCTGGGGGTTGTAATGGTACATTTTGGTTTTGTTTTAAATATCACATCTCTATCAACATAGTTATATTGGTACAATATCTACTAGCAGACCATGCCAAAAAAGTTATATCCTGGGTAGCTGAACACTGTTCAATAAAAGTTGCAATATTTGATCTTACATCCTGTTGCCACTCCCATTTTCCCAGGCAAAGTACTGAGAAGTATGAAAGAGTGAAGGGTGAATAAGACATTAAAAGGAAAAGCATCATAAAACACTTTTGTGATAGGACAGAGAAAGGCAAACCTTAGTCTATAGTACAGAATTACATCGACTCAAGGCAGCTCACATCAACCTAATTCTGTGGCTACTACAATCAAATGTTGCTCTCACCAATAAAAGTCTCCCACTATGCTGACTTAATAATTTCACGGTCTGTGTCTGGAATAGTACTTGGATCAACATATTTAGACTGATGCACTGCTTAGCCTGGTCCACACTGCTGCTGACAGTCAATGGAGATATGTGAGTTACATAATGTAGCTTGCATATCTCTCATCAATACGCTTGTGTTGCCATACCACAGTGTCTCTACTGTGCTGCATTGATGGGATATGCCCTGTGGTCGACCCAGCCTTACTCCTTTTGGAGGGTCGATTCATGGCATTGATCAGAGAACATTTTCAGTAGGGCGCCGGCCCCCGGGTAGAAAAGCCGGAGCCCCAAATCTATTTTCCCCAGCAGGCACATGAGCAGACAGCCTGTTTGCAGGGGAGGCAGAGCTAGGCTGGAAACTGAGCCAGCTGCGGCGTGTAGCTCAGGCAAGTAGCAGGGAGAGGAGAGGGACCTTTAAATCCTCTCTCACCTACTGCAACGGCTCAGCTGCAGCACTGCAGCCAACTCCCCTCCAGGGGTTAAAGTAAGCCGGAATGCCCCAGAATGTCATTCCAGGTGGGCCAGCGTTCTGGGGCCCAGGAACCCAGAAAACTCTGGCGGAATGCATGTTCCGCTCTGCCCTGTAGGCAGGCTGCTGCTCAGCTAGGGGCAGCGGCCGCCAGCCGGTCTGGGGAGTTTTCAACTCTCCCGCCCTGAGCATGCTCCGAAAGAGCATGTTCAGGGCGGGAGCGGCCTCCTGGCCAGCCCAATGCCAGACGCCTCTACAGCTCTTCGGCCAGGTAAGTTGGGGGGGGGGGCGTGTGGGGGGAAGCTGGGACCAGGAAGGCTGGGTAGGCTGGGGAGCCGATGCGGGTTGGGTGGGTCGGGGAGCCAATGGGAAACTGGGGGCCGGGAGCGCCACGTGGGCCAGGGAGCCAATGGGAAACTGGGGGCCAGGGGCCAGGTGGGTCGGGAAGCCGATGGGGAATGGGGCCCAGCCCAACACCGGATGCCCCTGCAGCTCTCCAGCCAAGTAAGTTAGGGGGGCTGGGTGGGGGAGTGCTGAGGAGCTGGGACTGGGAAGGTTGGGTGGGCACCAGGCAGGCCAGGGAGCAGTGTTCCCTGTAAGGTGTGTGAGTGCATGGCCGCTACACCCGCGCAGGCTTCCGGGACCCCTGCACAGCTTGGCAGCCTCCCGACCCCGGTGGCTGGGCTCCTCCGGGGTTGCTGCTTTGCCGCGGCACACTCTCCCCCCCTCCCCCCGAGTCCAAGCCCAGCAGCAGAGCTCCTCCAGGGCTGCCGCTTTGCTGAGGCAGCCCCTGCAGTCCCTCCCCCCGAGCCCAAGCCGGGTGACTGGGCTCTTCCGGGGCTGCCTTGTCGCTTTTCTTTCTTTCTTTCTTTCTTTCTTTCTTTCTTTCTTTCTTTCTTTCTTTCTTTCTTT